>CM064521.1:3323418-3543418 GCA_032716605.1 Paralithodes platypus
CTATTTCCTTTATCTGTATTTATTTGTCAGCGTATTTGTATTATTAGGCTATGTTATTTTCTCTCTCTCTCTCTCTCTCTCTCTCTCTCTCTCTCTCTCTCTCTCTCTCTCTCTCTCTCTCTCTCTCTCTCTCTCTCTTCTCTCTCTCTCTCTCTCCTCTCTCTCTCTCTCTCTCTCTCATATATACCTCCACACACCTGAGAGGCTACGTGTGGCGTGTGCTTTTTTTGTTTGCATTATAGCACTGTACTTTTTTCCATCAGCGTGTCTTGTGTCTAGTGGGGTATTTCTGTGCGTGAATCTTAACAAAATGTATCTTATATGTATTAATAGAATGCATGGTCTGATGGAAATTAATGTAAACCGGCACTAATTGAAGGTATTTATATATTTTGTCTTGTTGTTAATGCGAAACAGTATACCTGAAAACCCATCTATATTTACCTATTTCATATGTGTGTAATTTTATTTGCTCTTCTTTAGTTACCAGTGAATAAAAAAGTGTAAACATATTTAATAAACTATTTAAACCATATGAAGCATAAAAAACTCGAGTTGCAATATTCAATTTAAGAATTGTATTGGTACATTAGAATGTCTAAGATTGTGTTAAGACTATACATTCTAGTTTATATTAAGTGTTCGAATTTCCGTTGTAAAAGTGCTACCTACCCATAAACCACCCAAGCTCCAATGTTGATGTAATCACCAGTAAGGTGGTTCTCCTGGACAACTCAACCACTAGACCATCTCAACCAGTGCCAAATTAACCATGGACAATTGAAACGGTGTCAAAGTAGTGTAATAACCTGTCCTAACCTAATCTAACCTACTGTATACTATAAATTGTGCGTGTTCAAATGTAGCCGAAAATATACACGTAATAAGTGTTTCAAACGTTTACGCTCTCTAATTGGCCACGCATTAATATGATCGTAATCTAACTCTTTCGTATAATTAATGTCTTGGTTGAATGTTACTGGTTGAAATGGTCTACCGGTGAAGGTTAGAGACAATGGAGGGGGTGTGGCGTGACAATCTGCCGCGGCTAATCACTCCAAAAATATTTACTTTTAAATTAGGGCGCCATTACTGTCAGGGTCTTAACGCTGGGATCCCGGTCCGATCAGCTGGTGATATACAGTATATATTACTGATACGGGGGTCATGCACGGTATTGTTAACCCCGTCTGTACCGGCGACATGTTTTTAGTTTTAGTTTTAAGTTAGTTAAGGTAGTAATAGGAGTAATTGAGATAGTTCGAAGCCTGTTAATTGTTGTAGTAGCCAAAATTTAGTTAAAAGGACAGCACTATTTATCTATTTATCTATCTAACTATCTAACTATTAATATATATATATATCTATCTATCTATCTATCTATATTTATATATATATATATCTGTATCTATCTATCTATCTATCTATCTAACTAGCTATGACTGTTCCCCCCCCCTTCTGTCTCTGTATTGTATATGTGTGGTAACCAGTCGATTCCCCCACCTGTCTATTCGCCCACAAGCATTTTCGCCAGCACTACATTTTATTGTCCAATATTTTGAAATCCCTGAGGCTAAGTCAGGTTTGATTACGTTATGCTAGTTAACCCCCTCAGCACCATGACGCCCTTTTAACTTTGATTCTGGATGAAATGAGATTATTGTATGCAGTTTAAGAAGGACCTATGTTGTTTAGAGGGTTTATTGAGATCGTATGTACCCAATTGAGTCATAAAGGTTGATTACAAACTAAAGAAAAATCGTCTAATGGTAACCAGCTTATGAAAAATAACGTAATGGTAGTGAAAGGGTTAAGATAATATAAATACATCACCTGTGTGGGCGCACGTCATGGAGTCTGTTTCGTGCAGGGAGCCTTGTGTGCACGAAAGAGTTGTGGGAAAATAATTTGGGCTTTTAATTCTGACAGATTGTGACGTCTTCCGGAAGTTTCTAAATTACACCTAGTTTTCGTCTCGTATTAGGATTAGGGAGTTAATTACAAATGTTGACCCTGCTGTATGTGTTTCGTATAAATATATATATATATATATATATACTTATATATTTTCTATTAGCAATTCCATATATTTTTATGTATTTTCAATTTTACAGTTATACAGTAGTCACTTAATGTACGTTATGTAATATTTGCATATTCAAAAGTAACTGAATTTAACATCCCTGCTTATTAAGATTTATTACATTCCCTTTATTATTAAAAGTATTTATATATCTTTAACACTTGGTAACATGTTGTGTGTTTTATTTGTTTCAGTATGTAATATTGTGTGTTTTGTTTGTTTCAGTATGTAATATTGTGCGTTTTGTTTATTTCAGTACGTAGCAAGGGTCAGGTAGAGACGGGCCGGTACCGTTTCTTGGCCCGGGGTGGTGGCTACGTGTGGTTGGTCACTCAGGCGACACTCATCAATGGAACCAAGGATCACAAGCCACAATACGTCGTCTGTCTTAACTACGTCATCAGGTACGTCTATATTTGTGTGTGTGTGTGTGTGTGTGTCAGTACGTCGTCTGTCAATAAAATCGCGTACGAGTAGGAAGCATATATACTACTTTACTTGATGCTAAGAGTACAAAGGTTGCTCGGTACAGTAAATTTTGGTTGGAGGATGAATTTTCGTGTGATTTGTTTGTGGCAATTTGCAGCAAAGTTAATTTGGAACCAACAAGTAGCCTTCCTTGTCTTAACCAAAAGTTAATCACATTTGTTCCTCTAAGTCGTCAGAGACACTTAAGTTTAATCACGTTTACTCTTGTAAACAGACACAGAGTAGTGAAATGTACCGATTAAAAAATGTGATATAGTATGGTGACACGAGGGAAATGGGATGGGAAAAGGAAGGGAAATGAAATAGAAGAAGAGTTATAGGGGGGCGGGAGAAATACCTGGAAATATGATAAGGGAGCTGGGAGAGTTATCCTGGCTTTACACTGGCATTTTTGTAGGCGTTTTTACTATACCCTGTATTAGATGGGTAGACCTGAAATCGTGAAGCATAATCTCTATCACTCGAAAAGGGCTTGAGCAAATGGGCTGTAAATCACACCTATACCTTGGCTGACCCTTCTCAAATGATAGAAATATTAGCTTGATTTCTGTAGTCGTTTGTTAGTTATAGAGGTTAATGTTCAAGAGTTTTGGCCTACTTACGTGGAACAGGGTAAAGCCACTAACCGTTTATAAGCGATCAATAAAATTTCAGTCTCATAGTCAAATGCACACACACACACACACACACACACACACACACACACACACACACACACACACACACACACAATAAACAGCTGGGACCGGGAGTCGATTTCGGCTTACATGAATCAAGTAATCGAAGGTAAAATCAGACAATACGGAATGAAAACTTGATAGCCAGAATCGACAGTATGTTTGGGTAAACGACAAAAATACGCCCGTGTGATACAGCTTTGAGGAGTTGGTGTGTTTGTGTGTCTGTGTGTGTGTGTGTCTGTATATATGTGTGTGTGTGTAGTCATTCTGTCACCATTAAATGTTAAAATAATCCTTGCTGTTCGTCAAATAATGACAGGTTTCCTTCTACAACTATTTTGTTTTCTTAAGGGAGCCCACCTCGCTGTTTTTCTCTTTCTCTCCCTCTCTCTTTGGCTTGTATCCATTCGGCCCCATTTAGCCTACTATTTTAAGAAGTTTACCCCCATCCAGGTGTCAATATTTTCCTGGCGAGCGGTAGCGGGCCAGCATATATATAGTTTTGTTTTGACAGCAAGCTAAATTTGTACATTTTTCGATAGAAAAATTTCTCAGGCGAAGCCGGATTTCTCCATACAATACTGGCTCGCTATCGCTCGCCAGGAAGAAATCGACACCTGGATGGGGATAAACGTCTTAAAACAGTTGGCTGAATGGGGCCGAATGGATACAAGTCAGGGAAAGAGAGAAAAGGAGAGAAAGATAAAAAAAAAAAAACGGTGACTTCATTACTTATGCCTAGAGGAGTATTTCTATTAAATAATTATAATTAATTTCTAGAGGAATCTTTCTATTATTTTATTTTATTTCATTCTTAGAGGCATGTGCAATCAATCTCCTTGACAACAATTGAACTTTCATAAGCTAAATAATATAGTTTAGCATCAATAGGACGCAATTACGTATATACTTAAGGGGAGGTTTCTAGTTTGTTTCCTACTCCTCCAGCAATCTTAAAATGTCACCCCCTTGATCCCCTTTCAAGATAAATTTGTACATTTTTCGGTAGAAAAATTTCCCGGCCAAAAGGCCGGTTACTCTTAAATTACAGGCTCGGTATCGCTCGCCAGGATAAAATCGACACCTAAATTGCACGAAAGGTCTTAAAATTGACAGAATGGGCGGAAATTCTTAAAATCACCAAACTAATGGGGCAAACGTCTTAAAATCTCAAAAACAATGGGGCTAACCATGAGGGAGAAAGGGGTCAAGAAAAAAATCCCTCAATTGGAGACCTCCCCTTAATGAAATAATTAATAGCATGTGTGGTATGTATTATGTAAGCAAAAATAAACACACCTCTTACATCGGAATTTATACATTTATTCTATATTTAATGCGTGTTACTCTTGGCGATTTATCTAAGTTCAGAATACGTTAAAAGGATATATACGTACAGACTATTTAGTAGTCAGAAAATGTTGCGAGACAGATTTTGACGTGAGGCGCTAATTACTGCACAGAACATCATTAGTAGTGTGTGTGTGTGTGTGTGTGTGTGTGTGTGTGTGTGTGTGTGTGTGAGGGAGAGAGAGAGAGTTGTATGTGTGTTTATGAAAGAGAAAGTGTGTGTGAGTTTACTTTGTGTCTGTGTTTGTATGTTTGTGGGTTGTTTGTATGCTTGTGTGTGTGTTTGTGTATGGGTAAGCAAGATCACATATGTCTGTATACACTGTACACTCATATATAATACCTTAACATTACCAATTATAAAGACACCCACAGCTACTCTAAATAACTCGACACCTTTTTTGTAGCCGAGGAAGTTCAACTATTGCCGAGTTGTCAAGAGTCTGGTGTGGCACTTTGCTGCCCCACACACTTTAACAACTTTATGCTCTTGGAGTCTTGCCACTTTAATAATACTCCTACTTTCTTTGGTTGGGATTTATTTTACGCATTTTGCTTGGTTCTTTCTGTATTTTCAACCCCTTCAGCACGATGACGTAATGTTCGTCTTACTCTGCTCACCATTAGATTATAGCCTACCATCAGACATTAAAGGAATACATAATATATCAATCAACCCTCTGATTAATATAGGAACTTCTTAAACAGCAAAAAACTCGTCTATTGTCAGCTAGAATAAAAGGTACGAAAGGCGTCATCGTGCGGAAGGGTTTAACCCTATCTCTGCTTTCGTTCATAGTCCTATCTCTGCTTTCGTTTTTAGCCCTATATCTGCTTTCATTCTTATCCCTATCTCTGATTTCGTTCTTAGCCGTATCATTCTGCTGGGCTTCTTATAAAGGTAGCTAGCCCACAACAAATTGATAAGGCTTTAAGCGAACAGATATATAAAGCTATAAAAGGAGGAAAACCCGAGCTAAACGTGTGAAATATACCCCTACGAAAGAAAGCGAGAGTATACAGGATTATTAACCCTTAATTAGCGGTGAGCAACATAAGTCGAGTATAATAAATCTGGACTATCTGGCGGCGCTCGACATAGGTCGTGTGGCAATTTCAGCACGTAATGTTGCTGAGAGAGAGAGACAAGTGGTGGCAGGAGAGTAGCGAGCGTATGACTGCTCCAGACCACCGCGGCGAACCTACTGACACGAATCCAACCTCCTCCCTCCGTCTCTTACTCGCTATATACGGAATTGTATGGGGAAAGTCCCGAATTACATGCATTTTGCACTCGCGTTGCACGGTTGTTGCAAGAAAACTAGCCATCATAAAAGGATCGTTATGGTGTCATTGGAAAGCTCTGTTTGTGCCCTTTCAGGGATAGATACTTGTTTTACGCTCTGGATCTTATTTAGGCATGAAAATGATCACGTAAACAGGCCTATTTTGGGTAAAAACACCCCGCTGGGCGGTACATATAAATAAACCGCCTAGGCCGCTCGTAAGGTGTTAAAGTGGCTTATCTCCAAGAACTTAAAGTTGTTGAAGAGTAGGGAGCAACAAAGTGCCACATCATGTTCTTTAGTAGTACCATACAGCTATATTTAAGTTATCAACTCTCCGTTAACAGAGTTTGGTATCGCCGCCGCCGCCGCCCCCCCCCCCCCCCGTATAGTGGGTACCACACGAAAAAAAATTCTGTCGTTGTCGTCGTTGTCCGTCTGTCTCGGAACTCCTAGACCGTTGGACGGATTTTCACCAAATTTCACACAAACATTTGTTGCGTGAATGCGAACGTCAGTCAAAAAATATTTTTTGAATTTATGCAATAGTTATGATTTTAGGTCCAAAATAGGTTTTACCAAGCCCCCTACCCCCTCCCGGAGGCCCCCCCCATATCCCCCCCAGCCTCCCCCAGCAATGATGGCGTTCCTCACACACTGTGAACGCATTCGTTCTGGGGGCGAAATCATCTCGCTCCGTATTTGCTAGGTTAAGTTAGTTTAGTTGGCATTAGAAGTGATGGTAGTAATAGTGGGATTGATGGTGATAGTAGTGATTATGGTGATAATAGTAGTGATGATGGTTGTAGTTGTATTGATGATGATGACAGTAGTGATGATGATGACAGTAGTAGATATGATGATGACAGTACTAGTAGTAGTGATGATGGTCATAATAGTAGTGATGATGGTGACCAGTAATGATGATAGTTGCAGTGATAATAATGACAGTAGTGATGATGGTAGTGATTATGGTGTGAGTATTAGTGATGATGGTGAGTAGTAGTTATGATGGTGAAAGTTGTAGTGATGATGACAATAGTTGTGATGATGAAGATCATAGTAATGGTGATGATGGCAGTAGTAGTGATGATGGTGACATTAGGATACATGATGGTAATACTTGTGACAGTAGTAATGATGATGGTTATAGTAGTAGTGATGATGTTAACAGTAGTAATGACGATTGTAAGATGGTGGTGATTATAGACGTAATGATGGTTGATAGTTATAGTATCAATGATGAGAGTAGTTATTAAGATGGTAGTCACAATAGTTACAGTAGTAGTGATGATGGTGAAAGTAGTAGTGATGATCATAGTAATGGTGATGATGACAGTAGTCATGATGATTGTGGCAGTTGTAGTGATGATGGCAGTAGTAGTGATGATTGTGATTAATGATGGTATTAGTAGTGATGATGGAAACTCATCGCAGAGTTGGGTATGCCGTTTTGATTATGGGCAAAACGGCACGTCTACTTTATTATTAATATTATTAGCCAGAATGCACAAGAAAACACACACTTTTCTGATAACTACAACATTGACAATAGTAGAACACACACTAGAACACACACACACACACACCTCAGAGAGACATACTTATAATTCATATAGTTCCGTTCCTGTAACTCAAAAATTACCTGTTTATCAAATGTCGTTATCATTCAATGTTCTTGTATTTCAACATATCTGTTCCTGCAAGCTCACTTCAATAAATATATGGCTTGTATCCCTTATTTTCATTACCTGTAATTGGTGTTGGTATAATGCAAACAGTGCCTCAGCAACACTAAAAACCGTCCCACTACAACACTTGCAACTGCATTAACTGCACACACCAGTATTAACCGTGCTACAACAAAACAGCAACAACAAATCACTGTAACTGCTACCGAGGCTGACTGCACCACCAAAGTGGCTGCGATGGGGGTGTCGCATCCCTTGTTTTGTTTATAGCTAAGCTAGAATCAGAGCAGGGGTAATCACTTTAGAATTCTCTCTTGGTTTAGGCTCTAGCAACAGGTTTGATGTTGCCTTAATGGCTTGCTATTTTTACTATATATGCCCTCGTAATTATTACCCTTCCTTACATTTTATGGTGACATCATGAACGTTTGTCTTTGCGTTTTAGTGGCGCGTTTCACTTTCCGTTGGTTTTATGCGCTACCAGTATAATAAATGATCGGTTATGAGGCGTGACGGGTTAAATATACTCCCCTCTCAAATGGGGCTAACACACGGGTGCCCTATACTAAATTTTCGAATATGTGGTTTAATTAGTGTTTATATTTATAAAAAATATTACCCTCATCTGAAGTCGTGTAGCAGCTTCACAGTATGGATTTGGGATTTCGTATTAAGTTTATCAGGAATTGTATGAATACACTTTCTAGAGCCAAGGACAGCATTTCCCCAAGACTATTTTAGATGTACTAACTTTATTATCCGTACCCTTGGATTAGAACCTGTCTATTTCCAGCAGACGGTAAATTGCCATGACTCTTGATGACTCCGCTATTACGATGATTTTTTAGGTCACATATGTCGTTAATAATGACAATTTGGCATTACTATGACTATCAAACATAGTAGTTGCATATGTTTCCATAGATTATCAATAAATACCATTTATGGGACAAATTATAAATTTATCCTCAGCTGGGGATAATAACAAATAAATAATAACAAAAAAGAATATATATATATATATATATATATATATATATATATATATATATATATATATATCTATATATATATATATATATATATATATATATATATATATATATTATATATATATATATATATATATATATATATATATATATATATATATATATATATATCATAATCTATAGGACCAATACAATGACCAGTACCTGACATCAGAAAGCGCTCAATAGAAACCAAACGAAAAGGAACATCATTGATTATCTTACAGTAGGACGTGGCAGACTTTAAAATTTTGTCATGATGGGTGGCGCGTTATTTACCCTTCTTTTGTTTATGCCAAATGGACGACTGGGAAGCCAAGGGATAAAAATGAGTGACAGACCACTATAATAATAGTCTTCCGGTATATTGATAGCTGGAAGAAGGTAAAAAAAAACTACTTTACTGTGGGATGGAGTTGAGAATGTGAGGTAATATTGTTAAGAGCTGGTAGGCAGGTTTATCTTTTTCGACCCCCCACCGTTTTGCTCGATTAGTCTCGCGATTACAAGTTGTTCCCCCCCCCCCCCCCATTCAGGTGTTGATTTGTTTTATCCTGGTAAACAATTGTGTGTGTGTGTGTGTGTGTGTGTGTGTGTGTGTGTGTGTGTGTGTGTGTGTGTGTGTGTGTGTGTGTGTGTGTGTGTGTGTGTGTGTGTGTGTGTGTGTGTGTGTGTGTGTGTGTGTGTGTGTGTGTGTGTGTGTGTGTGTGTGTGTGTGTGTGTGTGTGTGTGTGTGTGTGTATGGGCAGACTGATAATGGAAAGAATGCTCGGAAGTTTAGATACAACACTGCATTATATTATAAAGGTAATAAATACATATATTACTAAATCAAAGGCACACACATAATAGTATCTGGGCAGGACGTGATATAAGCTAGTATTAGAACACTCGAGTGTGTTAATGTGTAGGATGTGAAGTAATGCTGTCACCATCTGGCTGGTATGTTCCCCCGGGCAGGTGGTCGACATTCTCACCGGAAAACTTATGCGGCGACACACCCGACGTGGTTCCTTGGTGTGGTGGTAGTAGTTTGGTAATGATGGTGACGTGGTGGTAGTAGTATTGGTAGTAATGGTGCTGTGGTAGTATTGATAGTGGTGGTGTGTGTGGTAGTGGTGGTGACGTGATAGTTATGTGTGTGCTGTGGTGTGATAGTTGTGGCGGCGAGGTGATAGTTGTGATAGTTTTAGTGGTAGTGTGGATAGTTGGGATAGTTTTAGTGGCAGTGTGGGTATGGTAGTGGCCTGGTAGTGGGGGTGATGATAGATGTATGATAGTGGTGGTGGTATGGTAGTTGTGTGCGAGATCATGGTAGTGGTGGTTTAAGGGGGGTCACCGGATTTTTTTTTATCTTTCTCTCCTTTTCTCTTTTCCTGGCTTTAATCCATTCGGCCCCGTTCAGCCAACTGTTTTAAGACGTTTATCCCCATCCAGGTATCGATTTCTTCCTGGCGAGCGATAGCGAGCTAGCATTGTATGGAGAAATCCGGCTTCGCCGGAGAAATTTTTCTATCGAAAAATTTACAAGTTTAGCTTGCTGTAAAAACAAAAATATATATATACTGGCTCGCTACCGCTCGCCAGGAAAATATTGACACCTGGATGGGGGTAAACGTCTTAAAACAGTAGGCTGAATGGGGCTGAATGGATACAAGCCAAAGAGAGAGGGAGAGAAAGAGAAAAAAAGCGAGGTGGGCTCCCTTAAAACAATAATCTGCAGTATGTAAGGTAATCCTGTCATGAGCGGGCCAGAAGGCTACCCGGCAGGTGGCCCAGGCTCTCAGCGGGAAACTTATGATGCAACACACCCGACGTGGTTCCTTTCTGTGGTGGTGGTGGTGGTGGTGGTGGTGGACATAAATAGAAGGGGAATAACAGCAACGTGATGCCAGAACTAAGAAAGAGTTAAAGCAAATGGGCTGTAAATTTGCACGCCTATTCCCTGGCTGACTCTCCCCAAATGTAGTAGCTTGATTACTCTAATGTTGTTATAGTTATAGAAGGTTACTGGTCAAGATTATTGGCCTACTTGTAATGAATGGACTATGGCTGTAGTAGCTCTCTGTTAACCATACGGGTTTGTATGTGATCTTTAGTGAATAGAGCTGTAGAAATGAAGAAGTTTGTGGCGAGAGAGAAAGAGAGATAGAGCACACACACACACACACACACACACACACACACACACACACACACACACACACACACACACACACACACACACCTGCCACCAACTGCCGTACTGAGGAAAACTTGTGAATAGGGAAGTTGGCGAGAAAGTTGGGGAGGCACCCACAAGAACTCCTAAGAGAGAAAGAAAGAGTGAGAAGGGGGGGGGGGGCGGAAGTAGGAAGACATTTTATATCTCCTTACTGAAGTTGGCCAAGTATAGGACGCTACTCTGGTTTTTTTTTTTTTTTTTTTTTTTTTTTTTAATACAGTATATACCCGGTATATATTCCAACTACTCCCTCTCGGGCATAGGCTGATAGCCTTTACACTCTACCGCTGAACACGGTGAGGCCCGTGAGGTCTTGTTCCAGTCTAGGGAGCGAGACATGCGAAGCACCCCGGCTCGAAGCAATCCCATCTCTGAAGCCGCCTCGCCTCTGCGCTTCACAGTCTCATCCCCCACACTAGGACCCTCACTCTCAGAACGCCACCTATTGAGCAATTAACTCACTAGGCATTGCCCTCCTTTAGCATATTTTTGAACATGGGAATATTCATACAATGCAATTTTAATCGGGGAACAATGAGGGTATTTTTTTGGCATTTCGGTGTGCTGTGGTAATGCACTGATACTAGGTAGAGCACAAATTCCATCCCAATAATATCTTCCCATTGACATATTGGGATTCGAACCCGGGTCCATTGGATTACCACTCCAGTGGCAAGACACTCCGCCACACCTCCCCTAAAGGAGGATTATTCTGTGACTTCCTACTTTTGATTAATTGTTTTTATATTATTACATTGTTAACCCATACGAAATATTAAGTTTCATTATTCAAATGATCCTGTGCTAGCATCTAGGTTTTATATAATGTTATCCAAATTGTTATATTGTATTGTTTGTAATTAGTCAAGATATAGATGCCCTTCCTTGGATGCTGCGCCAGCTTATTATGATCATTTGGTAATCCTCTATTTCTTGTAATTGGGATTCAGATCTTGTAATTACATTATTTGTACATTTTGGAATATTTAGTTGTTTAGGTTAATACGCTGCTCTAGAATATTAATATTTAGTTGGGAATTATCTGACACTTATTGTGCAGTTGTTTTCATTTGACATATTTTTGAATCCTTAGTTTGGTTAAAGGGAGATTTTTATTTGTATGTGTCAATATACTGTATACTTATCAGTACAGTAATACTTATTATTATAATTGCATTCTCTGCATATTTACAATTGTTAGTTGTTATAAAAGTATAACAATTGTGTAAGATTAATTTTATGTTATTAGTAATAGTAGAAAATACTACTAATAATAAAAATAGTAATAATAATAAAAATAATAATAATAATAATATTAAGGAGGAGGAGGAGGCGTAGAAGGAGGAGAAGGTGAAGAAGACGGAGGAGTAGAAGAAGGGAGGGAAGGAGGAGAATAACGAAGGAGTATAAGGAGAAGAAGGGGGAGAAGGAGAAGGAGAATAACGAGGAGGAGAAGGAGGAGGTAGGAGAAGAAGAAGAAGAAGGGTGATAAAATAGGAATAAGAATCCTAAGAGTTATGCTTGGTGTCATTTCCCCTGCAAGCCCGGCTGGAGGTCTTCCTTTAGGTGAAGTTCCCATTAGTGTCCTGTGGAGGTGTGTGTGTGTGTGTGTGTGTGTGTGTGTGCGCGTGTGTGTGCGCGTGCGTGTGTGTGCGTGTAATTTCGCGTGTGTGTGTATTTATGTGATTGTGTGTGTATGTGTATGTGAGCCCCCATAACAGCCCCCGCGTTGGTGTTGCTTGCAGGGGGGCCCCATGAGATAGCTTGGATGAGATACAGAGCGGCTCTTACCTAACACGTTCCTAATTTAGCAATCACCATAAAGTGTTGGACTCCATCAGGGGCGGTGTGTGTGTGTGTGTTTTGTGGGCGAAACCCCGAGTGTGTACGGCTATCTTAGGATGTACACTTCACACACACACACACACACACACACACACACACACACACACACACACACACACACACACACACACACATATAAACACGGTCACGGTGGCCGAGCGTGCTTAGTCACTATTGGGAGCACTGGCTCTGGTGTCGGGAGTTGGATCTCACGCGCCGGCAGGGTTAGTGCTAAAAAAAATATATATACCGTATATAATAAAAAAAAAAAAAAATCCCTGGCCGTGAAAGCTAGGTCTCGGGGGACCCATAAAGTCTCCTGCCCACGTCCTACTCCCTAGGGGGTATGTAGGCGCTCTCGTTAGCAGCCAGGATCAGTCTGTCGATCCCGTAGGATAAGATCTAGGTTAAATCTGTGTATTTTCAGCCTTATTGGCTGCCGGCTTGAAATAAACCGATAATTATTTATAATTATAAAATAATTATTACACACAGACACACACTAGAAATACATGCAAACAAAATAGTAACGTCTTCATCTGTGGAAATGGGGTCTTGAGAGTAATTATCCCTATTTTCACACTCATGACGCCAGTGTATGTCGGGAATATGTAGTTAAAGTCTGGTCCTTGATGTGCTGTATTTTTTTAATTTCATTTATATTAATATATTTAATTAGGTCAAGTTCACATTTTCCAGTTAACCCTGTAATGAGTTCGTAATTAAATGCATCCGGCGCGCGAGTGAGGGAACAGCTAACTTATGCTTCTAATTATGCCTGTTTAGTTTTGACCATATTTGTCTATTTATAAATTTTAAGTGAAGGCATAATGTGCTATAATATTTAATTATGATTGTATTTATTTTTAGTAGATATATATTAAATCCATCTATATATTTGCACTATTGTATGAATGTATTTACTATTAGTTGATAGGTTTATATTTATTTTGTATTTATTTTGTATTTATTTGTTGTCCATCTCTATATTTGTACTATTATTGCCGTATGTGGTGATAAGGTGACAGAAATGTATGGACAAATTTGTCGTGAAGGGAAGTTGGTGTGCGGCGCCCTCAGTCCCCCCAACACGACTTATTATTAATGCCAGTCAGCTACACACACCCACGCCCACTCTCTTGATTACCACACATCACTCACTCTCTGCTGGCGTCACTCATGCCTCACTCATGCCTCACTCATACCCCACTCATACCTCACTCATACCCCACTCATACCTCACTCATACCCCACTCATACCATGTAAATACCAGGCTGCTACACTTCCACACACTCTTTCTTGATTAACACACAACTTACTCTCTGCTGGTATCACCCATACTTCATTCATACCTCATTCATACCTTACTATAGTCTATTTTGTTTAAGCTGGCGAAAAATTGAGTTAGTACAATAAATTTAGAGCCTAATATGTTGTTAATTATGAATACTTGGCATTACTATGATACAAACACAAAGGGGTCCATATATTGTCTGTAATTATCGAGGAATCAGCTGTTAATGAAGTCGATATTTCTCCAGGTTAAAATAAATAAGACTACTTTATTAATGCCAGGTAGCTACACACCCACACCCACATCTTAATATACCACATAAATCACTCTGCTGGCATCACTCTTACCTCACTCATATATATCCCACTCATACCTTACTTATACCTTATTAATACCAGGCTGCTATACACCCACTCTCTTGATTACCACACAACTCAATCTCTGCTGGCCTCACTCATACCTCAGTTATATACATATCCCACTCATACCTCACTCATATATATCCCACTCATACCTTATTAATACCAGGCTGCTATACACCCACACCCACTTTCTTGATAACCACACAACTCACTCTGCAATACTGTAGCCTGATTAGACAAACAGAGTTTATTGCAACAACATAGCGCCGTCACTCTCCCTTTGTATGTGTGTGTGTGTGTGTGTGTGTGTGTGTGTGTGCGTGTGTGTGTGTGTGTGTGTGCGTGTTTGGATGTGGGTGTGGGTGTGCGTGCGTGTGTGTGTGTATGTGATAATGGTGGGTTCACACATTCACGTATATTGCTCCCGTCCGGCGTATCGCCAATTTATGTAAAGACGCGAGTAGTTTCTGCCGTTGAACGCCCGTTCTTCCACGTCTATTGCACTTACCGACAGACGTAGCGTAACGGGGCCAGTGTTACGTCAGACGTAATGGAGTCGTCAGACGTAATGGAGTCGTATTGAACTATTGAACTACGTACGTGTTTGCGACGTGCGTAAGCATAGCCCCGTTCGACCTCATGGGCTGCACGATTTGCGGGAACACAGGCCACGCCCATGCCACGCCCCCTCAAGACCGGCGTAGATGAGGCCGCATGTCTTGGGATTTGTTAGGTCGTACCTGGACCGGTTCTGGCCAATCGTAGGCACACCCGTCTGACCAAACACAGACAAAGACAGTCTTTGTCAACCACGTAGGTCTGGGTTGGAATCTGGGAACTACAAAAGGGCAGGAATGGCCACACCATTCCCATTCCCAGTCCTTCATCGGCACCATGAACAACATCGAGGAATTCATCCTGGAGGAGTAACATCGAGGAATTCATCCTGGAGGAGTAACCCGCTGAGTGCCAGCCAATTTTGACGGTGTGCTTCTGCCAGTGCCATATTTTTTTTTTTTTTTTTTTTGCTAAATCTATTAAGTTGGGAGAGAAATGGTAAAAAAAACACTCCCCTCGCCAGAAATCAGGTCCCCGATGGTCCCGAAAGTAGCTGAAAAGACACTATAGACTACAGAGACTTTTATGGTATCGGAATGTATGGGTGGGAGGGTGGTTTTGGGGTTGGTTGGGGGAAGGTAGAAGGGTAATTGACTTGTGTTACACATATGAAGCCGATTGGTGAGGTAGTTTCGCCACCACGGATTTTCCTTTTTTTCCTTTCCTTCGTACGGATACGCTAGAAGTGGGTGGTGGGAGGAGGTTGGGGGTGTGGTGGGGGGAAGGCAGAAGGGTAAGAGACTTGTCACACAAATATGGAACTGATTGGTGCAGTCGTTTCGCCGCCACAGATTTTCCTTTTTTTTCCTTTTCTTCGTACGGATACGCTAGAAGTGGGTGGTGGGAGGAGGTTGGGGGTGTGGTGGGGGGAAGGCAGAAGGGTAAGAGACTTGTCACACAAATATGGAACCGATTGGTGCAGTCGTTTCGCCGCCACAGATTTTCCTTTTTTTTCCTTCTGACGGGACCGACAGTCAGCGAGTGGGTGGGAGGAGGGATTTGGGATTTTTGTGGTGGGTAGCCTAAAGGGTAAGGTACATGTGGTAAAAATATGAAAGCCATAGGTGCAGTCGTTTCGCTGCTACGATTTGTTTTCGGCAGGGTGCAGAGGGTGGCAGGGTTGGCTTGTTGGTTGCTGCTCCGGTGTGGTGAGGTGTGACTGGAGGGTCCCTCGCTGGTCCCGTTGTCCCCTCGTACAACGATGCCGCGTCTTCCCGCCAACCCGCAGTGCGGCGGTTCTGCCAGATGCGGCCTAACTAACGTATACTTCCACGTTCGACTGGAACTTTCTACGATTTGACGAGAGCAGCTCTCGTCTCACGTGGTCGCTGCTACGTCTGACGAGGATGCTCTGGTCAGACGACCGTGGTGGCCTGGTCGGTCGTAAGTTTCCCCGTCTTTTGACATACGTGAGGGCGAGCCACGTTCCTGATTCGTCTCGAATCAGCAACCGCGCGGCCTTGGCCGCACCCACAACATTCCCGACCCACGTGGGCTACTCGTTTCTACTCGCGCCATGCGAGAGTACCCCCCCCCCCCCCCCCCCCCCGACTGGCCGTAATTTCATTAAAGTTTTGCGTATTATGCCATTACGTTTTACGTAATCGGTTGCCAACTACCAATATACCTTCGTTTACAACAGACGGGAGCTGACGGGAGCAATATACGTGAATGTGTGAACCCACCATAAAGGGGGAAGGCGTTCATCATGTGAGGACAACAAAAACAGCCGAAAGTCGCGCAAACTTTCGTCCCGGGAGAGTGGAAGCGACCCCACAGATTCACGGACCCTGATTGCGTTTGGTGGAGTGAGTGTCTCTCTCTCTCTCCTCTCCCCTCCCCCCCCCCCCCCCCCCTCTCTCTCTCTCTCTCTCTCTCTCTCTCTCTCTCTCTCTCTCTCTCTCTCTCTCTCTCTCTCTCTCTCTCTCTCTCTCTCTCTCTCTCTCTCTCTCCACAAATCCCTTCCCTCCTCTCTCTCCCCCTGCCCTTCCTCTACCCCTCTCTCCCTGAAGAAACCTTACCTTGCCACACTCGATTACGACAACTTCTTGGCGTCCCGAGGTTGGCTTCCGGGCGGCGTAATTGTGTTTCGCAGGCCCTCGAAAACTTGGTGTACCTAGATGGCCAAGCGGAAGATTTTTTTTTTTTTTTTTTTTTTTTACTGTAATTGTTTGTATCTATGGTGTACCTAGAAGAGGGATTATTGTTTTTTTTTTTAAATATTTTTTGTTTTTCCTATCTGTAATCGTTCGTATCGTATGTCAAATATATAGATGAGGAAGTTGGGAAGAATTTTCATTTTGTTGTGGAATATGATTGTATTGTACCGTATGTAAAGTGAATGTGTGCGTTTTCTTTGACCTGCATAAAGTTTGGTGTCTTCATTATGTTTCTCTTTGGTGTGCTTCATAATTTGAGTGGAACTTTATATTCTTCGTTGAATATTGGTTGTAATTGATTTTCCTGTCTATGTCTATATATTTCTCTATTTCTATCTATCCATCTATCTAATATCTATTCATCTCTCTCTCTCTATCTATCTATATATATATATATTATATATATATATATATATATATATATATATATATATATATATATATATATATATATATATATATATATATTCACCGCTAAAGGCTGCTGAAATATAATCGGTATAGGCTATATTTCACTTATCTATTCATGAATGCACACACAAATGCACAATGCTAATCATGCTGAAATACTATCCTACACGCTTTTATAACTGTTCACACGCGCGCGCGCGCGCACACACACACACACACACACACACCAGTTAATATTTGTTGAAATATCGAAATATATTTCGCTTGTCCATTTATGATTTCACACAAACATGCAATGCTAATTAAGTTGAAATACAATCGTTGGAGATCTCACTTATTTATTCATAAATGCACACGAGCACACATTGGTAATTATGTTGAAATGTAATCGTTATAGCTTGCACTTATTTATATTGTTCTGTACGATGACACTTTTTATCTAGCTAACATTAGACGATATTATGCCGTTTAAGAAAGACTTATGTTATTAAGAGGGTTTATTGATATAGTGTTTACCCCTCTTGAGTTCTAGAAGTACATTGCAAGCTAAACAAAATCATCTAATGGTAACCAGAATAAGAGAACATTACGAGAAGGACCTATGCCACGCAGATGGTTTATAGAGATAGTATTTATCCCTTGAGTCCTAGAAATATATTACAAGGTAAAGAAAATCGTCTAATGGTAACCAGAATAAAACGAACATTACGTCATTGTGCTGAAAAGATCTATGTGCGCATACACTCAACCCAACACCCCTGCAACATCACAATACATATGATATCAATAACGATGATAATGGCGACGATAAAGCGCACACACACACACAGAGAGAGAGAGAGAGAGAGAGAGAGAGAGAGAGAGAGAGAGAGAGAGAGAGAGAGAGAGAGAGAGAGAGAGAGAGAGAGAGAGAGAGAGAGAGAGAGAGAGAGAGAGAGAATCTCATCTCTCATCTCTCAGCCTAGCGTTGTTTTCCGCCCCGCCGATGCTTCGAGAATTAGAAAACTTCCCAAGGCCGCCCAGCTTGGTATCCTCTCCACCCCTGGATTACACGCCCACTTCCGCCATTCCAACCCACCCACCTTCTTTCTACTATAGCCCATTCATTATAAGTAGGCCACAAATCGTGAACTCTATCCTCTGTAACTCAAAAAGGGCTAGAGAGAAGGGGCTGTACATTTTCACACCTATTCCTTGGCTCACTCTTTTCAAATGGTAAAAATATTAGCTCGATTACTCTAGTCGTATTTGAGGTTTGAGAGGTTAGGCTTCACGATGTCTGGCCTCCTCATAATGAATGGACTATAGCACCATGTTCCTTCCATCAGCATCATTACATAAGAATATAAGAACATAAGAAAATGGGAGTCTGCAGAAAGCCGATCGGCCCACACAAGGCAGACCCCTGTCACACCCAACTCCAATTACAAGGCCTAATTATAGGCCCAACTCACCAATACCCTGGGGACCGACCCCACAAAAACGTAACAAGATTACGGGGTACAGAGCGCCGATTGGCCCACAACCGGCAGATCCCCCCTCATACCCAACCCATCTCGTCCATATGCCTATCTAATTTTATCTTAAAGCTCCCTATCGTTCTCGATCCTACCATGCCACTCGGTAGCCTATTCTACCTATCTACAACTCTGTTACCAAACCAATATTTGCCTATATCTTTTCTGAAACGAAATTTATCTAATTTGAATCCATTAGTTCGAGTTCTTTCGCTATCACTGAGATTTAGTACATTTGTCATGTCCCCTTTATTAATCCCACTAACCCACTTGAACAACTCTATCATATCCCCTCTAACTCTGCGTCTCTCTAATGAATGTAAGCCTAATTTCTTCAACCTAGCAACCCATCCGCTAGCACCCTTGAGCCTTTATTAGCATCACTGAGCTCCTTGTTTACTTCTACAAACACCACTATGATCCTAGTCCACCCTATTTAACCCATACAGTACCGGCGACATCCTTTTCATTATATTCTGGTAACTATTAGACGGTTTTATTCAGCATAGGAAGGACGTCTACAAATTCAAAGGCTACAGACTATCTCAATTAATCCTTTATGTGACCATGTATCTTTCCTAAGCTGCACAAAATCGTATAAATAAAGCTAGAATAAAATTAAAAAGACGTCGCCAGTACAGAAGGGGTTAATAGTTCTTCCCTTGTATTAGTACCATTCCACTTCGACTAGCACCGTTCCAATCCATTCACTTCAGCCCTACCAGCACCAATCCCCTCGTATGAGCACCCTTACACACACGCCCACTAGCACCATTCCAATTCCCCTACTATAGCACTATTAGCTTCACTTCCCTTCTAATAGCACCATTCCAACCCACCCAAGTCAGCCCTAGTAGCACCACCATTCCAACAGAGAGAGAGAGAGAGAGAGAGATTTTTTTTAGAGAGAGAGAGAGAGAGTTGGGCAGAAGGAGGGGGGGGGGGGGGGGAAGGATCGAGTTCTTATACGGGTCTCTCTTAATCCCATCTCTTAATTTGTTCGTCCGAGTTCCTCCCTCTCCCAGCCGTCCAGCCTCCTTGCTATCAAAGATGATGATGATGCCCTCAGACCCTCCTTCTCATCTTTTCCCGAGTGTGTGTTTTGGGGAACTTTGAAAAGTTCCGGGGGGCGATCGAGAGCTCTTGGAAGGTCTTAAGTTTGTTTGAGTTTCTTGCGAGCTGGTTAAATGGCTGTGGTTGCAATCAGTAACTCTTCAGGAAATGTAAACTGAATCCAGTTTGCTAAAGATTTGGTAATATACAGTATATATACCGTATATATATATATATATATATATATATTATATATATATATATATATATATATATATATATATATATATATACTGTATATACTGTATATATATATATATATATTATTGCAGGCTTGCCAGGAATTAATCGACACATAAATTGCACGAAATTACTTGACATCGCCAAAGTAATTGGCCAAATATATTATTTAGTATATATAATGTTTGATCAACGTTTCTTAATAATGTTTTTTATTGATAAACGTCGTAAGATGTTTTGTATTATCCGTGTCTCTTAAATTATCATTATTATTTAATGATTCTTTGGATATCTTGTTTGATTCAAATGTAGAATCTCTTGAAAACTCTTGGTTTATCTGAGCCTCATAGAAGCCCTTAAGGATTATGCCGCGTTTTGACAGTTTAGTCTGGCTCTCATTAGACGATTTTATACAGCTTATGGAGGATCTGCGGGAATGAAAAGAGCAAAGACAATCTCAATTAACCCTCTGACTTCCATTATAGCTAATCTGAATAAAATCGTCTAATAATAGCCAGAAAACAGAAAAAAAAATGCGTGGGTGGTATATTTTTTGTGTTCCCACATTCTTCCACTTCGTTCACGAATATTTTGTAGATCCACACAATCCCTCCGAGCTCCACGTCCAATCTCTGTCCACATTCTCACGCACGCCTTCCATTTTCTGAATACACCAATGGGCAGGGAGCAAGTGGGGAAAATATGTTACTTAATAAATAAATAAGAATAGAGTAGAATCCATACATACATTTTATCGTTTCTGTGTTTTCGGATTCATTTGGTCATGTTGAAATATTTGTAATGTAAATCAAGTGCCCAAAGTGTAAACCATTACGCAATTTGTGAAAAAAAAAAACAATCATGATATGAACTTTGTAAAATAGAATTCAAAAGTCGTAGAGAGAGAGAGAGAGAGAGAGAGAGAGAGAGAGAGAGAGAGAGAGATAATTATGGTGATGAAAGGCGAAGTAGGTTAAGACGTGCTAGCCAGTAAGAAGGCAGCTGTGAGGGGTCCAGGCAGTAGGGAGAGATAACCATTAACCCCTTCTGTACCGGTGATGTACTTTCCATTCTATGCTGGCAACTATTAGACGATTTTGTACAGCTTATGAAGGACGTCTACTCATTCAAAGGCTACAGACTATCTCAATTAATCCTTTTAGCTACCATATATCCTTCCTAAGCTTCATAAAATCGTCTAAATGTAGCTATAATAAAATTTAAAAGATGTTGCCGGTAGAGAGGAGGTTAACAAGTCTACGGGCCCGCTACCCTCATGCAACTGCCTGCTATCTCTCTCTTCACTCACTTGTCTATCTTTTCTTCTTTCTGTGTGTGAGTGTGTGTGGATTGTGTTAGTAAGTATAGTATAACATGAGTAATATGAATTAATGTACTTCTATAATTATACACATCACAACACAGCCAGAGTCAATCATTAGTATATTATTGAAATGCAGGTTGATATGCCATTCCAATGAAGTGTGCTTATAACAAAATATAACTTTAAGGGTATGCTTACATAATAGATGTAAAATGTCCTCCAAAACAATCTATTGGAGCCCATAAATATATGTATGATAATGGGCTCAGACAGTAATTATAGCTTCTATAATTGTGAAATTTTGTAATTGTAATTGGCTACATACACATAAACTGATTTTATTTGCTTCGCTTGTGTGTGTGAGAGAGAGAGAGAGAGAGAGAGAGAGAGAGAGAGAGAGAGAGAGAGAGAGAGAGAGAGAGAGAGAGAGAGAGAGAGAGAGAGAGAGAGAGAGAGAGAGAGAGAGAGAGAGAGAGAGAGAGAGAGAGAGAGAGGGGGGGGGGGGGGGGGAACTATGGTATTGAAAAGCAAAGTAGATTAAGAGTCCTAGCCAATGATAAGAAGGGCACAAGGGGTCCAACCAATAGGGAAGATGACTATTTATTCTCAACAAGTCTTAGGGCCCGACTACCCTCATTCAACTACACACACACACACACTCTCTCTCTCTCTCTCTCTGTAATAATAATAATAATAATAATAATAATAATAATAATAATAAACGGTTTATTGATAATTGCAGCCGTAGGCTGAAAATGTACAGAGGAACAGTTTTTAGCTTAACTCTAACTTATATATTATCTTATAATAAGGACCAAAGCACAGTAGTATAAGAGAGAGAGAGAGAGAGAGAGAGAGAGAGAGAGTTAGGTAGGTAGGTAGGTAGGTAGGTAGGTAGGTAGGTAGAGGTAGAGGTAGGTAGGTAGGTAGGTAGGTAGGTAAGTAAGGGGGATTGTGGTAACGAAAGGCAAAGTAAGTTACGAAGTGCTAGTAAAAAAACACGAGGGGTTCAACCACCCTAGGGGATATGACCATTAATTCTCAACAAGTCTAAGGGCTCGCCTACCCTCATTCAACTGTATGCTATCTCTCTCTTTTCCTTTGTGTGTGAAAGAGAGAGAGAGAGAGAGAGTGCGCGTTTTTTCCTACTAGAATTGTCGGATAATTTAACTTGCTAATTTTCAGCTTTTTTCGACACCGCTCTCCCCTTGAACTAACTTGAACTATCAAATGTAATGTATCCTAATCTATCCGAACCTATTTAAACTTAGCCTAAATAATGTAAGGAGTTCAGTTTACCGACCAGCGCCCCGGCATCACCAGAAAGCCGTGTATTTTAACTATTTTATTTGGCGTTGGCCACACATAATTTCCTTAACGGCCCCCGCATGCCCGACCCAGTGATCGGTTTAACTTGATCTCGCAGGCGGAGGGGAATTGTAAGTTAATGCTGGATTTGGCACTGATTTCGCGTTTTATAACAGTTCTTGTTAAGTTACTAATTAGTATGGTGTTATATTTTTAGAATGCATAAATTGTATGTGAAGCTAATGTGATATTCCTATTCATCCACCCCACCCCCCTTCCCTGTTCCTTTCATTTCTTTCTTTTTATTTTAATGGACTTAATTATTCGAATAGAATAAACTCATCTCTTTCTTTCTCATGCATCTTGTAATATTCGTGTTGTTTATTGTAAATACTGTACCAGTTTATTTAATTTCCAACCATCTTCCAGCAGATTTAGAAGAATATTTTACGTAATTTTATGCCTTCTTTTTTGGCAATTTTTCAGTGCTTTCGTTAATATTGGTTATTTGTTGTTTTTGAGTGGAATTGCTATTAATATCGTGTACGCTTTTCGATACTAGATAGCCATGAGACAAGATATTAATGTTGCGTGTATTGCTTGCAGTGGTGTGGAGTCCAAGGGCGAGATCCTGTCGGAGTTGCAGCTGAAGTGTAGCCTCGAGAACGACAACAAAGGCAACATCACCAAACAACAACAACAGGCGTGCGTCGGGACCCTTGTAGCGGCTGCCCCGCCCGTGGTCAAGGATCTGGCCACCCCTGCACATCCACCAACACATAAACAGAAGGTCAGTTATATGCAGTCAGGTCAGATCAGGTCAGGTGAAGGTATTGAGGGATAAGCCTTTACAACGGCACCTCGTACCTACTTTTCGAAGAGTGTTGAGAGGGGAGAAGTGTTGAGAGTGTTGGAGAGAGGTATTGAGGGATAGGCCTTTACAACGACACCTCGTATCATACTTTTCGAAGAGTGTTGAGAGAGGGGAGAAGGAATGTTGGAGAGAGACGAAGCTAATGGAGTGGCTTTGTTATGTGTGTCATTAGTCTTTACTGTATACGTCGTCGAGGTATCCCCTGTGTGCTCTGTAAGGATTCTAGGGTATGGATTTTTTTTAGACAACAGTAATATTAATTGTGTGCTCTGTAAAGAATCAAGTATATAAAAAGGGTATGGAAAAGATATATACAACAGTTATAATAGTAATTGTGTGCTCTGTAAAAAAACAAGGGAATGAAAAAGGTATAGGCTATACAAAGAGAGTATTTTTATGTTGAAGTACCTTTCTATCTTTATTATTAGATGGGTTACTACTACCAATGTACCACCATTATAAAGGTATATTGTTAGGTACTCTTTATTTACCATCTCCATGTATATATATATATATATATATATATATATATATATATATATATATATATATATATATATATATATATATATATATATATATATATATATATATATATATATATATATATATATATAGTATATATCACAAATACACGTGAGTCACTAAATGTTTCTAATCTCTCAGTGGGTTGTTCGAACCGCCGACCGACAGGACGATAGCCGACGCTTTAATCAACTACACCACGGCAGTCAGTGTAGTTGATTAAAGCGTCGGCTATCGTCCTGACGGTCGGCGGTTCGAACCCCACTGAGAGATTATAAATATATATATATATATATATATATATATATATATATATATATATATCGGTATATACATACAGTATATAGTATTTATATTGCAGAAAGTAGGACCTATACTCCATTTGCCACTGCTTTTTTTTCGATGATTAATGTATAATAAGAAACTGCTATGTCTGTGTATCATATTACAGTATTAGGTATTTGGTTGAATAAACTGCAGACGTGTGAGTTTGAGCATGTTGTGTGGCAGGAATGTATTACTGAATTGTGTGATATATTTGTGTTGCAGTTGTATGATATTGACTGTGTTGCAAGGGTGGGATGTTGAATATGTGTTGTATTTGTGTTGTAGATGTGTGATATAGAATATGTGTTGTGTTGCAGGTGTGTGAAATTTAATAAGGGTTGTGTTATGGGAGGCTCCACCTTGGGGGGCTAACTCAGCTTGTGGATCCAGCATTGTGTTAATGCTTATAGTGGTTGATGTCAATTGTAGGGCCTATAAGGAATATCTGGTGCAATTTTCATCACCCTATGTGTGCGTGTGCGCTAAATTTGGTTTATAATGCAAAAATATACATAAGTATTGTATTTTCCAAGATAAATTGCCATTTTTTTTTTTTTTTTTTATGAACTAGCCTTCATATAGGCCTAATACCTTCAAATTGGCCATATTTGTTTGCCCACATTCAACATACAAGCTGTGGACAAAATTGTTGAATTGATGTGTAGCTATTGCAACCCTAAATATAAAAAAAATATAAAAAATTTACCATGAATGAAATTTGGGTTGTAAGCTAACCCACATCCCCTTTTACAGAAGTTGCTTATATACCTATATAATATGTCTGCAAAGTGGGGAGGATTTGGAGCAGCATTCAGTGGAATCATATATTTTACTAGAAGAAAATTTGTGCATCGTGAGGATACAAAATAATTCATTTAGTTGGTAAAAACCAGTTGAATTTATCCGAATATGCTTTAGTTAGCCATACAGAATGTCAAAAATGTCGTTCTCTCTCATTACAGCACTGAAAGAAAAGGGGATCCCAGATAGGCCTTCCCTAGGGTTAAGTGCCCCATTAATTACTATTTCCTTTCACCTATGCATAGCCTCCGATAGCGCAGTTGGGATATTGTACATGCTAAGATTGGTATGCAGGATTCGAAACTGCATAATAAATCGTAGGCTTGTGCAGTAATCTTTTAACTGTCTTCGTGGTGCAGTGCATAGTGTTTTGATTTTCGGTGTGAGCATCCTGAGTTCGAATCCCCGGACTGCCACATGTGGTTGTTAATTTCATTAATCGATTTTAGGAGTAGAGTTGGTTGGTGGAGAGAACATAATAATTTATGTAGAACTTTTCTATTTAGTTTGTTTAGTGTGGTTCTGAGTATTTTAGGGGGACCAGGGCATATTTTGGTTAAAATTGAAGACAACCCGGATACGAGCCCCATCAATAATTATCAGTGTTCTAGAAGTTTCATGGACGATACTATGTTGGTGTACATGTAATTACCATCGCAAATTCACTATAAGTGAAATACGAAAAACTGTTGGATTGTTCACCGATAAACAGGGAACGTGAGCTGGGTTTAGACCGTCGGTTAGTTTTCGGTTAGGTTAGGTTAAGTTAGGTTAGGTTAGGTTAGGTTAGGTTAGGTTACCTTAGGCTAGGCTAATGTTGAAAATACTAAAATGCGATGGTCCTGAGTATTAAACAACACTGTACAGTACTGTATATCAAAGAAAAATAAACAAAAAACTAAAATTAACTAGTAAAAAGGCTGTCCGGGGTCTCTTCAATTTTTACCCATATTTTGTTTTGCCTCCCCTTATGTTTCAGTTGTGTGATATTGAATATGTGTTGCATTGTGTTTATACACGTGTGGTGTAGAATACATACATAAAATACATAGGCCTACATACAATTTTAAGACTGAGTGCTCCACACATACGTGCAGTTTCAGTCTCTTGTCCACTCCTAATGGCGGCGTTCCAGGCAACCCTGTTGTTGTTGTTCCCTAAGCTGCCTGGCCAAAAAGCCCTGAGTTCCTAAGGAAGGCCATGGCCACCATCAAGCTTTCCCACAGAGCTCTCATTGAGTGTAGATTGTGTTGTTGGCATAAGTGGTTGTGTGAAATGCAGTCTTCTATGATGTGTTTGATAGTATGGGGTGCTGTGTTACATCCCGGGCAGGTGTCGACGACGGAGTCATCCAGTCTCTTCTGATAGCTCAGAAGAGCTGGATGGTGTCCGCATCTCAGCCTGTCCAGGTGGACTCTGTCCTCGCGAGGAAGGGAGGATTCGGAAGGATGGATTTCGGGAGGTCGTGCTTGCAGCTGCGTGTTGTCTATGAGTGAGTGGATGGATCGGCGAGAGATATAAGTATGGATGTGCTTCTGGAAGTTGGTTTGGGGTGGGCAGGGAGGGAGAGAGGACAGTATTTATGTGTGATACCGTGTGCTGGGTGTTGTTTTGATATTTCTTGGTGTCTGTGGGTGTGTTGCCATGTAGTGTAGTGGGTGGTTTTGGTTTGTGGAGGCTGCTGCCAGGAATTGAGTGCCTCTCATGTCCAGATGGTCTTTGACTTTGAGGATTTTGGTTTCATGATGTAGGTGATCTGTGGGTGTAGTAGCTGTGCAGCCTGTAATGATTTTTAGGGCTTTGTTTTGAATAGTCTGTAAGGTCTTATGATGTGTTTCAGCTAGGTTAGAAGCCCAGGCTGGGTTTGCGTATTCCATCACTGATCTTATGTATTGTTTGTAAACTGTGGTGGTGGTTTCTTTGTTGTGTCCAAATTTTGTGTGAGTAAGTGACCTGAGGGCGTTAAGTCTGGGTGTCAGTTTCTTTTTCGTGTTTGTGGTGTGCTGTTTGAATGTCATATGAGTACCGGTATCATATGTTACTCCTAGGATTTTGGGTGAGTGTGTATGTGTTAGGGGTGTGTTGTTTATGGCGAGTTGAGATATGTATTCGTGTTCTCCTGTCCAGCTTGTGAGCAGGGTTGCGGTGGATATGGCTGGGGCTAGATTATGTCTGTTTGTAGTGCACCAGCCATGCAGTGTGTTGAGATAGGGTTGAAGGAGATCTATTGCTGTTTTTGGATCATGGTGTGTGCATGTGAGTGTTATGTCGTCTGCATAGGAGGCTAAGTTTATTTGGGGTGTAGTGGGTATATTTATGGCGTGCATGTACAGATTGAAGAGTGCGGGCGATAGGACGGATCCTTGTGGGACTCCGTTTGGAAAGTTTCTGATGCTATATGACTGACCGGCAAAAGATATGTGTGCACATCTGCCTGCAACCCTGTTATAAGGGCTGCTTCACTTGCCAAGTTTTTAAATTTGAGATCGGCACGTATAGTCCGATCCCAGGTCTTCCTCGGCCCACCCCTTGTATTACAGTATGTAGTTTTACAAGTGTGTGATATAATTTATATTGAATTTGTCTTTTGCTTAAATTGCTAGTACTGTATGTGATGTGTTGTGTTGTGTTTGTATTAAAGGTGAGTTTCATTGAATACAAGGAAGAGCAGTGGATGTTGGTGTATCGCTATTAAGGGAGGGAAATGAGTGGAAGCTGCCTGTACTACTGTTTGCTGATGATACAGTTCTGATGAGCGATAATGAATGGGAGTTGCAGGGTCTGGTAAATGTGTTTGGAACTGTGCGAAAACGGAATCTGAAGGTAAATGCGGGGAAGAGAAAGGTTATGGTCTTCGAAAGGGGTGAAGCCACAGAGTGTGAGGTGAGTTGAACGGTCAGGCTATGGAGATTGTCTATCTATCTATCTATTGCCTGACGCCGTGATCCCCGAAGGGGTGGCCACGAACGAACCGCCCCCATGCACCTCTGTCCCCAGTCAGTCGACGCCCCTTCCCCCAACCAGCACCGCCTTCGTTCATGTAGTTCCTCACTCCATCCTTCCACCTCATATTCGGTCTACCTCTCCCCCTCTGTCCCTCCACCTCGCTCTCGTACACCCTCTTAGTCATTCTCTCGCTTTCCATACGTTCCATATGGCCGAACCATCTCAAGTTGTTCCTTTTCACACTTTCCAGCACATCTACCTCCACACCACACCTCCTTCTTACTTCCTCATTAGTCTGTCTATCCCTCCATGTAACTCCGCACGCACTCCTTAAGTAATTCATTTCCACTGCTCTCACTCTTGGTCTGAGTCTCTCAACCAACGTCCATGCTTCGCTTCCGTAAGTCAGTGTCGGGATTACCACACTGTCATGCAAGGACTTCTTCACTTCCATACTGACCACCCTATTTCTTGTTACTGCTTTTAGCGTTCCTACAACCCTCTTCCCCTGTTGTACCCTCTCCCGCACCTCTTCATCCATAGTCCCATCTTTACTCAACACACTGCCCAGATACTTAAAAGAGTTGACGATCTCCATAGCCTGACCGTTCAGCTTCACCTCACACTCTGTGACTTCACCCCTTTCGAAGACCATAACCTTGCTCTTCCCCGTATTTACCTTCAAATTCCGTTTTTCGCACACTGTTCCAAACTCATTTACCAGACCCTGCAACTCCCATTCATTATCACTCATCAGAACTGTATCATCCGCAAACAGCAGTATAGGTAGCTTCCACTCAATTCCCTCCCTTTTCAGCGATACACCAACATCCACTGCTCTTGATAGCATTTCTTTCATAACTCCATCCATATATACAGTAAACAACCACGGGGACATCACACACCCCTGTTTCAAACCAACATTCAGGTCAAAGAACTCGCTCTGCTCACTCTCCACACGTACTGCCGCCTTTGCACCCTCATACATGCTCTTCACTGCTTTCAGCAACTTGCCCTCTACTCCGTATATTCTAAGTACTTTCCACAAACCTTCTCTATCCACTCTGTCATAGGCCTTCTCCAAGTCCATAAAGGTAACATACACCTTTTGTTTCTTCTCCAGATACTTCTCCACAACACAATTCAGGGTAAAAATCTGATCTACACATCCTCTTCCCTTCCTAAAACCTCCCTGCTCGTCGCCTATCCATTTCTCCGTTCTCACTCTCACTCTCTCAATCACTACCCTACTGTATACCTTCCCTACTACGCTTAGAAGACATATTCCTCGGTGGTTACCACACACTCCTCTTTCCCCTTTGCCCTTATATAGGGGGACTATTATGCCAGTCTTCCAGTCATCGGGTGCACTCCCCTTCTCCCATGCTAGTTTGCACATTTTCCATACCCATTCTATCACTATCTCACCACCATACCTCAACATTTCCCCACACACTCCATCTGTTCCTGGTGCTTTCCCCAACTTCACTCTTTTCATGGCTTCCCACACTTCTGACCTCCTGATCCCCACCTCCTCCTCCACTACTTCTCT
Source organism: Paralithodes platypus (assembly GCA_032716605.1). Lineage (NCBI taxonomy): Eukaryota > Metazoa > Arthropoda > Malacostraca > Decapoda > Lithodidae > Paralithodes > Paralithodes platypus. The sequence goes on from CM064521.1 coordinate 3,353,410, forward strand.
TCTTCTCCCTCCCATACCATATCCAGCTATGTTTGCTGGCTCTTCATTCCTTTCATTTAGCAACTCACTGAAGTACTCCCTCCATCTTTCGACTCTCTCTTGCTTCTCGGCTAGCATTCTCCCATTCTTATCTTTCACACCCTTACTGTTTCCCTTGCTACCTTCCCTAACTTTCTTGACTTCTTTCCAGAACAGTTTCTTACTCTCCCTCCATTTTACACTCAGATTCCTTCCAAATTCCTCATCTACTCTTCTCTTACTTTCCTTCACTACTCTCTTCACCACCCTCTTACTCTCCACGTACCTCGCTCGTTTCTGTCTCTCGGAATCTTCATTCCCTCTACTACCCAACCACTCTCTATATGCTTTCTTCTTTTCTTCCACAGCTATTCTTACCTCTTCTGTCCACCATGCTGTACCTTTCACTCCCCTCCCTCTTCTCCTCACTCCACACACCTCCTCACATGCTGCACAGATCTCATCCTTAAACACCTTGCTCATCTCCTCCACTTCCTCCATAACTTCCAGGTCGAACCCACCTAGTCGTCTTTCCACTGCTCTCCTGTACTCCTCCCTGACTTCCTCCTCCTGCAACCTCTCCACCCTCCTCACCATTCCACCCTCCTCTCGCCTCCCTCCCGCTCTCCTCACCCACTTCTTTTGTATCCTAACCTTAGCTACCACTACATAATGATCAGACAGACCCCCTCCAATACCCCTATACACCCTAGCATCCATCACAGATTTCTTCATTCATTCATCCACACATACATAATCAATCAATGACTTTCGTTCCACCACTGTCTTATCCTTCATCGTCAACATCCGTTTCCACGTGTACCTGTGGATCATTCTGTGTCGGAAGAAGGTGTTGGCTATCCACAGCCTCCTCCCCACACATACGTCCACAAGTGCACTACCATTCCCATTCACCTCTGATGGTACCCCCCACCCTCCCACCACTCCCTCAACTTTCCTATCACCCACCTTACCATTCATATCCCCAATCAGAAATATTCTTTCGTTCTTGTCAAACTTCTCCAGGCACGCCTCCACATTCATCCAGAACTCCTCTTTCTTTCTTTCAAGTATATCCTCTGTCGGGGCATACACGCATACAATCACCCACGTTTGTATTCCTACTTTCATTCTCACCCACACAATCCTTGAACCCACAGACCCATACTCTCTTACACATTCCTTCCATTTGCTACTTACAAACAAACATGCACCTTCTCTCGCTGTTCCTTCACTCACTCCAGCACACACACCCATTCCACACTCCCACTCTCTCACATCTGAACCTTTCCATTTGGTCTCTGTCATTCCACATACATCCAGCCTGGCATTCACTAACACTTCCAGAACCTCTCTCTCTTTTGTGCCATCATTCATGCCACTAACATTCCACGTAGCCATTCTCAGAATGTCCGAAGGCATGTCCTTAGTCGGTCGTGGTTCGTCAACGTTGGTTCCGTCCGCATCCGAGGCTGTTCGTTCGTTTTTCTTTGCTTAGATATTTTTTCCGGGTGGGGGTCGCAAGCCCACCGACCCAACCTCTTTAGTCGCCTCTTACGACACGCAGAAGGCACGTGGGGCATATTCTATTCCCTAACCCCCAGGGGGGGGGATTGTCAGCTCATTTAAGTATCTGGGCAGTGTGTTGAGTAAAGATGGGACTATGGATGAAGAAGTGCGGGAGAGGGTGCAACAGGGGAAGAGGGTTGTAGGAACGCTGAAAGCAGTAACAAGAAATAGGGTGGTCAGTATGGAAGTGAAGAAGTCCTTGCATGACAGTGTGGTAATCCCGACACTGATGTACGGAAGCGAAGCATGGACATTTGAGAAGAGACTCAGACCAAGAGTGAGAGGGGTGGAAATGATCAGTTACTTGAGAAGTGCTTGCGGAGTTACATGGAGGGGTAGACAGACGAATGAGGAAGTAAGAAGGAGGTGTGGTGTGGAGGTAGATGTGCTGGAAAGTGTGAAAAGGAACACCTTGAGATGGTTCGGCCATATGGAACGTATGGGAAGCGAGAGAATGACTAAGAAGGTGTATGAGAGCGAGGTGGAAGGACGGAGAGGTAGACCGAAGGAGAGGTGGAAGGATGGAGTGAGGAAGTATATGGATGAAGGCAGTGCTGGTTGGGATGAGGGGCGTCGACTGACTGGGGACAGAGGTGCATGGGGCGGTTCATTCGTGGCCACCCTTTCGGGGATCACGGCATCAGGCAATAGATAGATAGATAGATAGATATTGAATTTATATCATGTTTCTGTTGCAGGTGTACATTTTAAAATTGTGTTATGTTTGTTGTACAGTTTGTTGCAATGTAAATGTGCAATATTGATATGGAATATATGTTTGTATCACAAGCAAGTAGTGCTGAATATGTATTGCCGTGTGTCAGGCATGCAATATTGAATGTATTGTCTTTGTGTTACAGGTGTGTGATGTTGGTGTGCCGGCAGCCCCCTGTGTCATCACTCCCGCCCCCCCACCCCTTCGCCCACCAGTTGCCACCACCTTCAAGATCTTCGCGCCCCGCACAGAGGACATGAACAAAGGCTATCTTATCTTCTCAGAGGATGATCCACAGTGCACAAGTAGGAACACAGTAGTAATAATAACATAGTTCAAGTAGTGGCTAGGGATTCATATTTGTCCGTTGGCTAGATCCAAATATTTCACGAATAGGTACCATTTGATGTTGAAAATATTCAGCATGTACTCTACCATAAATGTGTGACAGTAGGCCATTACGGGATGCACAGAATTTTCACAATAAAGCTTTTACGTAGTGCAGATGAAAAACAACCTATAACTTCATTGGTTACGATACTTCTACTGTACAAAACAGTGGCAATGATGCACAGTCAGCTTTCAGGTAGTAATCTACCCTGAAGTTAATCAAACAAGGAACACATGTCAGCAGAGGATTTTTTTTTAAATCTACAAATAGAATCAGTAATATATTATACGAATCTTAGATACATGCATACATGTCAGACATGCATACATGTTTGAGTCTTGGTCACCCTGAGGTGGCACTCTTGGTAGCAAAATCCCCAACTGTCATATACAGTAGTACTGTAGTTATTTTGAAACCCCTGGCTACGGCACCACCTTACCACTTCTTGATGATTTGGGATAAAGTCTTTAACAGTTGCCCTCTGTGGGGCAATTGTTTAAGTAGCATGCCTTTTTTTACACCTAATGGGGTAATAGCAAAGTCAAACAGTTAACAGGATAAATACTGGTAATTGTTTGCACCTCTCACTTTATGCAGAGCTGCACTGGTTTACTGGGCAGCTCTGTTTAAAAATAGGTGCATGATGGATGCCACCCACCTACCACAATGCCAGAAGGAATAATACCATGTTTTATTTACAGTTCTGAAGGAGGAGCCTGAGGACCTAACCCACCTGGCCCCCTCTGGCGGTGACACCTGTGTACCGCTGATCCCCCTCCCCCCATCCCCGGACCAAGACTCCTCATGTCTGCCACAAAAGGTCACTACCACCACTGCCGCCACCGCCTCAGTCTCGCCGCACCTCCTCCGCGATATGTACACCATCGGTTATCAGATGCCTATTGAAAATTCTGATGTCTCAGTAGCCAGCCCAGTTCCCGACATAGCTGAAGAACGTGAAAGCAGTCCGAAGTACTTGTACGAAGAAAATTATCTTGGAGGAATTAAGTGTATGAATAGGTAAGTATATATTTTTTGTTTCTAATGGGTAGATAGGTAGATAGACAGTCCTATACTCTGTTTCTTTTCAACTGACGGTAGATTGCAAAGTTCTCATTAAGATTTATCAGTTATTTTGAAGACTTTGTAGTGAAATATGGTGCTAATTATATAAACTTGGTCAAAATATGAAGCAGAGACATAGTAGTTTCTTATTTTTCCGTTAGTTATCGAGAAATCAATTGTTAAGGGATTCAGTTTACCGTCAGATGAAACGAAACCTAGTATAGCCAGTTTGTATATGGTGATCCAATTAATACACACAAATTGATATTATGAAAATGATACCCACAAAACTATAGGTAGTGCCAGCGAACTTGACAATAATCTTGACCCCTTTACTTCTTATACCTCGAAATTAATGAAATCAATCGGGCTGACGTTTCTATCATGTGGGAAAAGTCCACCAAGAAATAGGCGTGGATATTTACAGCGAGTTTGCTCTAGGCCCTTTTGAGTTACAGAGAGGTCAGGGATCAAGATTATTGTCAAGATCGTTGACGCTACTTACAGTATAGTAGAGTTAACTTTATAAATTAAGTATCAATATATTCAATAGTTAACGTAAATTGTCACTATTATTATGAACTAACTACTATTTTTTATCGATATTGAGGGCTGGTCGTGGTCCTATCCAGAGTGAGGTTTGGCATCCTCTACCCATCCTTAGCCATTTCTGTCTGTCTCTTTTACTGTCCTACTTTTCCTCCTGGGGGTGGGAGGATAGGAATCTTCCTCCCCTTGTAAAACTCACCTACTAGATGAGCGATGGGCTGGTCTATCAGAGTGAGACCTGAGCGATCTCTGCCATACCCATAGCTTACTCTGACTGTTCCTTTTATTATATATTTTCTAAATCTCAAGTGACGGCGTCTCTTCCGTGGATTGACCTCCCAATCTACCAAGATTGGAAGCTAAAGCGTCACATTATTCCTTTGCCCCTCAACTTTCTCTTCATAATTGCTGAGGGGCACAGGGCCCTGGGTGGGGCTTTGGTTTCCCGGGCATTTACGCACCCTCTCAGCTCCCCGCCATGGAGTGGCTTCGGTCACCCAGGCTTTATTGTGGTCAGCAGGGAGGGTTCTGTGGGGACGCTCGTTTGTGGCCTTGGCCTTACTCGGGGCCTTGGGGCTGTTCGGCCAGGCAGCTTGGGGAACAACAACAACAACAACAACAACAACTAGATGAGAGAGAGAATTGGGTGAGGGAACGCGAAAGTGGTCCCGGACCCTAAGAATTGGAACTTTAAATGTTGTTTCTGTTCAGTCTCTGTCTCGAGTCGGCCACCCCCCAGCTATGGGGTATTATGCCTGAGTACTGTACAGTATATATTTTTTTTTTTTTTTTTTTTTTTTTTTTTTTTAAAGTGACAATGAACGGAGGAAGGAAAAACACAGATAAAACAAAAAGGTCCATGTGCCTAAAGGCATCCTCCATTCATAAAATGTTTGTAACAACTGGATTTAAACATTTGTAGATTGTAAGTTTGTGGAAAGCAATTCGAGGGAAGTGAATTCCAAAGAGTAGTAGCTCTGGGGATAAATGAATTCTGATAAGCAGAAGTTCTGCATTGTGGAGGAGAAAGTGTAAATTCATGGGCACTCTCAGCTGCCCTAGTTCTACGGGGAAAGATGTGGAGAGGCGGCACAATTGAAGCAAGTTCCTCGGAACAATTGCTGTGAAAATATCTGTAGAATAATGCAAGGGATGCAACGTTTCTTCGTATGGATAATGTAGGAAGGTCCTGTGTGATTGCAGGGTTATTGATTAATCTAATAGCTTTATTTTGAATTTTGTCCAACTGCCTCAATGCAACCACTCCACTTCCACCCCACAGAGGTGAACAGTAATCCATCTGAGAACGCACATGACTTTTATATATTACGGCCAACTGCTCGTCAGTGAAGAATTCTCGAACTCTGTACAGGAGTCCCAGTTTTTTAGAGGCATTCTTAGCAATGCTTCTAACATAATGTGTCCAGCTCAAGTTAGTAGTTAATGTTACACCGAGAATGTCAATACTAGGGGAAGTGGGAATATTTCCATCATTACAAAATATATGGGAGTCAGTGAGATTCTGTCGGTTAGAAAATTGAATGTACTTGGTTTTCTGTGCATTAAAGGATACATACTGTACATACATAAATACATACAAATTGAATTGTCTACCATAATTGCAAAGTGAAATACTTAGAAAGATATATATACTGTACAGTAATTGGCAATATTTCATAATAGGCTATAGCATGAAAAGGTAATGCTATCAATTTAGTCATAATGAAGACCTTTTGTTATTGTAAGCAACAGTTAACTCTTTCAGAATAGGATGACGCTCTTCTTATTATTCTGGATACCAGTAGAGAAGTTTAATACTTCAAGAAGATATTAGGGGAGTTAGGATATTAGGGGAGGTGTGGTGGAGTGGTCATGCCACTGGATTGGTAATCCAATGGACCCGGGTTCAAATCCCGATATGTCAATGGGAAGATATTATTGGGATTGAATTTGTGCTGTACAGTACTGTATCAGTGCATTACCACAAAGCCCACCGAAATGCCAAAAAAATACCCTCATTGTTCCCTGATTAAATAACACTGTATGAATATTCCCATATTCAAAATATGTTACAGGGGGACAATGCCTAGTGAGTTCACTGCTCAATAGGTGGCGTTCTGAGAGTGAGGGTCTGAGTCTGGAGGGTGAGACGGTGAAGCACTTGAGCGAAGCAACCAGCCGCTTCAGAGATGGAGCTGCTTCGAGCCATGATGGATGCTTCACATGTCTCACTCCCCAGACTGGAACAAGACCTCACGGGCTTCACCGTGTTGAGCGGTGGAATGTACAGGCTCTCAGCCTATGCCCGAGAGGGAGTAGATGGAATATAGAAAAAAAAAAAAAAAAAAAAAAAAAAAAGAGATTGATATTTCTCCTTTGATTTCCAAAAGGCTTACTAAAGCCGATTAAAATTGTCCAGATATAGTATTGTAAAAAAACAAATGTCGTAGAACTAGACATTTCCCTTTCAATTCATAGAGAGCATTCCAAAGCTGAGTAAAATTATCTAATGTTAGCTAGATAATAGAGTATAAAAAGTGTCATAGTACAGTACTTAAAAGATAAGTAATTCGTTTAAAGTAAAGTTCTATATCTATAAACTTCTTTTCAGATTAAGCGGAGGTGAGGTAGTGTTGCGCCAGAGTAACTGTTGCTCCCCCACCACTGACTGCGGGAGCCTGCGCCCGGGATCAGGTCTGGGCACACCCGAGCCACCCAAACCCCTGCTGTCTCAGGCTGCCCTGCCACTCTCACACAAGAAGCTTAACACAGTGAGATGCTACCTTCATTTTGTTTGGTTCTTTTCATCTCTCTAACTCTCTCTAGGTTTCATTTCTCATAACCCTATTCTTTCCATTGCATATCTGCCTCTTTTATCTCTCTAGCCTCTTTTCTCTGTTCTTACCTTTCTCTAACACAAGAAGCTTAAAACAGGGAGTTGCTACCCTCATATTGTTCTGCTCTTTATATATCTCCAACATACATACATACATACACAAATTTAAAGACCGAGTGCTCCACACAAAGCGCGGTTCCGGTCTCACGTCGTAATGGCGGTGTTCCAGACAACCTTGTTAAGAGCTACCTCACTTGTCAGGTTCTTTGATTTTAGATCACACCGCAAAGTCCAATCCCACGTCTTTCTTGGTCCGCCCCTTGGTGCAGCTCCCTCCACATTCATGGACTTGCATCTTTTCACCCAGCTTAGTTCATCCAACCTCTCCACATGTCCAAACCATCCAAGCCTGCTAGTACGCATCTCATCACTGATACTCTTGATACCTAACCTTCTCCTTAGCTCTTCACTTAATAACGTCTCTTCTCCTATTATTCTGTATGCCAATTTCTATTTCCCTTCATACACATATAGCATCCCCACTCCCTTTATCTTTCTAGACTCTGCTTTCTTTCTTCTCATACAAGTAGGTTAACGCAGTGAGACGACACCCTTGTTTTGTTATTCTGTTCTTTTTGTCTCTAAAGCCTCTCTTGATTACTCTACATTTCACCCTCTTCTTTTCTTTGTATATCTGCTTCATTACTCTCTTTTCCAGCTTCTCCGGCTCCTTATACCTCTCTAGCCTCTCTTCTCTTCTTTTCTGTATTATTTTTTTTCCCTTCATAAATAAAAAGAAAATTCAGGAAAATGTGACAATTTTTTGCTAACCCACCTATTTCACCTCTCTATCCTCTCCTCTCTTCCCTTCCTCTTCTTTCCTATTAGTTACTTAACAGTGAGATGCCACCCTTGTTTAGTTCAGCGGCTCTTTGCGTCTCACAGAAACAAAGGTGGCGTGGCAGTATGATATGTTTCTTTTGTGTGAAATGGAGAGAAATTTGAATACAGATAGGAACATAAGAAAAATACAAGAAGAGAGGCGAAAGAGATGAAAAGAGCAGGAGAATATAACAAGGTTACATCTTTTAGGTAAAAACAAAATTTATAAAGGGAAAAAGAAATCTGAATACAAAATTACATATAATAACTTGAATACATACTGTAAATATACAAGAAGAGAGACTGCTCTCGAGATGAAAGAACGGGAGAGCAAAACTAGTCGCATCTTCCTTATGCATTTTGTATGAGAAGAAGAGAAGAAAAGAGAGTTGAGCTACAGAGATAAACAAAAGTGGAATTACCGTACACTGGAAAGAAGGGGGTGAAAGAAAGAGAAACCATTCTCTTTCTTTCACCCCTTCTTTCCAGTGTACGGTAATTCCACTTTTATTTATCTCTGTAGCTCAACTCTCTTTTCTTCTCTTCTTCTCATACAAAATGAAATGCATAAGGAAGTAAGATGCAACCCTATTTTTGCTCTCCCGTTCTTTCATCTCGAGAGCAGTCTCTCTTCTTGTATATTTACAGTATGTATTCAAGTTATTATATGTAATTTTGTATTCAGATTTCTTTTTCCCTTTATAAATTTTTTTTTTACCTAAAAGATGTAACCTTGTTATATTCTCCTGCTCTTTTCATCTCTTTCGCCTCTCTTCTTGTATTTTTCTTATGTCCCTATCTGTATTCAAGTTTCTCCTTTCACTCACAAGAAGCATAGAGAAGTAAGATGTGGCCCACTGTATTCTTACCCACGCCTTCCATCGCCCTAGCTGTTTTTTCTCTTGCTTTTCCTTCTGTATTCAAGTATATATCTGTATTCAAATTTCTCTCCATTTCACACAAAAGAAACATATCATACTGCCACGCCACCTTTGTTTCTGTCACACCAACTTCTCTTAATGTTTCTTAGTTCCCTCCTTTTGCTTTTTATTCCTGTGCTTTAATCATAATGTAAACCTGCAATTTAGAGGAAGAGTTTTCAATACATTAAAGATTTTGAATTTTGTCATAAAGTAAGGGTTTCTATATTGGGCGCCAATTTGCAGCAAGTTAGGAGCATTATTATGGCTTTTAAAGGGTTAAAATCGAGTGCAAATGGCCGGGAGTGCAGCGGGCCACACGTCCGACTCCCAGGGCCTACCGTCGCCCACTGACTCACCCTCCCTGTGTTCTCGAGAGGCCGGCAGTGTAGCCAGTAGTGAGCGTAGCTGGAAAAAATATGCCGCTATACGCTAAACTCCCATGTTACTGGTACCACTGTATGAGAACCACGAGTGCTACGTAGCTCGTTCTGGTCTCATTTTGAAGCTTTTAACGCCTAGTTTTTTGCTGAATACATTTCTTTTCATGCAGATACTTGATTTATCATTCAGGAGGGCCTGAATATGCCCAAATAAGCCCAAAACCCCCTGCTAGACAAGGGTTAAGGATTTTGAAGTACAGTACAGTATGTTCATCTAATATTAATCCTATCATCTAGATAAAACATTTGTTATTACTTTTAGCTGCTATCAGACGATATTATTCAGGTTGTTGTTGTTGCTGTTCCCCAGGCTGCCTGGCCAAACATCCCCAAGGCCCCGAGCAAGGCCAAGGCCATAACCGAGCGCCCCTACAGAACCCTCCCTGCCTACCACAATAAAGCCTGGGTGACCGAAGCCACTCCATGGCGGGGAGCTGAGAAGGGTGCGGAAACGCCCGGGAAACCTAAGCACCACCCAGGGCCTGTGCCCCTCAGTAATTATGAAGAGAAAGTTGAGGGGCAAAGGGAAAATGTGACTCTTTGGCTTCCAATCTGCCAACCTCTAGGTTGGGAGGTCAGATTGGGAGGTCAATCCACGGAAGAGACGCTGTCACTTGAGATCTAGAAAATATATAAGTAAAAGGAACAGTCAGAGTAAGCTATGGGTATGGCAGAGATCACTCAGGTCTCTCTCTGATAGACCAGCCCATCACCACATTACTAGAACCCAATCCTCTCAGCATCAGCTAGGAAAGGCCCTAGAAAGCCGCCTTTGGCAGGGGGGATGGCTCCCCTATTTTAACCCCTTTCGGGGTTAGGCACCCGCCTATTCAGGTTAAGACTGTTCTCTGTGTATCAAAGGGTCAAATACAATCTCGACTTAGAGATCATTCTGCAGCTCATTTTAACCCCTTCAGACTCATATGATGCAGAGGTTGCCAGATTAGCAATAAGAAATAGAGTTCTCTCACTCTTATAATTACCTCTCCAAAATTAGTTTTCTGCCCACAGCTAACTCAAAGACAACTGCAGAGGTTGAAGTAACTAAACTAAAGGTTTCTAAATACCCCTGATGGTAACAAAGGCTTTAAAGTATCCCTAATCGGCTCAAAATCGCGTCATATGTCGGAGAAGGTTAATTGTCTGGGGGTAGCTAAAATAAAACCAAAATTGGTGTCATGATTGACGGGGGGAAAGCTTCCATTATATTTGCCTTTCTTGTACCTCAGGATGGTTTAGGAGGCAGCAAGCCTCGTGAGCCACAACCAAGAGCAAATTTACAACAGTATGTTTTTTGTGTTGTGTTATGTTGTCCCTGTTCGGTCTCTTGTCTCGAGTCGGCCACCCCCAATTAAAAAAAAAATAAAGAAAATAGGGTATGTGCCAGAGTATATACTGTAGATAGATTGATAGATGACAATCTTGCCTTCTGCCCTAGGTTAACCCTTAAAACTGTATAATCTCTAAGGTTTTGGCAGTTTGGTCAAGCTGAACCACAGTTGCTCTATCATGTTTGGGCAATTTACAGTAGGATGCCAGAGGTCAATTTTCATGACTTGATATTGAGCAGATTCCTCATAAGCTTAACTCTTCTGAAACTTTATACTGTACATTGCATACTTACCAAAAACATTTTCTCAAAAGGCATACAAGTACTGTATTTCAGTTGTGTATCTAACAGAACTCCTCATGCAGTCATGTTTAACTAAGCCCAAATTGAGCAAAGAAATGCTTTAGAGTTTAAGTTTCTGTTTATTATAATTTTGACGGTATTTCTTTCCCAGGTTGTGTTAGGAGGCAGCAAACCTCGAGCCACCACCAAAAGCTTCTTCACACACCTGGATGAGAGTCACACACAAGGCTCCTCACCAGGGATTTTTGGCAAGCTGGATCTCAAGGTAAGATTACCATTTAACTAATTTGTATACTGATGCAATAGTACCGTACCGTAGTAATAAAAGTTTTGTAATAAAGTACTGTAATAGTAAGTTTAATTGAATATAATTGAACATATACAGTGCACCATTTAGCACAAGAAAAGGTTTGAAGTCAATAAACCTCCCACTGATTTACTATATAAAGTGTGAAAATAGTAATGCATATTTTTTTTCTTTTTCAGCCTGAAGACCAAAACATGGACTCAGATGAGTTTGAGATGAGAGCGCCTTACATTCCGTTTAGCAACGAGGACTTGTTGCTCGGCCCAGATGATCTCCTCTGGGGAGCTGAGCCAGAGCCATCCTTAACAAGTAAACACAGTGCAGCTGTTGGCAGGTGAGTCTCCCACTTCTATTATTAACCCTTTCAGTGTATGAGGCCACGTTTCTTCAATGTAGAATCTCGTATTTGGGCTTGTTCGTAGGGAAACGCAGTTTGAGAAGGAAAAGAAGAATGAGGGCTTTCACGAACAGTCATCTTTATTGGCGGCCGGAAGTTTCGACATATTACATTCATGCCATCTTCAGTGGATCTAAACAAAAATTTGATGAACATTATAAATAATGCGATGAATCTTGATCGATTCTAAGTTAAACTAAAACCTAAATACACTTTAAAATCACACACATCATGAAAGAATAATTAAATACAGGGAAATGAAGTGAAACAAATAGTTATATCAGAATTTGGAACAAAGGAAAATGTAGAGATATAGTTTAATTAAAATGTAAAAATTGCAAACTAAACAAACCAAAACTTGGACAAAGACAATATAAAGTCAAAATAACTGCTCAAAATCGATATGTGGAATTGCTTCCCTTGTCCAGATAAGTAATTTCCATACAGTTAGACATCTCTGCCACCAAATACAATTTGAGGCATAAATAAGTGTTTTGGAACTCTAATAGAAAATAATTGAAATCGGGCTACCAAAGCCAACATTTGCCAAACCTAGGATTGTTCCCCATCTGTTTATAGAAAAGACAGACCCACCTGATCACATATAACTCTGGGGTCTCCAGTAGCCAGATAGATTACTTCTTGGTTAACAGGAAAGACTGGAAACTAGTTCGAGATGTAAAGGTCATCCCGAGCGAAGAGTGTATCCCCCAGCATAAGCTACTTATGTGTGACATGGGCTTATACAGAGATCCTAAGCGCAAGAAGATATACATACCCAAAAGGAAAGTGTGGCTGCTGAAGGACAAGGAAGTTAGGGATAGGTTTCATAGTGAACTGGAGGAAATGAATAGAAATAAGGAAGCTAGGCCTAACGATGTAAATAGTCAATGGAACTTTCTTAAGCATAGCCTTATCGCTGCCACTGACAAAGTCTGTGGGAAAACAAAGGGTCACCCCAGGAATACGACCTCCTGGTGGTGGAACGATGAGGTAGAACATTCTGTGAAAGAGAAAAGGAGATGCTTCAAAACATGGAAGAAAGGAGGCAGCAAGGAGGAATACCAGGCAGCTAAACGAACTGCCAAAAGAGTTATTTACAATGCTAAAAATCGCATTAAGGACCTGGTCCTCGAACAAGTGTGTAACACTGACAATCCCAATGGGATCTTCAACCTAGCTAGGCGAGTTAAAAATGACAGTAGGGATATTATAGGTGAACAGTGTGTTAGAAACGATAATGGGAAGATTGTGTATGCAGAAAATTAAATCAGAGAAGCATGGAAGGTACACTATGAACGATTGCTAAATGTAGAGTTTGAATGGGATAAGGAACAGCTTAGTATCGAAAAACCAATATCCGGGCCCCCTCCTTTGATAGCACCAGCTGTAGTGAGCGACGCGATCAATAAAATGAAGGACGGTAAAGCTCCAGGTTGCTCTGACATTGTCGCTGAGATGATAAAAGCCTCAGGGGAGACTGGTGTAAACTTAGTCACTGAGTTGATAAACACCATTATTAAAGATAAGAAAATCCCAGAGGATTGGCTCAAAAGTGTAATAGTAAATATATACAAAGGAAAAGGGGATGCGCTAGATAGAGGAAATTATAGGGGCCTGAAAATGCTTGACCAAATCATGAAGGTCTGATAGAGTCCTTGAGGGTTTGATCAGGCAAAGCATCTCTATTGATGATATGCAGTTTGGTTTTATGCCAGGACGGGGTACAACCGATGCTATCTTCATAGTCAGGCAGATACAGGAAAGATATTTACTAAAAGGCAGGGATCTTTACTTTGTGTTTGTAGACCTGGAGAAGGCCTTTGATAGGGTGCCTAGAGATGTTGTGCAGTGGGCTATGAGGAAACTTGGTGTGGAAGAGTGGCTGGTGCGTGTGATAATGAAGATGTATGAGGATTTGCGAAGTGCGGTGAGGGTGAAGGGTGTACTGAGTGATGAGTTCGCAGTCCGTGTTGGAGTCCATCAGGGTTCAGTGTTAAGCCCCCTCCTCTTTATTATGGTCTTGGAGGCACTGTCTAGAGTTTTTAGAGGCGGACTCCCGTTGGAACTGTTTTATGCAGACGATTTAGTCCTAATAGCTGACAGTATGCAAGATGTAGGAGATACCATCTCTGCCGGTGGTGGGGCCGAGGCTGCCACTGTTGCTAGAATTAGGTGTGGCTGGGGGAAGTTCAGAGAACTGATGCCAATCCTGACCATGAAAAGAATGCCTCTCCCCCTGAAGGGAAAGGTGTATGCCTCATGTGTTAAAAGTGCAATGACGTATGCCTCAGAAACATGGGCCGTTAAAGTAGAGGATGTCAACAGAATGGAGCGTAATGAGATGAGAATGGTGAGATGGATGTGTGGGGCCAGGCTACAGGAGAGTCAGAGTCAGTCAGAGAGGAGGGTCACGTCCGTCGCGGTCCGGGATTTTTCGACTATCCCGCGGGATACTGGTGATTAAACTTTTAAAAAATCACACACAAAAACAAACGTAGTGTCGCGGTCCTGTGAAGTGCAAAATCGAACCGATTGATAAAATATCTGGAGAGATATACGCGTTTTGGAGAAAAAATCTGTTAACTCCTACAGCAGTGCCACGGCGCTGGTCTAGGACAGGCGTAGGGCAGGCCCATAAGGCGGGTGGAAAGAAAAAGGGAAAGAAAAAACCATTATGTCCCAAAGCAAAGTGTTAGCTATATAGTCCTATGAAAGCAAACAGGGCTATGGGAAAATAGGAAGCCTAAGTTAAAAGTGATAGTGAACATCGTATATCACGTAAATAAACTAGGAAAGTATAATACAGAGAATTAAAGTCAGGGGAACTTTTAACTTTGAGCTTGGGAACAGGACGTATGCTGTAAACAAAATACCCTCGGTGACCGCAAAGACCATAAACACATATATCCCCTCGCTCTCCTGGACACGTCCCCTCCCCTCCCCCTATACGATTTTACCAAAAGCGAAACTTAACCTCGACAGGAAGGGGTACCGACAAAACAAAAATCGTAAATAATAGCAAACAGAGAAAAACAATATATAAATAAACAAATTAAATCAGTGCAGATTATTTCTCGACCATATCGCAGGTTAGTAGTGACGTTATTGGAGAGAAAGATCTCCCACGCAACCAAATGTGGTGAAAATTCGAACCTGAGCAGTGTTGAATCAAGTTGATAGGTAAAATATGAAAATTAAAATAGATACTATATATAGATAGCCTGGAAAGTTCGTTATTTTCCTAGAGTGCCGTATATTCCGCTAAACAGTCGACCAAAAACGGGAAAAGTGGTTAGGGCAGTGAGAATTCTGTTTCATAAGATAATTATTGAAAGTGTTACTTAAAGTTACTTAAAGTTTAAACATAACGAGTGTAAACGAGTGGCACTCCCCCCCCCCCCCCCCCCACACACACTCCCCACAAACCGGGGAACTATTGGGGCCTCAGGGCCCATACAAATATCACAACCCACACACGCACACCTTCCCATGATAATGCCCACATTGCCTCCTGCACATCAACACACATCGCCTGCCGAACAACAACCTTTCGCACCCTACATATCCAAAAACCCTGCCGCACATCTCTCCACACCTCCCCAGACCCAGAAAACACCCACATTAATCCCATCTATGGCCATTGACCACCCTACTGCTGTTGTTGTTGTTGTTGTTGTTGTTCCCCAGGCTGTCTGGCCGAACAGCCCCAAGGTCTCGAGCAAGGCCAAGGCCATAAACGAGCGCCCCCACAAAATCCTCCCTGCTTACCACTAACAAAGCCCGGGTGACCGAAGCCACTCCAAGGCAGGGAGCTGAGGAGGGTGCGGAAACGCCCGGGAAACCAAAGCCCCACCCAAGGCCCTGTGCCCCTCAGCAATTATGAAGGGAAAGTTGAGGCCCTACTGCTGTTGATCAAATACATTGGCAGGATGAACGTAGGATGCAACAAGCCCCCATATCAGGCTCCCTTTCCACATCGTCTCCCCCCTCACCACTGCCACCTGCCCACCTACAACCGACCCGTAACTCCACCCCCCTGCAGGCCTCACCCACCCATACACCAAGCCCACTATCACCCACAACCACACTTAGCTCACCACATAACCCCTTGCAGCCCCAGCCACACCTACTGGGGTTGTCTACACCAGTGTGCAGATATTATCTGGAAAGAAGGTGCTACTTTGGTCAAAAGGGCGAATATAATAGGAATTCATGTAGATTTGCTCATCCCAAAATTTGCAACAACATAACCAGTCATGGAAAATGTAGATTTGGTGAAACCTGCAAATACCACCACCCATCCCTTTGCAAGACATCACTTGAGAACAAGACCTGCTACAATATGAAATGCCCAGCTTTTCATATTAAAGGGACTTTGAGATATGCTAGACCTAACACGAATGGTAGCCCAAAAAACTCTCTAGCTATGCGAGGACGAGACAGAGGAAAAAGGCAAGGAGGGAAAGGGCAGATAAAGATGAAGAGACTGAGGGAGATGGAAGAGCACATAGAACACCTCGAGCACCTCCTGGCCTCCCAAGAGTGGCCAATACATCCTGAAGACTATTAGGTACACATAGTACTCCAAACAATCCCTCCCCCAATCTTGTTTGCAAATATCCAAGGCCTAAAAAATAGAACCACGAACAAAGTACCATTTATTAGGGGCCTGCTAGAAGAAGGAAACGCTATATTTGCGGCTCTCACAGAAACTCACATTAAAGATCAGGAAGATAGTGAGGTATGGATTCCTGGTTACAACCTACATAGGGCGGACAGAACGCATAGATCACATGGAGGTGTAGCCTTGTACATACATGACTCACTGATATGTACTGAATTCCTAAATAACAGTAATGAAGTGGTGGAAATACTTGGAGTTAAAATAGAATCCCTAAATTTAGCAGTTATTGTTACATACAGGCCTCCAGACTCATCCCGAGAAGAATTCAAAACCCAGCTCAACAAAATAAAATCAGAAGTGGAAACCCTGGGGAACCCAACACCAAATATTATATGGCTAGGAGACTTTAACCTACCAAACATTAAATGGAGACAACTAGAAAACCAGTTAGTGGCAAATAACACCGGAGAAGCAAATACTAATACGAGAGAGCTTTTTGAACTTTGTGATTTTTTTAGTCTTACCCAACATATTGCTGAACCCACACGGGAAAACAATATCTTAGACCTGGTCTTCACTAACAACGACTCTCTAGTACACAACATTAACATATCGGACACAACATACTCAGATCATAAATTAATTGAGATCAAAACAACCTTAGAAAGTGTACAGACAACCTCAGAATCGAGAACAAAAACCGGCCCCTTCAGTAAATTTAACTTCAATAACAAAAACATTAGGTGGGAAGAGGTAAATCAAGAAATGGAGGAAATAGACTGGGAAGATTTAATGGATAACCTGACACCAGCAGAATGTCTAGTCTTAATAACAGAAACCATGACCCAAATCTGTAGCCACCATATACCTGCAAGACAAACAAAACGAAGAAGCAAACAAGATCGGGAAAGGAGGAGGCTGTACAGAAGAAGAAAATTACTCACACAAAGACGCACACATCAAAATCTACAGGATAGGCAAAAGGTCGAAATAGATAGAGAAATTGTGGAAATTGAACAAAGGCTAAGAATATCATATGAACTACAACATATGGAAGAGGAGAGGAAAGCTATTGCAGGTATAAAGGAAAATTCCAAATACTTCTTTTCATACGCCAAACAAAAGGCTAAAACAACATCAAACATCGGCCCACTGAGCAAAGGGGACGGCTCTTTCACAGGGGACAAAAAGGAAATGAGCGAACTCTTAAGCAGGCAGTATGAAATGGCATTCAGTGAGCCTGATGAAACAAAAGTCATCAGAGACCAAAATATATTTTTCATGGAAACCTCCCCCACGGAAACCCCTCAGATGCTGGATATTGATTTCGGTCCAAAAGACATAGAAGAGGCCATTTCCAACATACCATCCCACTCGGCACCAGGCCCGGACTCTTGGAATTCGGTCCTAATGAAAAAATGTAAGGAAAACCTCTCAAAACCCCTGGCTATAATGTGGAGAAGGAGTCTAGACACTGGTGACATACCAGATAGCTTGAAAAACGCAATAATTGCCCCACTGCATAAAGGAGGGAGTAAAGCACTACCAAAAAACTACCGCCCGGTAGCTCTAACCTCTCACATCATTAAAGTTTTCGAGCGAGTCCTGCGAAGCAAAATTTCAACATTCATGGAGACAAATGAACTACACAACACCGGTCAACATGGGTTCAGAGCGGGAAGATCATGTCTCTCACAACTTTTGGAACACTATGACAAAATTCTTAAAGCGCTAGAAGAAAAGAAAAACGTGGATGTCATTTACACCGATTTTGCTAAGGCATTTGATAAATGTGACCATGGTATAATAGCCCACAAACTGAAAGCAAAAGGTATAACTGGGAAAATCGGACGGTGGATATACAATTTCCTCGTAAACCGAAAACAATCGGTAGCAGTAAACAAGTCACTTCTGAGCCTTCGGATGTCAAAAGCTCAGTGCCCCAAGGAACAGTGCTAGCGCCCCTTCTGTTCCTCATACTAATTTGCGACATAGATACCAACACCAGACACAGTACGGTGTCGTCTTTTGCTGATGACACAAAATTAAGCAAGATAGTAAACACACAAGAGGACACGGGCCGACTGCAGGAAGACATGAATGTAGTGTTCCAGTGGACCAGGGAAAACAACATGCAATTCTATCTATCTATCTATCTATCTATATGCACAGGCCCAATCCCCATTTTGGGGGTAGCCGACTCAAGACAGAGCAAGAACAGGGAAAACACAAAAACAACATAAAACAAAAAATAAACACAGATAAAAAACACAAACTCTCACACATCCAGGTCACCCAGGAGAAGACCCAGAGACCAGGATTACCAAGGTCGCTCCAGCACTCCCCCGGCCCCTGACCACCCGGAGAGGTTCCGATCTCGGCAGGCAGACATGCAGCGGAGCCAAAGCCACAAGTCCTCCCACCACACTTCCAGGCACACCCTTCATATTAATCGTCTCCAACATGCAATTCAATGAGGAAAAATTCCAATTAATACGGTACGGAGATAATAATGGTGTTAAAGAAATTACAAATTACTTAACAGAATCTAACCACATAATAGAACAGAAAGACAGTGTGAAAGACCTTGGGGTATTAATGTCTGAAAATATGGGTTTCAAAGTACATAACCAGGTCAAAGTGGCAGCTGCGAAACGTCTAACAGGTTGGATTCTGTGTACTTTTAAAACACGCGGTGAATTGCCTATGATAACGCTCTTCAATTCTCTAGTGCTACCGCGGCTTGAATACTGTAGCGTATTAACATCCCCATACAAAGCAGGTGAAATAAATGACGTAGAGAGTGTACAAAGAAATTTCACTTCGCATATAAGTTCGATAAAACATCTACACTATTGGGAGCGTTTAAGAGCACTGAATCTGTACTCGCTGGAACGTAGAAGAGAACGTTACCTAATAATATACACGTGGAAAATCGCAGAGGGTTTAGTACCAAACCTACATACTCCGATAGTCATGAAATTCAGTGATAGGAGAGGCTGGGAATGCGAAATCCCCCGGATGAATAACAGGGGTGCTATGGGCTCTCTGTGAGAGGGCTGGTTATCACACAGAGGCCCACGTCTCTTCAACAAACTCCCACGGCGAGTAAGACACATGAGGGACATCTCGTTAGACAACTTCAAGAGAGCCCTAGATGTCGAACTGCAAAAAGTGCCAGACGAGCCCATCCTCGCAAGGGAACAAGCTGTCGCTTCAAACAGTCTACTGCACCAAATCACCACCCATAACGAGGGGCGTCGCGCTCCTTGGTGCCGCTAGAAGAGCGGCGAACACATCCAAAGGTATCCAAAGGTAAGGATAGAATAACAAATGTTGAGCTGAGGAGACGTTTAGGTATAAAGAGTATTAGCGAGGTGATGCGTACAAGTAGACTGGGATGGTATGGACATGTGCAGAGAATGGATGAACAAAATTGGGTGAAAAAATGCAGGTCTGTGATTGTGGAGGGAGCTGCACCAACGGGTGGACCGAGGAAGACCTGGGATCGGACTATACGCGCCGATCTCAAATCCAAGAACTTGACAAGTGAAGCAGCCCTTAACAGGGTTGCCTGGAACGCCGCCATTAGGACAAGAGACTGAAACTTCACTTATGTGTGGAACACTCAGTCTTAAAATTTGATGTATGTATGTATGTATGCATTCGCAGTGGCCTCCTGATTATGCGTGCCAAGTCTGATGCCTTTATCAATAAATTAACAATTGTAGTACTTCACAGCATTACTAATGGCAGAAGAATTTTTGGTGAAGAAATAGTGGTCTGTATATGGATGGGAAGAGAGGAAGAAGCACTGGCCACCCTAGGGACACCTAGGTTTAGCTTGTTAAAAGTGATCTTATGGTAAAGAACTTGAATAGGGAGGTTGTGGCAAGGGAAGTAGCCTACAAGTAACAATATGTGGTGATGGGCTGGTCTATCAGAATGAGAACTGAGTGATCTCTGCCATACCCATAGCTTACTCTGACTGTTCCTTTTACTTATATATTTTCTAGATCTCAAGTGATGGCGTCTCTTCCGTGGATTGACCTCCCAATCTACCAAGATTGGAAGCCAAAGTGTCACATTTTTCCTTTGCCCCTCAACTATCTCTTCATAATTGCTGAGGGGCACAGGGCCCTGGGTGGGGCTTTGGTTTCCTGGGCGTTTCCACACCCTCCTCAGCTCCCCACCATGGAGTGGCTTCGGTCACCCAGGCTTTATTGTGGTCGGCAGGGAGGGTTCTGTGGGGGCGCTCGGTTATGGCCTTGGCCTTGCTCGGGGCCTTGGGGCCGTTCGGCCAGGCAGCTTGGGGAACAACAACAACAACAACAACAAGTAACAATATGGTTTACCCTTGCAAACATGGTAATATGTAACCTTATTATGATGATGATGATGATGATGATGATGATGATGATAATGATAATGGTGCTGTTATTGATTATTATTGTTAAAAAAATATTTGTCAAAAAAACCTTTTAATCCCTTTTGTAAATTTGTAACGGCGAAGTCTTTTCTTTTTTATTCTAGCTATATTTAGGCGATTTTATGCAGTTTAAGAAGGATCTGTGGTAGTAAAAAGGGTTAAGTGAGATAGTTTGAAGCCTATTAATTGCTGGAGGTCCTATATACAACGAATACAATTGTCTAACTGTAGCCAGAATAAAGTTAGAAAGATGTCGCCGGTAGAGAAGGGGTTGAGACTGCATGCTGCTGGATATGGTGTTGGCAATAGTAATGCTGATGAAAGATCTATCTATTGCCAGACACCTTGATTCCTGAGAGGGTGGCAATGATTGAATTACCTGTACCTCCTTGATCCTATGTCATTCGTCAGCCAGCACCCCTCTCCGACTCAACACCACTTTCACTCCTATGCTCCTCAACTCCATCCCTCCTTCTCACTCTCAGTCTGCATCTCCCTCTCTACCCTTCTACATTATCCTCATACACTCTTTTAGTCATTCTCTTTCTTTCCATATACAGTACTCTTGATTTATGTCTCTCCATCAATATCTATCTACTCAGGCACATACCCCCCCCTGTTTTTTTTTTTTTTTTTTTTTTTTATAGCTAGGGGTGGCCAACTCAAGACAGAGCCATAATATCCATGCTGACATATTATATCCCCAGGGAGAGTCGGTGTTGCGGTCTAAGCGACAAAGAGGACTCTAGCCTGGCTCAGCTGCTGCGAGACACGGACCCCCCCATCACAGGTGCCCCCCCACACCACCCGCGCCACCTCCACCTTAACACCTCCGCCTCACAGAGAAACCAGTATTACCAGAACAGCAAGTTCCTCGATGGCGGCGGGAACTTTGTCGACCCCAATAAAGTCCTGCCTGGTCACTATGCCGGCAAAGGTAAGCATTTGATTATCAATATTGTAAATTATCAGAAGCAGATGCCCATTAGAAAGTAGTTTATCTAAGTAAAATGTATGCACTATTAAATACTTATGTTTTCCATGTGCTTATTTTTGTAAAATGTATGAACTCTGAAGAACACTTATGTTTCATGTGTTTCATAATGTGAGATGTATGTACAGTACTATTAAATACTTCATTATTAAATGTGTATATTTTTGTAAAATGTATGAACTCAAAAGAAAATATATATTTCATGTGTTTTACAATAGATAGATTATAATGTATGCACTATTAACCCTTTCACGCACAGGACGCGATTTGAGCCTATTCTTGGATACTTAAAAGCCTTTGTGACCATCAGGGGTGTTTAGAAACCTTTAGTTTAGTTACTTCAACCTCTGCAGTTGTCTTTGAGTTAGCTGTGGGCAGAAAACTAATTTTGGAGAGGTAATTATAAGATTGAGAGAACTATTTCTGAATGCTAATCGGCAATCCCCGCGTCCACAGGATAGCGAGATGGTTAAGTACGTAATATTTCATCTTTTCATTATTGTAAGAAGTTTCGTCTCATTACAAGATATTGAAAGTAGTAATGTAAAATTGCTTACCCATTGTATCATAATGTAAAGTGTATGCACTACTGTATTAAGTTCAATATATTTCATGTGTTCATTAATGTAAGATATTAATTTTATCTCGGTATAATATTTTGAAGGTAGTAATGTCAAATGTTTTAACCCGCTAGAAGATGTAGAAGGAGGCGGGGGCCGGAGCCAGTTAATAGACCCCCCGCCCATACTGGTCCAGGAGACAGTAGAGCCCCCGCCGCCCTTACTGCCCCTGGACACCAACAACCACCACCACAACCAAAACCACCACACCTTGAAGCGAGGGCGTTCCCCGCTTTCCTCCCCTACCCTCACCCACAAGAAGCTGTGTTCACCGCCGTGCCAACCCGACGCCTCCCCCCAACCGGAGGGAGAGCCGGGGGGAGGAGGGGTGCGGCTCCTCACCACCCCCTACGCCCCCACCATGCAACAGCTCCTGGTCAGCAAGGAACCCATAACCGTCCGTGGTGGGGGGCGGCCGGGAGGAGGAGGAGGGGGGGTCGGAGGGGTGGCACCGGCTTCCAGAAACTCCCTCGGTTCAGACCGTAACCACTCGGTGTTACGGAACCTGCTGGTGAGTGGGCGGGACGAGTCCGCGGGGTACTCTGTGTCCTCTTCCGCCCCGCCCAGCCCCGCCGCCTCACCCTCCACCCCCACCACCACCACCGCCCTGCCCACTCAGGCCTCACGGGGCAAGGTACAGGGATCACTGCATTACATCACAAAGCCAAAAATTACCTCAAGTGTTTGTTGTCATTTATGCTGTTTGATTTGAGTATTATGTAGAACATTTAGCACCATTTTTATTATATATAGGGCTTATATATTTGTTTTTCTTAGTATTTATTTATTTTTTATTGATTTTACTTAGTATTTCTGCATCAAGGAGAGTGTTGTACACCCATGGGCAAAAGCTGCGTCCTACCTTCGTAACTTGAGATAAATTTTCCTCTATTGGTATTATATAAAATATTCCTGAATCACACTGAACAAATCTTAATTATAAAGGCTTTGTTTATGTATGTTAAGGATATTTTTCCACTTATAACTAGAGGGATAACCCAAGTTGAAATTATGGTGGTAGGGCCCGACTATCAACCGTGACTGTACATTCCAGTGCATGTACTGACCCTAAAAAATTGGGACAAGAACTTTAAAGCATATTTTCAAGCATGAAAAGAGCATGTTGTTTATTAGTAATGTCAAACGGAGGCATGTTGCCCTACTGACGAGAAATCAACCTGTTCACCGTGATGCCTAAAAGTTTGATGCTAAGTGTTCTTCAGTTCTAGTTTCCAATTTAATTCCCAATAGCCCTGTGTTGGTGGTACGAGGGTGGACTAGCAGTTCATACGAGTTGGTCTAATTTGTATGCAAATCAGTCTAAACACTACCCATTAAAAGTATTAAGATTTAGATTAATAGATTCGGTATCAAGCTGTATGTTATTTAAGATACATATTGACACTATCATGTCTTTATCAAACTGTTCGTATTTTGAGTGGGTATTTTTTAATCGACACTGCGTAATATTTGGCCAACCGCGTACAGATTGTCTAGTGTACCCTACTAGCGGCCTCGGTTCTGGGTGGACATGAAGCTACCGAGCGCCGCAGTACCTTGTCACTTTTATTAAGATTTGAGTTGGTGCTTGCAGTGACCCTGTATTTTTTGTGTGTGCATTTTGCTGATTTGTTTTAAGCTTCATTATTTTCCCTTAAGTGTTTTCATAACTTGTGAATGTTTCTGTTCATATTGTTTTTCATCTCATTTCAGTTAAGCTTTTCCAAAAAAATTAGAAAAATAAATTATGCTTTCTTATTGCAATGCATTGCGTTCTTCAATGCTGGTTGGCTATTTTGTATCATTATGTGCTTTAGTAATTCTTTATTGCTGAAAACAAAACAGTTCACACATAACTTAAGTTAGATTTACAATAAGTTAATTTTTAAGCTTAGTATTTTGTTCATAACTCAATTATATTTATTGCAAGTAATTCATACTTTTATTATATAAAATTATTAGATACTGATTCAGAAGCATGCATAACACATTACAGTACCCATATTGCTTTGTGCAGTAATCCTTCTAAGTTATTTACTCTGATTATCATCATTACAATCTTCTGATTGCAAATGTACCTTTTTATAGTTTACAATGATTATTTTTTGAAATATGTTCTGTAAATCAAGGAAGCAAAATAATGATATACCAATACTATGTTGAAACATTTTTCCTCTATTCTTTTCAACTTTCTTCTCCCAATCCGTTGGTGGTCTTCCACTGCAAGCTGCCCCTTTCCATATACTGTACAGTATCTTTCCTGCCCCTCTGTCTTCATACGTTCTCTGTACATTATCCACCAAAAAGTACTTTTCTTTATCCATTCTATGCCCAGAGCTCACTTTTCCATCCCTAAAAGATTTGTACACTTCTCTATTGCTTATTTCATCTAACCTGTTCAGACAAGATTCTATTTTAAGTATTGTAGTTCATCTACACTACTCTCAGCTTCGAGAGATTTACATTTCATGCTGCCCACATTTTATTTCCATATTAGTGTTGAGAGCTCGGCATCAGTTTGTCCCCAATGCCACCCTCTGGCACTTCGATTCACTTTTTGGCGATGATGACTGGCCGCGTTTCCTCATCATACGACCGGCTTCCTATATCTCGGGGGCTAAGTTAGAGAACCTCCTCCTCTCGGCACACGCAACTTCGGACTTATCGTTCCGTGAGACTGGTAATAATGATTGGATTGTGGAAACCACTACTCGTGCCCAATCTGAGACATACCTATCTCTTACTACCCTGGACGATATCCCTGTTACTGTCACGAAACATAACGACCTCAACTACATCCTCGGTACTGTTGTTCTACCCTCTACTTATGACCATGACGGACTTCCTGATAAGTCGACCCTCCTGTCGTCGTTGCGCTTGCGTTATCCAAATGTGCACGACGTTGATTTGTATTGTATCAACTCCTACTCATCCTCTCCGCATAACTCGCATTAAGTTTAGTGGACGTTCCCTCCCACGAGACGTCAGGATCGAAGGACAAAGGCGTGAAGTACGACCTTATGTCCCCAAACCGTTACAATGTACAAACTGTTCCACCTTTGGTCACTCAGCTGGTAGGTGTAAGAAGGTTTGGGTGTGTGCCTTCTGTAGCTCCGTTAAACATGCTACCCGTTGGAATTGTGGCCCTCCAAAGTGTGTTAACTGTGGTTGAACACCATGCTCGCTCAAAGAAATGTGTGTTCTACATGTACAATGCTGAGTTAAAGCTTCTCATTAGTCGGTCAGGCATGTCTGTCAGGGAAGCTAGGCAAGAACTGAGAGTAAGAGATGTTAAAGATCCCTCTAGAGATATGACTTACAGTGCTAGACTTCGTGCACCTACGACTGACGTTTCTCCCGGTAGTCGACGACGTGAGGACAGTGAAGCTGTGTTGGATTCACCCCTTCCTAGTCCAGCCGCTGTTCCCCTCTCCAACCGATTTAATGCACTGAATACCCCTCCCCCTGTTCATGGAGCCTCCACCCCACAAGCATCCGCGTCCCCCTCACCCGTAACTGATCTTCAATCCTTGCCTCTTCCCCCGGCTCCCCCTACCGATGTTGACGATGTCATGGATTCTGTCCCCTCCACCAGTAAACGCCGCTCTGATGCTCTACATTCTCCCTCCTCAGATCGTCAACCTCCCTCCGTAAAACGTAAGACCCTCACAGCCCGGCCTATGCCTCCCAAACCTCAACGTGTCCCTCCTCGCTCCCGCATCTTCCGCTCTGATATTGGTTCTCCGTCCCAGCCTCCCTCACTCCACATCCCCTCTACACCTGCGTCCCCTCCGCCTACTCGTCCTTGACCTCACGCACCTATCAATGCTACCCCCTCGGGCTCCCATGCACCCCACTGCGGCTGTCATGACTGCTTTGTGCGTGAGTATCGCCGGACACCTACCCGCACTAAATCCACTGTTGCTGCGTTGATACGCTCCTTTCTCCGTGACCGACGTTTACCAACCCCTGATAACACCGCCTCTCATAACTCTTCGTGCTTATGCGCTTTTCACTTAAAGTCACGTTCAGATCTTTCACACTCCAAGGTAGCTACTATCCTCCATAACCTTTCATCTAATGTGTCCCCCCACCGTCCACGTCGAAACTCCCTGCCTTCTCATGACCCTCCCCCCATACCCGTTCCTCTTCATCTCCGACAGCCGAACAGTGCTGTTAATTTACGTAACCTGACGTCGCTCACTTAACCTGTTCAATCCCTATATACTACAATGGAATTGTAATGGTCTCTCATCTAGAGTCCATCTTGGTGAGATCCAGCGTTTACTCCGTGTCTATAATCCAATGTGTATTTGTTTACAATACATTGGCAATTATGATAAATCCATCACCAACTACCACCTTGCGTGCCGTTCTCTATCCCCTGATGGAGAATATGGCACAGCAATTTATGTCCATCATCGAGTAACTTTTGACTTATTTCCCATTCGTACAAGTTTCTTACAGCACTCTATCCTTACTTTTCATATCCCCGATGGTGACTCTGTTACCATTTGCAATATCTATAACCAACCTGCTTACAATTATGACCTTTCCTTGCTTTCTCAGTTTGTCTCTACACTACCCTCCCCCATCTTACTGTTGGGTGACTTTAATGCCCATAGCCCTGTATGGGACCCTACTTCCTCCAATCCTGATACAGCCGGTTCGCAGATTGAACATTTGCTTCTGAACCGTGACCTTTGCTGCCTTCATGAGGCCGACTCACACACTTACTTTTCAGCTTCCTATCATACTTTTTCCTCTGTTGATGTCACCCTGTGCTCCTCAGCAATTGTTGATAAGCTCGAGTGGCGGGTCTGTATTGATACGTTCTCTAGCGATCACTTTCCTGTCATCCTCTCTTACTTGCAATTCCGTCCATGTCCTTCGCTCCCTCGCTATAACTTCCACAAAGCTGACTGGGACGCATATGTCCTCCACACCAGACAAATCCCACCTTTTAATCCCTCCCGGGATCCTGATGAAACGCATTCATTCCTCGTTATTTTTTTTACTAATGCAGCTACTAAGTCTATACCCCAGACGACTTCTTCCCCCATACGTCGTCGAGTCCCCTGGTGGGACAGCACCTTATCCATTCTTGCTAAAAGTAAACATGCATTAGGCCGCCGCCTCGATAGTCTCAATAAACGTTACAATTCTTTATGTTCACGCTTACCTTTACGTGATGACCTATGCTATTCCATCTCGTTATTGATGGATATATGTACCATCAAACCTCACTACAATCGACTATCAGCTAAATTCCGTCGGAAAGTCATCCGTAGTAGATCCGAATCCTGGAAAACTTATGTCTCCACCATTTCCCCGTCTACCCCGATATCACGAGTTTGGCATAAATTCAGGAATATTAACAGCCTTCACATTGCCCCTCCGCGCCATGCTTTGGTACACGGTGGCCGTACTGTTCACGATCCCCTTGAGATATCGAACCTCTTGGGTCAACATCTTGCCCATGTCAGCAGTAATGAGAGGTTAGACGATAATTTCTGCCGCCATAAACTTGAAATGGAGTCGATCCCCCTCGACCTCTCTTCATCAGACACCTTTGATTATAATGCGTGCTTTACTATGGATAAATTTGAACATGCACTCTCCAATTGTCCTAACTCCGCTCCTGGCCAAGATAACATAAGTTTTGCCTTGCTCACTAACTTAGCCCCCCTTGCTAAGTCCTACCTCTTGCAATTTTATAATCAGGTGTGGATCCGTCATCAATTTCCTACCTCATGGAAACATGCTATTGTCGTCCCAATTGCAAAACCTGGAAAAGACCCGAGCTTGCCCTCGAGCTATAGACCGATATCCCTCACCAGTTGTCTTTGTAAATTAATGGAGAAATTGGTCAATACTGTACTAGACCTACTTGGTTCCTCCGTCAACACTCTATTCTCACTCCGGCCCAATTTGGCTCTCAGAAAGATCGATCTACTCTGGACTCGCTTACGTTATTAGAATCTCGTATCAAACGTGGCTTTGAAAGTAAGTCCATCACCGTCGCTGTTTTTTCTTTGACATCCAGAAGGCATATGATACCACGTGGCGGCGTCCCATCCTGCAACTACTTCATGATAGTGGTGCCCGTGGCCATCTACCTTTTTTTATTTCCAACTTTCTTTCGGATCGAACATTCCAGACTCGAGTGGAGGGAATTCTTTCTAATGTCTTTCCACTCATCAATGGTGTTCCCCAGGGCAGCGTTCTCAGCAGCAAACTTTTCGCCGCGGCCATAAATAAAGTCATTCAACAATTGCTGCCGGAAGTCCATGGCAGCCTGTACGTTGATGATTTTACCATCTATTGCACTGCCCGTACTCTCAGACATGGTCAACGTATACTCAACATCTCCATCCAATGGGTGATCGCCTGGGAATCTTCAGTTGGCTTTCAGTTTTCGGCTGAGAAAACTAAGGCAATAGTTTTCTTTCGGGACAAACGCTGGCTCCGTGGCCAGTCAATATCGCTTCGAATGGGACCCTCTCAGATTTCTTTCCATCCCAGTGTTAAATTCTTAGGTGTAATCTTTGACCAACATCTCAACTGGAGAGACCATGTTCAATGTACTAAAGGTAAAGGCCTTCGTGCTCTCAACCTCCTCAGAAAACTATCCCATACCACTTGGGATGCCAGACGTACCACTATGTTGATGCTCTACAAGGCGGTGGTTCTTTCCATCCTCGACTACGGCTGCCCCATTTATGGGTCTGCCTCTGCTTCTGTTTTGGAGATATTGGACCCTGTTCATACGCAGGGTATGCGTCTCTGTACTGGAGCTTTCCGTTCCTCCCCAAATACCTCCGTCTTACCTGAGAGTGGCCAGACCCCGCTCTCCCTCCATCGCGATTTAGTTACTATGCGCCGTGCATTAAAAATTAAACATAGAGACTCTCCCATTAATTCCCTTTTCAGTGATATCTTCATTTCCGATCCGTGTCCCTCTTCCCCCTCCTTCCCGATTCGTGTTACTATTTTCCTCACCTCTCTTGACTTTCACATTGCTGTTTCGCCGCCTGTTGTCTCCCCTTCCCCCCCATGGGCTATCTCTCTCCCCAACGTTTGCACTCACCTCTCCTTCCTCTCTACGAGATATCCTTTTGT
Source organism: Paralithodes platypus (assembly GCA_032716605.1). Classification (NCBI taxonomy): domain Eukaryota; kingdom Metazoa; phylum Arthropoda; class Malacostraca; order Decapoda; family Lithodidae; genus Paralithodes; species Paralithodes platypus. The sequence goes on from CM064521.1 coordinate 3,382,927, forward strand.
TCCTAGCCATCACTGCCAACACACACTCGAACACATATATCATAAAGGCCCCCATTTTGCCATCTTCACTGACGGGTCTAAGACTGACTCTGGGGTGGGCCTTGCTGCTGTGTCCTCGACTAAGCTCCTTCAGTTTTCTCTCCCGCGCCAAGCCTCTATCTTTACTGCTGAACTTTTAGCTATCCAGTCCCCTATTGACATTATACGTGACACCCCTCAGCAGCCCTTTATAATTTACAGTGATTCTCGTAGTGCACTCGAAGTGCTCCGTGCTTATTCGTCCTCCCACGTAATAGTTTTGGCCATAAAACACGCTCTCCACGAGATGAGCCTACGTGGATTCCAGGTCCAGTTATGTTGGATTCCTGCTCAGATCGGTGTCCGTGGCAATGAAGACGCCGATGCTGCGGATAAGGATGCTATTTTAATGATCCCTCGCCAGCCCCACCTTCCGTTAGGTGATTGACTGTCCTTACTCAAGCCTTCTATTCTTTGCACGTGGCAACCTCATTGGGATGCTCTACCCTGCAATAATAAACTCTTTGCGATCAAACCTTCTATCCGTCTTTGGCCCTTGTCTTCCAGGTCTCACAGGTGTGAGGAAGTTTTACTAACTAGACTTAGGATAGGCCATTCCCGGCTGACTCACGGTTATTTAATGTCCACTCCCCGCACTCCGCCCCCTACCTGCTCCTCCTGTCATTCCCCTCTAACTGTTCGCCACGTCTTTGACTACCCAGATACTGCCCGTCTGCGTACGACTTGTTTGGGTACTAAATCATTCGCTGACCTTTTATCCGATTCTCCGTCCTTTTCCTTCCCCCCCATCGTCCGTTTTTTGCGTCACCTTCAGCTCCTTTCAGTCATCTGATCTAATCTTTCGGGCCAGACCTATGAGAGTTCCGTATGGAGCTCAGTGGTCTGGTTAATCTGCTCTACATAACTGAACTCAGTACAAAATTTCTCAGTGATAGTTTCACTTCATGAGTGGCTATTCTTCCTTTTTAAGATGCAATCAAATTCTTCAATCAACATTTTCCCTTGCATTGAGCGTTGCATAGCGATTTTGATTGGTTCCTTTGCGTTTGTCTTGTGTCACATATAACTCTGGGGTCTCCAGTAGCCATATAGATTACATCTTGGTTAACAGGAAAGACTGGAAACTAGTTCGAGATGTAAAGGTCATCCCGAGCGAAGAATGTATCCCCCAGCATAAGCTACTTGTGTGCGACATGAGCTTATACAGAGATCCTAAGCGCAAGAAGGTATACATACCCAAAAGGAAAGTGTGGCTGTTGAAGAACAAGGAACCAGCCATATGAGGGCTGCAGCCCAGTAGGCTGTTGAAAAATAGCTCATTCTCTCTCTCTGAAGAACAAGGAAGTTAGGGATAGGTTTCATAGTGAACTGGAGGAAATTAATAGAAATAAGGAAACTAGGCCTAACAATGTAAATAGTCAATGGAACTTTCTTAAGCATAGCCTTATCGCTGCCACTGACAAAGTCTGGGAAAACAAAGGGTCACCCCAGGAATAAGACCTGGTGGTGGAACGATGAGGTAGAACATGCTGTGAAAAAGAAAAGGAGATGCTTCAAAGCATGGAAGAAAGGAGGAATACCAGGCAGCTAAACGAACTGCCAAAAGAGTTATTTACAATGCTAAAAATCGCATTAAGGACCTGGTCCTCGAACAAGTGTGTAACACTGACAATCCCAATGGGATCTTCAACCTAGCTAGGCGAGTTAAAAATGACAGTAGGGATATTATAGGTGAACAGTGTGTTAGAAACGATAATGGGAAGATTGTGTATGCAGAAAATGAAATCAGAGAAGCATGGAAGGCACACTATGAACGATTGCTAAATGTAGAGTTTGAATGGGATAAGGAACAGCTTAGTATCGAAAAACCAATATCTGGGCCCCTCCTTTGATAGCACCAGCTGTAGTGAGTGACGCAATCAATAAAATTAAGGACGGTAAAGCTCCAGGTTGCTCTGACATTGTCGCTGAGATGATAAAAGCCTCAGGGGAGACTGGTCTAAACTTAGTCACTGAGTTGATAAACACCATTATTAAAGATGAGAAAATCCCAGAGGATTGGGTCAAAAGTGTAATAGTAAATATATACAAAGGAAAAGGGGATGTGCTAGATAGAGGAAATTATAGGGGCCTGAAAATGCTTGACCAAATCATGAAGGTCTGTGAGAGAGTCCTTGAGGGTTTGATCAGGCAAAGCATCTCTATTGATGATATGCATTTTGGTTTTATGCCAGGACGGGGTACAACCGATGCTATCTTCATAGTCAGGCAGATACAGGAAAGATACTTACTAAAAGGCAAGGATCTTTACTTTGTGTTTGTAGACCTGGAGAAGGCCTTTGATAGGGTGCCTAGAGATGTTGTGCAGTGGGCTATGAGGAAACTTGGTGTGGAAGAGTGGCTGGTGCGTGTGATAATGAAGACGTATGAGGATTCGCGAAGTGCGGTGAGGGTGAAGGGTGTACTGGGTGATGAGTTCGCAGTCCATGTTGGAGTCCATCAGGGTTCAGTGTTAAGCCCCCTCCTCTTTATTATTGTCTTGGAGGCACTGTCTAGAGTTTTTAGAGGCGGACCCCCGTTGGAACTGTTTTATGCAGACGATTTAGTCCTAATAGCTTACAGTGTGCAAGATGCCGAGGCCAATTTCAGAGAGTGGAGAGAGGGCATGGCGAGCAAGGGTTTAAGAGTCAGTATTAACAAAACCAAGGTTATGCATTGTAGATTGAGACGAGGCAATGTGGAAAAGAGCGGTGCATAACCATGTGCAGTGTGTGGAAAGGGAGTGGGCGGTAACTCAATTCAATGTAGCATCTGTCGATGTTGGGTACACCATGGGAGTAAGAACTGTAGTAGAATAAAGGGACCCCTGCCAAAGGATAAGTCAGAAATAGAGAAATTTGAGTGCGTAGTGTGCAAAGGCGAGCTTGTGTTAGGTGATCCTGTGGCTGTGAATTTTGGAAATGAGTCTTTGGAGCTGGTGAACAAGTTTTATTACTTCGGAGATACCATCTCTGCCGGTGGGCCGTTAAAGTAGAGGATGGCAACAGAATGGAGCCTAATGAGATGAGAATGTTGAGATGGATGTGTGGGGCCAGGCTACAGGATAGAATAACAAATGTTGAGCTGAGGAGACGTTTAGGTATAAAGAGTATTAGCGAGGTGATGCGTACAAGTAGACTGGGATGGTATGGACATGTGCAGAGAATGGATGAACAAAATTGGGTGAAAAAATGCAGGTCTGTGATTGTGGAGGGAACTGCACCAAGGGGTGGACCGAGGAAGACCTGGGATCGGACTATACGTGCCGATCTCAAATCCAAGAACTTGACAAGTGAAGCAGCCCTTAACAGGGTTGCCTGGAACGCCGCCATTAGGACAAGAGACTGAAACTGCACTTATGTGTGGAACACTCAGTCTTAAAATTTGATGTATGTATGTATGTATGTATGTATGTATTGTGTCGTCCCAGTTTGGGTTTGTTTATTTTGCAAGTTTTACATTATAATTGCTCTTTCTTTATTTTATTATCCATTGGTTTTGAGATTTCAAGACGTTTTCCCCATTATGGCGATTTTAAGAACTTTCGCCCCATTTTTGTCAATTTTAAGACCTTTTGTTCCATTCAGGTGTCAATTTTTTCTAGGCGAGCGACAGCGAGCATGTAATTTAAGGGGAACTGGCCTTTGGCCGGGATATTTTTCTACCAAAAAATGTACAAATACTGTACATCTTGAAATGGGGTCAAGGGGGTGTAATTTTAAGCTTGATAGAGGTCTAGTGAACAAACTAAAAACCTCCTCATAAACTTTCACTCTGAGGGATCCGGAAGTAAAGTTATCTGTTTGTCACAGTACAGGCAGATTAACATGAACACTTTTCCCACAACTTTAGATCCGCAACTTTTCCTGCCGACATTTTGAGAATATTTTTGTGTTGGTATCGGCAACTAGATTGAAGTTTGATTATTATAGTCACCAAACATTAACCCTCTGAGGATCGATGATGTGCTTCTTTTCTGCTTTCTGGCTATTATTAGATGATTTTATTCAGATTAGGAAGGGTATATGGAAGTCAGAAGGTCGATTGTGATAGTATTTACCCTTTTAATTCCCACAGATCCTTCCTAAGCTGTATAAGATCGTTAAATAATAGCCAAAATATACTGTACTGCTATAACGTGTCATATCCTCAGTGGGTTAAAATGTAAAACTTTTATAATAAACAAACCCAAACCAGAAACTGCACAATATACAGTAAAGACAAACAAGCTTAAAAACAAAAAGTTGCAGGAAAAGTGCTCATGCAAACCTACCCCAAGACTTTTTATATACAGTAGTTTAACCCTCGGAATCCAGGAGGCCTTATACAAGACAAAACAAAACAATTGGCAGGAATCCGGGAGGCCTCATATGAGGCAAAATGCGCTGCTAAAAATACTCGTAAACCACGTGTTGTAGCGATGTCATCTCAACGGCATTCTACAGACAACAAAAGGTTCTACAATTTGCAAAAAAATTGACTGCTCTAGGTGGTCTCAATCAGTAGCTACTGAATTATGAAGTTTGAATGTACCAAAATGGCCCCGGACACAGCGATCGGGATCATATGAGGCCCCCCGGATCCCATGGGTTAACTAGACCACTGAGGTCACGTTACGAGACTCTCGTAGGGCTGGCCATCAGTATATGGTACAAATACACTTTGACTGAAGGGTTGAACTGTATTTGCTATAATAAATACTTTTTGTGTCATGAATTAAATGCATACTTATGAGTTAATTTGAATCTAGTTATTAATTTTTGTTGTATACAGTATATAAATAACTTGCTGATATATACAGTAGTTCAATTTCTTGTACCGCCATTATGCTAATTAGCGCTTCATATAAACTAAGTTATTATTATTTGTATTATAATAATAATGTAAAACTTGCAAAATAAACAAACCAAAACGAGGGCGAGACAACATAAAGACAGAAGAACTAAGCAAAATCACTATGTGGAAACAACTATTTAGCAAAATAAAAAATTTAAATATAAAAATATAATCCACCACATAGGGTGTACATCAATACATGAGCAAGTTAATCTGTTTCCCAAGCAAACTAATCACACATATAACAACGCATTATCGTCACGTTCAAGGAATTAGTTAATTTGGGAAGTTCAATTTATTTGTTTTTACCCAGCTGCTAGATATGTACAGTATTCCCATTTATACAAGTAGAAAGATGAGTTGACTACTGGTACTAAGTGACGATCCAGCTCATAAAATTTATTATTTTTGTGGTGAGGAGCAGGATTCGAATCTACCTGTATACACTTAAGCGTGGAATCCATACACTTGAACGTGGAATCCATACACTTGAGCGTGGGTAAGCTCAGACTGGTGAAGGTTCGGGTCCCATCAATTGCTCCTAAATTTGGTGAATTAATCACCGTAAATTTGATGGTTTTCCAATGAAGGTATTTTTGTCGTTGGGATAGGTGTTGATATACAGTCAACCCCTGGCTATGGCGTCTAAATGGTGCCGCGAGTGCGCATGATGGAGTAAATGTGCGATAGTGGAACTTGACAATCAATGGAATTAATTTTAATTGGTTGCTTGAGGCCCCTAACTCAACCATATTTCCTACTTTTTGCCATTTGTTAGTGTTTTTTTTATGATTAAATTGTTATACTTGTATTGTGGTTAAACATTTGGTGATTAAGGGGAGATTTCCACTTAGGGATTTTTTTCTGGACCCCTTTCTCCCTCATGTTTAGCCGGATTGTGTTCTGAGATTTTAAGACGCACACCCCAAGCTGGTAGAAATCGTAATATATGATTGCGTGAAGGAGTGGGGTTGACTGTACATACATCCATAAATATAAAGACCGAATGTTCCACACAAGGAGTGGGTTGAGTCTCACGTTCTAATGGTGGGGTTCCGGGCAGTCCTGTTCAGAGCTACCTCTCCTGTCAGGTATATAAATTCAAAATCAGATCGTATAATCTGTTCCCACGTCTTTCTAGGTCTACCCATCAGTGCAGCTTCCCCCGCTTTCACAAACTTACATCTTTTCACCCAGCTTAGTTCATCTATCCTCTCTACTGTACAATACATGGCAAAACCATATGTATTTAGATGTATTTAGATGTATTCAGTATCGGTTTACAAGTTTATAGCTTCTCTCCATGCTGCATGGCCCCTAAAACCATTCCTGTCAGTCCCCTAACTCAATATTTAAATGCTATGCTATAATTGTGATTTCCTCCATTAATTGTTTTCCTTTATGTTGACAGAATGTTGGTGGAGACCACAACGTGGTGGTAAGAGATGACGGAGGAGGGATGGCCCCCTCCCCGAGCCTTCCAATAGCCAGAGACAAGATGACCGCCATGCTGGTCACAGGCGGTGGCAGTGTCGGGAGGCTGGGGGGACAACTGACCCACCCTAAACTGCGGTTGGTCGCTGGAAGTGGCACCCTGATGCCGACGGGACACCTGGCCTTCAGACTGGCCTCGAGCGGTGATGGTGGTGGCAGGCGAGGGTTGCGTCAGGATCCTTTGCTGCTGATGAACACCGACACCAGCATACCCAACCTGTTGGAACTGACGCAACAGGACTACGAGGTCAATGCCCCTGCCAACAACTGTAGTCTCCTCCAGGGGGCAGACCTCCTCATGGCCCTCGACCAGAGCCTCTGAGACATACACACACACACAAAAACTCTGCATGTGTACACATCATCTATAATTTAGATTCAAACAAAATCACAAACTCTCACACTCACATATCATTTATCAACCAGACTCACAAAATCACACACTCACACAAATATTCACATCAATTCACACAAGCTTATAATATATACATGTACACATCAATTATCACCCAGACCTTATGAAACAACACACACACAGATACGCATGCACACACACCAACACACATCATTTATTAACCAGAGCCTCTGAAACAACACACAACTCACAACTTTTATTAACTTTTACTAACTTGAGGGAACATCGAAAAGTTTTTTTTTCTGATATTCTTTTATGGTAGCGAATCAAAATATATTTTTCATTTTTCACATGAAGCTCACTGCCACTCACTTCTTTCTCTTTTTTTTTTTTAGAGAAAATGTTGTGGTCCTTTTAACATCAGTTCATTGAATATTTGTCAGTACCGGTATAGTACTACATATTCATTTTCCAGTTTATTCTTTACCATCTGTTGTTTACCTAGTTATAGCTGACCATTGTTTCATTATCAGAGTATTTTGTAGTACAGTTTAGTACAGTACAGTATATCATTTTATGTACAGTTGCTCACATTAGTGTGTACCCACGCTGTGATTTTATGTGGGGAAGTAAACTTTTTTTAGAGTGTTTAAGTTCTGTATGTGGTAACCCAGATTCGAATCCCGGGAGAATCACATGCTTTCATTAATTTCATTGGGAGGTGTTTGGTGTTGGGAGTGAAATATATAAAAATTAGATTATTGAATCACGTGTGTACTCTGTGATGCAATTTCATTCATAAGATCAGTTAAATGGATTTTTTTTTTTTTTTTTTTCAGTTTGAAGTATGTAGTTTGTTATGTAGTAGTTAATTCATATGATCAAATCACAAGATTATAAAAAATTACGCTAGTAAGTCAATTCTACTAATATTATTTCCATGCATAAAATCACAGCATGTTTGCAAACTCACATGGGCAACTGCATTCTTGCTAATTATGTACTACGAAATATGTTGCTGAGATTATAGTTTTTACAGTAAATCACTAGACATACAATTATAGTGCAATTACTTTAACTTCTGGTACATAGAGAGAGAGAGAGAGAGAGAGAGCGAAGTCTATCTAAGTGTTTGTTGCAAGTTTAATACCCATACAGCACTGAAATTATAATATATAAATTGCAAAATTAACAAACCAAAACAGGAATATCAACCTTATAAAGACACAAGAACTTATCAAAATCACTATGTGGAAATATCGATTTAGAAAAATAAGATATGTAATATGATGAGAGTAATAATTTTCCATTTACTGCTTGTGGTTAGAATGCAAATTATGTTTTCCCAATTATGGAATGCACAGCCAAAATTGAAAGTTCACCCACAGTTCAGATAGAAACATAATTATAACATCTGTAGGTCAGTACTTTGACTAAACATCCCTTGGAAGAAACTAGATATGTTCATAATTTAACAACAACTATGAAATTTCAACTTGTTTTGTAATTATGTGAGGCAAGAATCAAAGACAAAGTTGACAGTAAAATGTGTTAAATTCTCCAGTCTTGTATCTTTAAATTATAGCATATGTACTGTACCATCTCGACAACTATCGCATTCTATCTCAATATGACTAAAGTTGATGTACTAGCACTGTATTTGGAAGTATATCTGATGCGCCATGGACTATTAGCGTATGTAGCATGCTTATTTTCTTATTCTTCCTCCGTTTATACCCGTGTAAACTGAGATATTGGTATAAGGAACAGCATGTGTTCAGTCAGTCGTTATAACACCCAAACGACGTTGATGCCTGACCATACGAAAGGAATGATTGTATCTAGACTAGGTACAGTTGAATTCTCCTTCCACGAGGACTTTCCAGCTATTCAATTTCTGTCTGGACCTTCAAATATGAACTCAGAATTTTGATGCCATTACCCAGACGACATTCTTCTGTACTGTTGTGATCGCCTGAGGATTTTACTCATCTTTGGAAGAACCTCTAGGAATGAAGAAGGTTAAAGATTATCTAATTTAACCCTCTATTTAACAGGTCCTTCCATAAGTTGATTGAAATTGTTTGGAGGTAGTCAAATGGAAACCTAAATTAGCACCATCTAATAGAAGGGATTAAGAGGTAGTCAAATGGAAACCCAAATTAGCATAATCTAGTAGAAGGGATTAAGAGGTAGTCAATATTAGCATCATCTAATAGAAGGGATTAAGAGGTAGTCAAATGGAAACCTAAATTAGCATCATCTAATAGAAGGGATTAAGAGGTAGTCAAATGGAAACCTAAATTATCATCATCTAATAGAAGGGGTTAATACTGGGTGGTCATTGTGGGAGTGGAGCCAACTGTACATTCAATACAGTACCAACAAAGAAACATGTCAAGAGGGGTGAACTCTCCAGTATTAATCATCGCAAGTCATTAAATGCACAGTCTCACACTAAAGTCTGGACCCACCTTCACAACTTCTACATGATTTTACTCTTGACAGAAAAAAACAAACATTCCTTAACATACTGAATTGAAGCTTGCAAATAGAAGCTTTGTTTTAGTGTTTTAAGGACATTTCTTTTTCATTTCACTAGAGAGATGATCGAGTTGAGATTATGAAGGAGGAACACAACTTTTGAGGATGACTGTACTGTACGAGACTTGAGCTTAGGGGGTACCACAAGAGGGCTTTTTCTCGCAACGTTGATATGGAAAGCTTCTGAGATACACATTTATAAGTACTGTATTTTCTTGCAATGTTGATATGGAAAGCTTCTGAGATACACATATATGATTAGTCTACCTCCAGCCTTGTTGCCAATACCAGTGCAAAAGATCTTGAAATGATGCCCTAAAAATGTAAGCCGTAAAAATTGACAACGTAAGCCCTCGTTTGCTAGCCCTTTTAGTCTACTCTGTATGCTACCTAAAGGTTTTACAACACGGAGAAGGCATGATACATTTAGAGTTTATTCATCGCTACATTCATTAAAAGGTTAACATTATTTGTATCAAAATTAAATATTTTTGATAATCTCCACTCACTTTATACCATGGGTCTATATATAGGTGAGACTAGCTCATTTGTACGTAGTGCTCTAATTAACCCCTTCTGTACAGGTGACGTCTTTGGTATTTTCTTCTGGCTATATTTAGACGATTTTGTGCAGTTTTAGAAGGATTTGTGGTAGTTAAAAGGGTTAAGTGTGTTATTTCAAAGCCTGTTAATTGCTGGAGGCCCCTATTAAACTGAATAAAATCATCTAATAGTAGCTAGAACAAAATTAAAAAGACGTCGCCAGTACAGAAGGGGTTAACCCTCTTTGTACTGGTAAACATAACGTGTTTCTTCCTTTTCTTCTGGCTATCAGTATGGCACACTTTCATTCAGTTTAGGAAGAATTTGTGAGTCGGAGGTTTAATTGGGATTAATTTGACCTCTTTTATTCCTGTAGATCCTATCTGAACTGGATAATTCATCTAATGATAACCAGAATAATATGTGAAATAGCATCTTTGGTACTGAAGATGACGCCAATAGTTATTTTAATTTAGATACCTATTATTTGTTTTATTCCATTTGGGAGAGATTTGTTAGAGTTAGATAGTTAATTGAGACAGTTTTTAACTTTGATATGTAGAGGTTTTTCCCAAGCTGAGTAAAATTGTCTGATTGTAGCTAATTAAAAAGCAAAAATTGGCGTCATCTGATTGAAAGGGTTAATACTGTACTGTACATGATTGGCTCACCACATACGTATTGACTAATCTACCCTTGGTCATTTGGAATACTGTATATTTAACATATTTCTTTTTAAACCAACATTTAAATTATATTTTGGTTTTGCTAGTTATTACTCTTAGCACACAAATTTTGATCTCAAGTTAAAAACCACTGAGGCTCACTTCTGTGACATCCTTTTCTTTCAGTCATCTTTGGAAGCCATTCTTGATATTGTTGTGTCCAAATGAATATTTTTGTCTGCTGGTATAATTTAGAAAGTCTATTTTTATGTGCAGATAAGACAGCCACGTGTATACATGTAGTGGGATCTCGTAGGCCGAGTTTACACAAGCGTTTTTTCACGCAACTTTTATCTGCAGCTTTGATCTGGCAGCTTACAAGATGAATTTTTTAAATAATCCTGTCGACTAAGTTTACTGATCTTCAGTCTAGTTTACAATTTCAGTGCAAACAATCAACAATCCCTGAAATGCTGCTGCCAGAAAACTGTTGACCGTTGAAAATTGCTGCTAAAAGCCCTTGTGTGCTTCCCCCTTTAGTTAACTTGAGAGAGAGACAGAGCCCCAACTATCCACAAGACTACTTAAGTCGGCGTCACACAAACATTATTAAGTAAAGTGTGTAGTGTCATGACGTACTTCTGAATCTACAGTAGTAGCCGTTGACCTTGTACTGTACTGTACTATCAAGTTCCGTATGCCAAAATTATGAACAATTGATCCCTGGAAATTGCCTGGTAACTTTGTCGATTAATACCCGACGCTGAAAATATCCACTGTTGATATTTGCTTGTGTGGCGCCAGCTTTTGTGACCCGCAGTAAAAGGACAGATTCATTCTCTATTGTTGTGACTTGTTATCTGTTCATTTGAGGAGTGAACTGGTTGAGCTCTTCTTGTTTTCCAGGCCCATAGTTGATATTAACCAGTTCTCTGGATGTGAACTGGATCAATCTATCTTGTTATGGTATGTTAACCCTTTCAGCTCAATGGTGACTCTCTTAATTTTATTCTGGTCCTCATGAAACAATTTTATTCAGTTTTGTAAGGATCTGTGGGAGGTTAAAGGCTACAGTACTTAAGGTAGTTTGTACTCCTTAGATTCCACGAGGTCTTTCCCAAGGTGAAAAGATTGTTTAATGTTACCCAGAATAAAATGAAAAGAATGCCTTTGTATTAAAGGGGTTTCCCAGGTTTACTAGTTTAATCTGTGAGCCAACAAGACACACAATGTTAGCCCCTACTGTACCAGCGACGTCTTTTAAATTTGATTCTAGTAATATTTCGATGATTTTTTGCAGTTTAAGAAGGATCTGTGGTAGTAAAAAGGGTTAAGTGTGATAGTGCGAAGCCTGTTAGTTGCTGGAGGTCCTTTGTAAACTGAATAAGATTGTCTAATTATAAGCAGAATAAAGTTAAAAGCTTTTGTGTTTTTAACATAAGAGAGAGAGAGAGAGAGAGAGAGAGAGAGAGAGAGAGAGAGAGAGAGAGAGAGAGAGAGAGAGAGAGAGAGAGAGAGCCAATACCAAGGCCTCACCTCGGACACACCCGAGAGTTACTCTTCTACCAAGACCAAGACCAAAGTACGGCACTGGTACTGAAGGGGTTAATGTAGTGAACATGCAGAACACATGAACTGCCATAGACACTGTGTATTGCTACTCAATCATAATTCAGCTATGGGTGTTTCAGCAAAAAAAAATAGCCTTTCATTTAGGAATGTGGAATTCAGTTTAATCACCAGGATTTTCATTTTATATATATTTAAAATGTGGCATATGATAGCTACTAATTTTTTACCATTCTGTGGCTATGTTTTTATGTAATATTGTTATTGTACTTACATGTAAATCACATGTACTTGTAAATATGAAACAAATCTTGAGACAAACATTTCTGTAAAACCTGCGCTCTAGCCAGGACAGTAGTAGAGTACTGATGGTACTTAAAATGTTTAAAGGTGGTGTATGAATTTTTGTGTGCTTTATTATAACTGTGAAATGGACTAACTTTGGGCAAGGAGGTATGTTTTGAAAATTTAGGGATAAAGTGTATTGAGCCTCGGTTACGAGAAAATGGCTCGATATTATGGAAAAATATTGCATACATTTCTGTTCTGTTTTTCTGTAATATCGGTCCATTTTCCCATAATTGTAGAATATTACATATTATCCAGAAATATCCCAGGTTAGTTCCCTGTCCAAAGTTAGCCGATATTACCGGTATCTTTAGATTGTAAAATTTAGGTAGAATAAGCAGCATACAGTGGGATAAAAGTAATTGGTTTGAAGTGCGGAAATTCCATACCTAATTGTCCTTTTATTGAGGTTGTGAAACATTGCCTACAAATTCTATCGCAGTCTTAACGCTGGCAATACTAAAGCCGCCATTGAGTTAATAGCTTCACTTGTCTTTAAAATATCTATAAAAATCACTTACGCTCAAATATTACTAGAGACATAAAGCCTATTGGAAATTGCATGAGTAGTATCTATAATGCTCATGGGATTAATAAACGAGGAAGAATTTCAGCGGCGACTATAGTGATACTTCCGTTAGCTCCTGCGAAACCGGTGGATAGTTGTGGCTGTAAGTAAAATTATCAACCCCATCATGAAGCATAGATATAGTACCATATAAAAAGGTAAATTGCCACTGCACTATTTTGTTACCTGACCAGAAATTTTCCAGTTTAGAGTACTGTACCTTCATAAATATCTTCGACTCCTATGATTTCCACTACAGTTCACGTCTCTAGTATGGTAATTTGGTAATTAGAATGATGTAGTCATGGCTATGGTGAATTTTAGTGATTTTTTTCAGGACAGGTGCAATATTAATTCAGTGGAAGTTTAAGAGTTGCTGACCGATGCGGTTGATAACAGATAACATCATACAAGATATGTATTAGTTAAGTCAATACATATTTTTTGTGTGTTTTAATGAACATTGTAATTAAAGAAAACATCATTTTAACCTATAAATTAATTAGTAAAATATGTACTCCAATGTGGCACCATACGTATTTTGAGAGCATCACTTGGTATGAAGATTTTCCTTCATAAACTGACTGTGTGTGTCAAAATATAATCATCCCATAACTGAGCTTTTAGCAATAATTCATTACGAACCAAATTCAATTCTATTGTGAGCCGTACATTGTAAAAAGAAAATAACATAAGGAAAAAAAAAAAGCATATAATTGTTGTAGTTTACTATTTTATAATCTTGTACTGTACACTACCAGTGAACGAATTGGTAAATAATTATATTGGTTATACGTCAAAAAGTGAATTGATATTTTATTGTGAGACCCAAGCTTTATCTTTTATACATATTTAACAGTGACTATTAATCTAGATATTTTATTTTAGCATATCATTAGTATTGTCTATCTATCTATCTATCTATATGCTCAGGCCCAATCCCCACTTTTCTTATTTTTTTTATTTTTTTTTCCTCTATTTTATTATTTTGTTTGTTTGTTGTATTTTCTTGGGGTATTGTATGTCCTGCATTTCTCTTATTGAATTATCTTTCATTTGTATTGTACATTTGGCATAGCTAAGCATATTGCGTTCACAAATATTTTGCAGTGCTGTTTTAAATTATTACATTTTAGTGCACAAGACAGTACAACAAACAAAGCAACATTAGTCGGGTAGACATGGTGATTCTATTAGCACGCAGTATTGAATAAAAAGAACAACGCCCTCAAATAATTAGTATAGATAGATTATAATGTAAAACTTGCAAAATAAACAAACCAAAACTTGTACGAACACAGTAAAAAGACAAAACCACTTATCAAAATCGTTATGAGGATAAATTTAGTCTTAATATTATACCTTCACTATCATGAATATTATTGCAACATTTTTAAATGCATCTCTACTAAATCTTTTGGGATAGCATTTCTTATTGATTTTGCGTGCTAAATTGATCATCGTGTGTGAATTGGCTATACAGGTAGTCTATTTTTTTCCAGCTGATGGTAAATTGTCATGTTTCTATCTTTGTTACACGGCTATAAGGTAGATTTTGTAGCGAAATATGTTGTAAATTATGAAAACTTGGCATTAATACGACACACAGCCATAGTAGTTTCATATACAGTATTTCCATTAAGTATCGAGAAATCAGCTACTAAGGGATTCAATTTACTATCCGCTGGGATAAAATAGAGTATAGTCTGTTGTAGCATTCTTTATAGCTATGAGAAAGTGCCAGAGTACAGTATTCAATTAATGGAATACTTCTTTTTAGCCCGTTGCCTCATTCTTGCATGAGAGCTCTGTACAGGATATGTTGTTTGTACATACCACACATATATTTTAGGTACGCCGCAGTATGTAGACTTTTTTAATACCGTATACACTGGCGTATAAGCCCACAAGAGGTATAAGACTACCCCTCTCCCTCTCTCTGTTTAGTTATTGCTTCCCATTAAGGGGGGATAGCTCAATTTTTGGTCGATATTTTAATTTATTAATTATTTTTCTAGTTTCCTCCCTAGACCTCCATCAAACTTTAAAAAAAAACATGCATTAGATCTCCCTTCTAGATTAATTTGTAAATTTTTCGGTAGAAAAATGGCCCGGCCAAAGGCCGGTTCTTCCAAAATTACAGGCTCACTTACGTTCGCCAGGAAATAAATTGAGACCTAAATAGCACGAAAGGGTTGCCGTTTAATATTCAGAAATATAATTTGTTTAATCTCATAATTACATCTCCAAAATTAGTGTTCTGTCCACAACTCGCTCAAAGACAACTGCAGAAATTTAAGTAATTAAACTAAAGGTTTCTAAACACCCCTGATGGTTACAAAAGTTTTAAAGTATCTCTGTAAGGACACAGTCGCTTCCTGGTGCACGAAAGGGTTAAAATCTGAAAACTAATGGGGCTAAACTTGAAGAAGAAGGGGATCTAGAAACACGACCTATCTCCCCTTAACCTAATTATTTGTTGTACAGTATTTGAAAGAAAGTATTACCAGACAGTGTTATTGAAGTTCTGATGCTACACAATACCTGGTCTTTTTTATTGGTTATCTTCACCAGAACTTAGATCCTTGTGTGGGTGCCAAGTTAATTCCTGCAGTTTGATGACGCCTTTTAAAAATACCACCTTTTGGCAATCACCATATGGTTATTGAGCTTGGGAAGGACCTGTTTGAGGCAAAGGTTAATGGAAGTAGATATTAGCCATTTGAATTATAAGTTAAATAAAATTGTTTAGGGTTAGGCAAAATATATTTAATATGATCCCAAAGTAACGACCACAAGAGATCATATAGATTATGAAGATCGCACAACTTCTTACACAAACACAATAAGGTGACAGGAAGAGAAATACCACTTTGAGGATGAGCAAGGCCCATCCTCACATAGCATTTCTCATACCATTGCATCATTTCAATTTAGCGCAACCATTCAAAATATAAAGAGGTTATGCAGTCTTACTATAGTGCCTCCTTGTCACTCACATCTCAGCTCAGCTTCACTCGTCTGGAATTACCGCTAGTTATGTGCTAGGAAACTTGTCTATTGCAGTTTTAGGTTTCATAATTATGTAAAGTAGTGTTTTTTAAGTCACTTGAGCTATTTAAAGCGACCACCACTGTATGCACTGCTGCTTATGAGCAAATGTATCATATATATTTTTGTGCCAATATACCAAAATTGGAAAAATGACAAGGCTGCCTATTTTACATGTTAGAAATGTTAAGAAAAGAGTTAATAAATCTGTACAGTGCAAAAATATGAATATGAGAGCTAGTATGTAGGGAGTTCATGGAAGAAAATAGTAGGGTATACTATTTTGTACATAGTGGTCCGATTAGTACTCACAATCAATAAACAAATATATCCATAAAGAAGGTGTAGTCATTTTCTTAAATTTATCATCATGATAGAAGATACAGGTGTCCCTCGATTTACGATTGGGTTACGTTCCTGAACACCCGATCTTAAATAGCAAAATCATATAGCGAACCCTAAAATTAATGGGGTAAATGGGGATGCATTCTCGGACCAGCCAAAACCCAAACACCTAAAAACCCATAATAATATCTTAAATCGGGGCATCAGATAATGAGGGAGACCTGTAGTTAACAGACATTTTTACACCAAATTTACAAATCTAACTACAGTACTATTGTTTTTCTTTGGGTATTAACTGTCTTGATAGCGTAATGCATAAATGCACAGAATTTCGATGTGAGTATCCTAGGTTCGAGTCATTGGAGTGCCACATGTATTTTCATTAATTAATAAAGTTGGTTGGTGAACAAATATAATAATATCTTTAATTTTATCGATATTGTGTGCTAACTGAACCCACTTGTGCAAATTAGCTAGCATTCCCCAGATGTTATCGCTGGTGGAAGGAGTAATTACATTTTAACCCTTTGACGCACTTTGACAGTTTAGTCTGGCTATCATTAGACAAATGTATATCATCTAGGAAAGATCTGGGGGAATTATATGGGTAAGACTATCTCAATTAACCCTCTGACTTCCATATATCTTTCCTAATCTGAATAAAATCATCTAATAATAGCCAGAAAACAGATGAGAAATGCGTCATCGGATCTTCTAAGGGTTAATGTCTGTTATGCAAAGAATTGTCATAAGTGTTCATTGTCTTCAAGTATAGTCCAGTCCAGTTGTGTATCAGTGGCAGTAAATATAGTGAGTGCATATTTTATCTCTGCGTATGCATTATAATATATATAATGTTATAATATATGGTATTGAATATATTGCAGGTATTTTAAATGTGCTGACAGATGAATGGAAAGGGAAAATTATGTGTTAAATGACTTCCATGCAGTGATCATATAGTAAATAAGAGCGAAGTACAGTATCCCAAATAAGTATCGGTAGTTTTCCATCGCTACATTCTGAAACGCTTAATTAATATTAGTAAAAACAAATTATATTGAGCCGTAACAATTACTTTTAGTACCATAAAGCCGGTTTCTTTAAATATTACAATATACTGTATAAAATTAGATGTCGTTCATTTACTATGGTTGGGTAGGAAGTATTAAACAAGGTTTTAATTAATTTTAGATATATAAGAACAAATATTCTTTAGCAACTTGGTGATTGGAAATTGGTTTTATCTGAAGTCGTTACACATGTCATAAGGATTAAATAAACAATGAGCTGCCAGAAATAAGGAAACATTTTATTATTTCAGTATATTATTATTTATATGAATATTATTTTTGTCATAATTTGTTTTTTCTAAAAAAAAAATTCTCTTTATTTGTTACCCATGCATGAGAAATACTCGGATAATAATAGTCTTGCCAGTCAGTGCTCACTTTCCTTTCTAACTAGACAATTTTAGTATATTATTTGAGAAGCTTGGTTAAGTTAAGTACTGTATGTATGTATTTACTCAGGCCCATTCCCCACTTTTCCTTTTTTTTTTTTTTTTTTTTGGGGGGGGATGGCCAACTCAAGACAGAGCCCGAATAGGGACAACACAACAGAGAACAATGAACACACACAAAAACAAATTACAAAATACAGAATTGGCAGAAAACTGTAAAAAGAATCTATTATACAGACTAAAAAAATTTAGACCCAAAAATCCGAAGAAATTTGAAGAAAGGTTCACAAACCCGATGGCTGTTTATGGAGATCAAACCGAGCTTGTGCATATTCAAGCTTTATAGGCCTACCTGTACTACCTTCATTGTCCAACTTAATTACAAAAGCAAAACACTGGGGCCGATCGAGGTCGTCCAGATTTCATAGTTAAGGGGAGGTTTTTAGTTTGTTCCCTAGACCTTCATCAAGCATAGAATTACACTCCCTAGACCCCTTTTAAGATAAATTTGTACATTTTCTACCAAAAAATATCCCGGTTCCTCTTAAATTACAGGCTCGCTATCGTTCGCCAGGAAAAAATGGACACCTAAATGGCACGAAAGGTCTTACATTTGACAGAAATGGGGTGAAAATTTTGAAAAATTATAAATCAATGGGGCTGATGTTTTAAAATCTCAAAAGCAATGGGGCTAAACATGAGAGGGAAAGGGGTCCAGAAACAAATCCCTTGTGTGGAAATCTCCCACGTCACAAGTCATCTATTTTCCCCTGCTTGCTCTTAACCCCTTTAGTACGATTTGTCCATTTCTATCTTTATTCTGGCTCATATTAAACAATTTATGAAGTTTGTGAAAGTGTTATGTGATGCAGATGGTTTGTTGAGAGTATTTACCCTTTTGAATCTTAAAAGATTATGAAGTAAATATAATTGTTTAAATTATCCTGAACTTCTGAAGTTTACCTTGAGCTAGACAGATTTAAGATCCGTTATTATTGAAGGACCTAGTCTAAAAATGTACTAGTAAAATAACCTGTTTAAGTTTCACCAAAGAACAGAAATAAATAAAATTAAGTTAGTGTGAAGACTTAGAAATAAGGAGTTTACAGGCCATTAGAAATTACAGGGGCATGCTTTAAACCCACAGTATTATTTTATCAAGACAAACTTCCTAGGGAATGGTAGTTTTTGTATGGCCCCCTTCTCCCACAGGTTTGGCTCCATTAGTTTTTTATATTTTAAAGAGTTCGGCTCATTAATGTGGAGTTTTAAGGCAATCATTTGTTAATATTAAAAGAGTAATTTAGAAGTTTTTCTGGTGAGCGATAGAAAACCTGTAATTTAAGAGAAAGGACAGAGAAATTTTTCTATCTAAACAATTAAAATTTAATCTGGGAGAGTCTTGGCCGAGAGTTTTATTTGCTAGAGTCTACAACGGAAACTAAAGCGAATAGTAAAATTATACATAAATGAGCAAATCAATACGCCCATCCTCCCTTAAGTAATCTTGAATACTTATCACTTGCAATCAGGATCCTCGACACGCACTGAATTTTCACTTTCCCTTTAGAATATGGCAGAGAGGTGGTGGCAGTCCTTGTATGGTGGCCAAATGTGAATTGAATAATTTCCCAGAATTACCCCACAATTTATAACCTTTCATGAACGGTAATTGCTGTCCCATACATTCTGGAAAATTAACGAATGCCAACGAATCCTTATGATGAAACAACTCGCCCGAAACATTTTGGTTTGAAGACGAATTATTTTGAGTAGCCTAATTAGATTTCACAAGCTATCAACTTTACTGGATAATTAAGCCAGCACATTTTACCCCTCTCCGACATATGACGCGATTTTGAGCCTATTAGGGATACTTTAAAGCCTTTGTTACCATCAGGGGTATTTAGAAACCTTTAGTTTAGTTACTTCAACCTCTTAGCTGTGGGCAGAAAACTAATTTTGGAGAGGTAATTATACGAGTGAGAGAACTCCATTTCTTATTGCTAATCTGGCAACCTCTGCGTCATATGAGCGTGAAAGGGTTAAGCCAAGAACAGCATCAGGACTGGAGCCCCTTTTCGAGAATTCCAGTCGCTTGTGTGAGTAAGAAACGCGAAATATTATATCAACCCTTATTTGTTCATCAATCAATCTTTCCTTCATCCTATGACTTAGCCTAAACTGCTTTAAACTTCGTGTGTCCAGTCATTTTTACCCCAACGTCCCTTGAACTTGGCTCTGTCACTATTTTGGCTTGGGAGAGACACTCATTACAAGCAACCTGTCTTTTGTCTCCTTCATATAAATAGACAATTTATAATCAAGATAACCCTTTGAGGATTATGCAGCATTTTAACCAGGGCTATGAAACGGTTTAAGGGAACGAAAACGAAAACCGAAATTAACGAAATTATGCTCGGAACAAAAATGGAAACGAAAACTTTATCATATTTACTGTTCCGGAGCAAAAACGCTATTTTAAAATCCCTGTAACCGGTTAATAACGTTATTTTTTCGTTCCATGCCATATTTGGTCAATAATCCATTTTCACTTCCAGTAGCCAAATGATTTAAGTAAATACATCTTTTATCTGCAAGGATTCTTCAATTCAAGGAGGATTTATCATTCTCTCTCTCTCTCTCTCTCTCTCTATTTTAAAGGGAGGCTACAACTATTTTGCGGGAAACGAGAGGCGAGAGTATCGAGTTGTCAGTTTGCCACTGCTCACCAGATGTATCTTAACACTCGGTCATGATAATTTCAACAGTTGTACTCTAAACAGACAGTACGGACTGTGGACAAGAGCCAATTATGTAGTTCAGCTTCACCAACAACTTCGCAGGCTAGCGAAGTTTACTACATATGTAGATACTTTGCACCATGTTTCCTGTAAATTAGGCATAAATTTACTACCTTCTGCAGAAATTAA
Source organism: Paralithodes platypus (assembly GCA_032716605.1). Taxonomy (NCBI): domain Eukaryota; kingdom Metazoa; phylum Arthropoda; class Malacostraca; order Decapoda; family Lithodidae; genus Paralithodes; species Paralithodes platypus. The sequence continues at coordinate 3,403,718 of CM064521.1, forward strand.
GTCTACTGTATTTGTTCATTTGGCAATTGACGATGTGGTTTTGTTTCAAATAGTATCATATGCACCACTCTTCATTTAATTTGTGAAGAGTAACTATTTTTTACCTTTTATAATTATGAATTTTCGTCTTCGTGATATGCATCACGTTCCCTTATTTTATAACACCTTCCATTCGTGCAATTATTGAGCTATAATACTGCCGTTGGATGTAAGAACTTGCTTAGATTAATATCCAGTATTCAAAAATAGATAATATATCGTGAGAATGCGCTTAAACTTTGAACTCTGTTCATAGCCTAATGCTTGGTGCACCGAATTTCGGTGTGAGTGTCCTTAATCCTAGGTTCGAGTCCTTGGAGTACCACATGTAGTCATTGACTTCATTGATTAGGTTTATTTAATTAGTGGGTTGCTGATATAACAAATTAATTCAGGTTCAGGAGTAATTCTTAGCGAGATCTTCCCTTGTGGTTAAGGTCCCATCAATTACACCTTCCATTCGTGCAATCATTGAGCTATGATAATGAAATTGGGTTTAGGAACATGCTTAAATTAATATCCAGTATTCGAAAATGGATAATATATCGTGAGTATGTGCTCAAACGTTTAACTGTGTGCATAGCCTTATTGTTTGTGAGCCAAATTTCGGTGTGAGTGTCCTAAGTTCGAGTCCTTGGAGTACCACATGTATTCATTGATTTCATTGATTAGGTTTATTTAATTAGTGGGTTGGTGATATTACGAATTAATATATTTTTTGCCATATATATAATTAATAAATAATTTAGTGATTCATGTCTTTACTTTACGGCAACATAGATTGCATACTCCTACACTACGCTTCCTGTATTGTATATGTAAATGTGTTGCCTTATTTAAGTCGTATAATAATATAGTTCTTAGCTTCTTACAACATCTAAGGGTTTGATTTTGTTAGATACTGTGCACCATGAAATGTATGGCTTTAATACCATCTATAAGAATGTAGTCATGTATAGGCATTATTATTTATTCGGGCTAATAGCATATTCAATACATGGTTTGAGAATAACGTTCTAACCGGTTTTAATTTCTTTCTAACCGGTTCAGGAACGTTATGTTTGGAGGAGGAACGAAAAACGAAACTTTAATAATACTTTCTGATCGGAACGAACCATTTGAAAAATAATTTAGTTTTTAACCCCTGGTTTTAACCCCTGATTTTAACCCCTTTTGTACCGGCGACGTCTATTTAATTTTATTCTAGCTACATTTATATGGTTTTGTACAGTTTAGGAAGGATATCTTACAATTATATGGCTTCGGACTTTCTCAATCGACACTTTTAGCTACCACAGATCCTTCCTGAGCTGCATAAAATCGTCTAAATGTAGCTGAAATCAAATGATAAAGAATACGTCGTCGGTACGGCAAGGGTTAACTATTTAGTTTGACTCTTTAGACGATTTGATACAACTTTATTTTTTTTTTAAACCCCTTCTCCCTCATGTTTATCCCCATTAGTTTTGAAATTTTAAGACGTTTGCCTCATTAGTTTGGCGATTTTTAAAGAGCTTTTGTGTTTTTTAGGTGTTTATTTTTATGGCCACGATTAGCATAGTATAAGTTTTCAATTTAATATATAAGTAACATTAATCATCAATTACAAACCCCAATGTACTGTACTTTAATAAACTAATGAAAACATATGGTCCTCCCGGGATTCAAACTCGGGACAGCACACCACAATAATATATCAATAGTATTACCGACATCGCTGGTACATACATAAAGGGTTAAAAATGAGCCTTGAATTTTTTTTGAAATTTATGCTAGCTATATTTAGACGATTTTGTGCAGCTTAAGAACGATTTTTGGTAGTAAAAGAGGTTAAGTGATATAGATCGAAACTTGATAATTGCTCGAGGCCCTTTTTAAACTGAATAAGATCGTCTAATAGTAGCCAGGATTAATCAAAATTACCAAATCATATCTGGAAATCTACTCAACGGATCCTCGTTTCAACCCCTTCTGTAATAATAATAATAATAATAATAATTCTTTATTCCAGACACATAAGATAGATACAGTATAAATACAGTACGACCTAATGGTCCATATCACATACACTTCTCGTGAGAGCACAGATAATAATTATACACAAAGATATATTAATAAAGAAACAATAAAATAAAATATACAGTAGGCCTATTTACAGAATAGAGCACATATCACATTTTGTCACAATATTTTATTATTTTATTTTTTTTTCTATATTCCAACTACTCCCTCTTGGGCATAGGCTGAGAGCCTGAGGCGCGTTCGGTAGACCTATCGTTTAGGGCCGATAGCTCTAGCGAACGCGATAGCCGCCGATTCGACGAATCGGCGATCGAAAACGATTGCTGTTTTAGCTATCAGAGCGATCGGTCCTGGGAGGTCGATCGAATGATCGCCGAGAATGTAAACAAACCATTTAAAGTTATTATATTGCTAATAATATAGATTGCGTATTGTGTTTCCCCTTCTTGAATACAATTTATGTAAATATTAAACGCACTACGAAAAATAAAGCAATTCTTGTTGCGATGTCTTCTTCTTTTTCTTCTTTCTTGGGTCAAAGGGCTATTGTTATTGTTTACAAAGCTCTGGCAGACCGATCGGCGATCTGTGTCGTTCGGTATTGAAATCGAAACACCGTTCTATCAAGCGCTATCAGACGAATCGGCGATAGGTCTACCGAACGCGCCTCTGTACATTCCACCGCCCAACACGGTGAAGCCTGTGAGGTCTTGTTCCAGTCTGGGGAGTGAGACATGCGAAGCATCCATCATGGCTCGAAGCAGCTCCATCTCTGAAGCGGCCGGTTGCTTCGCTCAAGTGCTTCACCGTCTCACCCTCCAGACTCAGACCCTCACTCTCAGAACGCCACCTATTGAGCAGTGAACTCACTAGGCATTGTCCCCCTGTAACATATTTTGAATATGGGAATATTCATACAGTGTTATTTAATCAGGGAACAATGAGGGTATTTTTTTGGCATTTCGGTGGGCTTTGTGGTAATGCATGCACTGATACTAGGTACAGCACAAATTCAATCCCAATAATATCTTCCCATTGACATATCGGGATTTGAACCCGGGTCCATTGGATTACCAATCCAGTGGCATGACCACTCCACCACACCTCCCCTTATATAACACAGATAGGCTAACTAAGGCTATTGCTCAATGTTGGTTAACACCTATTGCACAGATCATTGCTCATAGTTCAATTAGACCTATATATTACAGTACATACTATGTGTGCAGCAGCTTCTGCCAGTGAGATATAATACGGGATTCATAGATATGATCACTAGACCAAAGAGCTACAATCAGCGTGTTACTGGAGGATTGCAGTCGCTGCGAAAAGCTGTGCACCAGTCTCCTGATGACAGCCCGACAGCACTGCACATCCAATAGTGTCCACACCATACTAGTGCTTTCATATTTAGAGAGAATGAACATTTTGAGTATATTATGATAGGATGTACACAGACCATTTATGGTGGCTCTCTTATACTTCCACCACAAATGGGCCGTGTACATAGAGGAACAATATGTCCGGAACAAAGTGACTTTAGTTTCCCAATTACACATGTGGAATTTCCTCAAGATGGTGTTACCACGTAAATATAGCTGTCTGCGCTGACGGCCGATATCTGCATCATCTGAGCAATCGTTTGAGATAATGTGTCCCAGGTATTTTATTTTGTTTACTTCTTGAATAATTTGATTATTGAGTGAGAAATTTGGCAGTTTACTTTTATACAGTAATTTTGATCTAAATATAAGAACAGCACTTTTCAGTGGGTTGAATTTAACACTATGTTTACTACCAAAAGATTCACATATTTCAAGAAGTTTGCTCAGATCCGCAGAAGACTGTGTAATAATGACCAGATCATCAGCATACATGAGATGGTTGATGATTTTATTCCCACCATAACATTCAATCTGCTCTTTATTCAATTTATCACTTAATTAATCCATATATACATTGAATAAGTAAGGTGAGAGAATACTACCCTGTCTCACTCCATTGGTTACTGTAAAGGAATCCGAAATAATATTACCCCATCTTACATTAAATGTTTGATTGGCGTACCAGTACTTCAAGATTCTCAGTATATAGGATGGCACTCCCCTTGTTGCTAATTTATCAAACAGGATATTGTGGCAGACTGTCAAATGCCTTACTAGCATCAAGAAAGCGCCGTTCTTTTAACTTTATTCTGGCTACTATCAGACGATCTTATTAAGTTAAAAATGGCTTCCAACAATTAACAGGTTCCAAACTATATCACTTGAACCCTTTTTACCACTACAGATCCTTTTTAAACTGCACACAATCGTCTAAAGTTAGAATCCAATTAAAAATACGTCGCCGGTACCGAAGGGGCTAACTTGTTTATCAGTATTTGAGGATTTCTTCATATTATTTTGTCCATTATTAGGCATTTTTATTTAGATTAGGAAGGGGGTTAATTGAGTTCGACATCATTACTAGAGGTGGACCGGATATTGATTTCTTGATATTTGCGGATGCGGATGTAGATGCGGATATTTATTTTCAGTATTTGCGGATGCGGATAGTCCTATTTACTTCTTAACCCTCTGAGGATCCATGAAAAGGACCATGATGCACTTTTTTTTTTTTTCTCTGACTATTATTAGACGATTTTTTTCAGATTAGGAAGGGTATATGGAAGTCAGAGGGTTGATTGGGATAGTCTTTAGTTCTTTACCCTTTTAATACCCACATATCCTTCCTAAGCAGCATAACATCGTCTAATGATAGCAAAAATACTTCTAAAACGTGTCAGAGCTTCAAGGGGTTAATAGTTAATTAGTTATTCTGTAAAAGTGTAAATATAATAAGTTTTTATGACTTATTAGTTACGAAAATATCCGCACTATATCCGCATTATTGGATGCGGATGTACAAAATGATGCGGATATCCGGTCCACCTCTAATCATTACCCCTTTGATTCCTAAAGGACCTTCCAAACCTGAATAAAATCGTCTAATGTTAACCCCTTTCTGTACCGGCGACGTCTTTTTAAACTTATTCTGGCTACTATTAGACTTTTTCATTTAGTTTATAAAGGGTCTCCAGCAATTAACAGGCTTCGAAATATAGCCTATCACTTAATATTCCTTACATTACTGTAGAGATTCATTAAAATTGAACTGTGGTAGGTAGATCATAAATGTTGAGCATATCTATGTATGTCTGTATCCTATCATAAATCGAGAACATTCAAACTAACCAATCAACATCTTTCACCCTAGCCTCGCACGAGGTCACTGGTCGAAAATATAGTCCAAAGTTCGCTTTCTTATATTGAATCATTGAATCACATACGAGTGAATTCACACATAATTATAAGTATTTGGACATTTTACCGGTAAGCCTACTCTAAGATACAGCACCATTATTTTCAATTTATATTAATATGTAAAAATATATGTTAATACTGTATTATCCATAAACTGTATACTTTACGCAGCTAGATATTGGTGATAGAACATTATTCGTCTAATTGGTGCTTCATATGGTAGGGATCGATTCGAATCTGACATCATATTAATTTTGACTTATGCTCGCTAATTGACTTATCATTACTTCTAAAACACATTTAATATTCAAGTTTGAGCACCTATTTACCCATACCTATTTTACACAAGTGGATATAATGCTGAAACAGATACGAAAATCAGCGAGCTTCATTTCGTTTGCTCGAGTCGAATCTTCAGCAAGCAGGAACCAATGTTGGTCATTTATCGGCTTTTATGCTAGACGTAGATATTTACTGTGTGTAGCGACTATTATTGATACCTAGTGACAATCATTATCGCATCATTCTGGAGTTTTTAACTACAGTATTGTAAAACGATATTAAGAAATTGTGCTATTTCATTAGTGATATTCCTACATTCTACACTAGCTACTTTTGAGGTAGGCTATAATTTTGAGGATTTGTTTTATCTGGTTTACGAATCTAGCTACTCTTATGCTAGATCTAGAGTTTTAGAGCATTGATAAAGTTTTACTTACATCTAGCGGTGGGATAAATGTAATTTATTATCCAGACTTGGACAAAGAGGTAAATACGATCTCTTTAACCCCTTCAGTACCGATGACGTTATTTAAATTATAATCTGGTAACTATTATATTATTCTATTTAGCTTAGGCAGGACCTATAGCAATGAAAAGGCTACACACTATCTCAGTTAATCATTTTAGATACCACAGATCATTCCTAACCTAATAAAATTTTCTAATTGTTGTATGTAGCCTACCGGTAGCCTACATAAATTGAGGAAAAGGACGTGACCGGTACTGAAGGGGTTAATATTCTCTCTCATGCCCATTAGACGTATTGTCTGCCAACACATCTTAAATTGCATATATTCAAATTTATTGCCGATATGTTCTGTTGTCGATTATTCCAGTCCCTGACATACCTCATGATATTTGGTAGGCTATATTACACTATTTCACTTTTATTTTGTCTTTATTTGCTTTGTAGTAATTATTCTGCAATGCATATTTACTTTCATTCTTAAAAATAGTCAGGAAAGGTTGTCCATATAATGTATATATTTAAAAGTCTGGATCGCCCCTTGTTCATTTTGTGCCACCCCACTATAATGAGAGTGGGTTATCAGACTTTGGGGTAACAGAAAATTCAGCATTTTAGTACGTGTGAGTGTACATATTGGTGCCCAGTTTGCTGCTCCCAGTATGTGTCTATATACGGTACTCCATTTTCTATTTTTTGTAATGTATTAAATTCAGTTTTGTTTATATTGATTATGCTGGCTCCATATAGTACAGATGGTGTTTTGTAAAACGACTCGTAAGTATTTTTAAATAGGATATTAGTCACATACTGTATATTTATAATAGTCTATGGTGAACAGTTTTCTGTGAATCAGCAAACTACCCGAACAATTATTATTATTTGTGATTTTATTGCATTAATTAGTATGTTTCTACGGTTCAACATAATTATAAAGTATTTATTTGCCCTCTTTCATACAAAATACCCGTAATAAGATATATTGGCCTATGAAAGTTGACATCTTGCTTACGAGTCGTTTTACAAGACGCCATCTGTACTATATGGAGCCAGCATAATCAACATAAACAAAACTGAATTTAATACATTACAAAAAATAGAAAATGGAGTACCGTATATAGACACATACTGGGAGCAGCAAAATGGGCACCAATATGTACACTCATGCGTACTAAAAGTTACTCAGGGGTGGGTCCTTCCTTCCCCTACTCCACCCTGGGCAAGTGGAAGGGGGGAGTCTGGTCCAAGTCTACCCCTACCTTCCACCCCCAAACTATCCCCAACTCCCCCACCTTTCTTCTCTAGCTGGCAGTTAGTGATTAGCGACGATTGTTCTCATGCATTGCAAATTATTGTTAAACCATAATTGCACATGTTTACAATGACCAACATTTAGAATATATTAAGAAATTTTTAATACATTATACCGGTACAGCATACAGTAGTTGCATTCTCAAAATTAGAGTATAACTAAATAAGTTGGTCACCAATTATTTTGCAATATTTGAAAACAAATATGGATTTTATATGCTCTAAACATCATATGAAAATGTGTATTAAGCCTCGGCCAAACCTAATAAAAATATATGGTAGCCTACTAAAATGGAAATTTTTCGTAACATGGTTGTCAATACCTTCCTATAGACGGCACCGATTCGTACACACGCCATTTTCATCTGTCTCCCGAGGTCTGTCCACCAGCTTTTTACTCAACACTAACTCCACCTGCCTATTACTGAGTACTATGAATCCGCTGTTGCTGGCATGCAAGGGCTAGTTTAGTATCCCACATACTGGGTACAGTACTATGAATCCGCTATTGCTGGCATGCAAGGGCTAGTTTAGTATCCCACATACTGGGTCTAGGTTAGGTTAGGTTGGGTTGTTTGGTTAGGTTAATATACTAGGTCTCAGAAACAAGATTCGTAGTTGCGGTAGTATTTACAGATACGCCCGAATACTTAAATGGGCGGCGGCCAACCGCCATGACACCGGTAAGGGTTCGTGTTGTATCCCACGTAGGCCTACTAGGTACTACGATACATTGTAGGCGTTAGGTGTGGATTAGGCTTGTATCCAATGTACTAGGTCTATGTTACTGGATATTTATGATTTAAATACGTGTTACGTTTTCGATAAATCTGGTTATATGGCTTTGCAATTAGGGAAATCATGAGCCGATTTCCGATATTTCGTTAGTCTTTTTCGATTCCCAAAATCCGATCCAAGTTCTGCTAAAAATTGGCTCGGGTTTTCCAAAATTATGCTTTTTGGGGTTTGCAATTTAGGGAAACATGAGCCAAAATTCTAAATTAGGTTACTTTAATTTGTTTACTCTTAAAACTCTCAAAATCCGAGCCAAGTTTTGCCAAAACTTGGCTCGGGGTTTTCCAAAATTAGGGTTTTATGGCTTTGCAATTTCGGGAAACCTGAGCCAAATTTCTAAATGAGGTTACTGTAATTTTTTGTCTACAAACTCGCAAAATCCGAGCCAGCTTTGGCTAAAACTTGGCTCGGGTTTTCGAAATATTGTGTTTTAGGCCTTTGAAATACCTTAAAACCTGAGCCAAGTTTTGCTAAAATACGTTTTTATCGACGTTTTACGCATTTAACCCCTCATTTTCCCTGTACTTCATAGCCCTCCCCACTATCGGGCGGCGTGTCTTAAGATCGTTGTATAATGGGGAAAACGGTTTCGCCGAGGGTTGTAATTATTTCCAAACACTATATATTGATGAAAACTAACAGGGAAAAATAAAAAAAATCCATGGGAAAATTAGTGACCATCTTATTTTTTTCCAAATTAGTTTCTATAGGCCTACACAACATGGGTTACACGAATCTTGGCTGTAGTAGTCTAATTATGTTTCTCTCTCTCTCTCTCTCTCTCATTGCACTACTTTCTACGATCAAGACTTAATGTGATTCAAATATAATAATACCGTAATTGAATCCAATCTCGTACATTATTCAGGATATTATGTTAACCATATAGTGATTCGAATATAATAATACCGTAATTAAATCCAATCTCCTACAGTATTCAGGATATTATGTTAACCATTATTGCAATACACAACAACGTGCCCTCTATGATCTACTCCTTGGTTCTCAAATTACTTACAAAGTCTGGTTTTTATATCATAAAAGATTAAAAGGAAAGGACTAAAGGCAAACATTGGCTGGAATAGTGTTGCAACTGTTACTGATTGTTTCATGTATCATTTCAATCAGTTTCTCCCATTTATTCAATACCATACATAATATAAACAGTCTGTATTTAATTATATGTGGCCTATACACTATTTGTTTTCAATCAATTAAATATAGAACTCGATACAACTTATGATCAAAGTCGGTGTTAATTTTGAGTAAGGTTTGAGTATCGACCCTTCAGTAGCAGGGCTCGCCTTCTCACTTTCCCCTTCTTTGTCTCTATCTGTGATAGAGCCTCTCACCTCTACAAACCCCATCAACTCTCTTCTATGTGTATCGAATGCAGGCAACATTCGTCACACACACTAATAAAGGGAAATATGCCTCATTCAGACTCGTTATATCTTGGTTGTAGAAAGTGTGTGCTATGAGAGAGTTACAAGGAGTTACAAGGAATAGTTAGCATCTCAAAGACATTGATCCATTTCGGGGAAATATTCGAAGTGGAAGGAGAGACATTGTTCAGTGCACTACACTCATTACAAAGTGCAACATACCATCTACTGACTACTGTCTTCTTGAACTGCTCAACTGAGGAAATGTTTACAACTTCCGAGGAAAGTTTGTTCCAGGTAGAACGGATCTTAAATGGAAAACAGTTTCCACAAATACTAGTGCTGAACCTTTTCCATTCTAACTGTCAGCCATGGTTGTGTATTGTATTCATATTGAGGCTAAACATTTTGCTATGATCCAAATTGTCAAACTATTACATAATATAAAAACTTAAAGGAACTGACCTCGTAGTCAGTGTGTTAAGAGAGAGAGAGAGAGAAAATCACTACAGCTGAGATTCTTGTAACACGTGTATAGCGACTCATTTTGAGAATACAATTATATAGTATATTTATCAATAAATTCATGATAAGTTATAAGAGTTGGCCATTGTAAGCATGTGCAATGATGGTTTAACAATAATTTGCAATGCATGAGAACAATCGTCGTTAATCACTAACTGCCAGCTAGAGAAGGAAAGCGGGGGAGATGGGGGTGGAAGGAGGGGGTAGATTTGGACCCGATTCCCCCCTTCCACCTGCCCAGAATAGAGTAGGGGAAGGAAGGCCCCACCCCTGAGTAAGTTTTAGTACGCATGAGTGTAAATTGAGAGGTGAAATAGGGGCCTCACTAAAGAAAACGAGAATCATAAATGGAAGGTTAGGTTACAATATTTAAAAAGTATCGATGAAGGCGGAAACCAGCTGCTGAAAGAAATAGTAAGGGAAATGTGTGAGGATGATAGAAATAAATGGATGAAAGTGATAAAAACTTACATGCTGAATACTGTGGGAATGAGAAGAAAAAATATCATAAGAATTAAGAAAACAGAAATAAAAGAAGAAACAAGAAAGTGGGATTCTGCAAATTGGAAAGAAGAAGTAAATAGTAAATCAAGCCTAGTAATATACAACAGATGGAAAGAATTAAAGAAGAAAAAATGTATGATAACCGCCCATCTTCAATCATACTGTATAAGGCCAGGAGTGGAACTCTGCAACTAAACGATAGGAAAAGACACAAATGGAGAAGTAGAATGCACTCTATGTGGCAATGATTATGAAGATCTGAAACATGTGCCCATCAATAAATAATGAAAGAATGAAAGCTAAAGAACTACAACAGCCATACCAAGAAGATGAACTGGGAATAATAGGAGATTATTTATTCAGAGAAGAAAATCTAGAAGAGAAAAAGGATTTTTTATATAAGATGTGGAAGAAGAGAGAAATAATAATTAAAAGTTTGACATCTAATTAAGAAAGATAAAAACATTGAATGTAAACTAGGAAATATCAAGTAAACTTAAATCTTCAGGGAGCTGCCGTTGCTAAGGCGTTCTGCCCCTTGGAGACGACATCCGACATCCCAATTCTTCTTCTTCTTCTTCTTCTTTTGAACCCGCCCGCAGACCGTGCAGACCAAGACAAAGCGACCTCCAACGTTTGTTATTGTCACCTGCACACTCCTCACCATCTACAGTATGTTACGTGCTAGAAATCGTGCCCCCTCGCCATGAACCTTAATTAAGTCTTGTACTGTTGTACTACTTGCGCAGTTATCTGGGGGCTACATCCCTGTTGACGCTGTGCATCGTGAAGAAGAAGAGAGAGTTATTGTCACCGGCGATTCGGCGAAGAAAAATCCTCGGAGGAAATTTAAAGGCAGTCCTGACAAAACCGTCCTCGCTAGGGTTTATTAGTGACGCTCAGTTGCTACCTTCCCTCCAACACAACAACACCATTGGTATAAATCACCATATAGGCTAGGCCTATACGAATTGGAACAGGTAAATAGGCCTAGGCCTATATGGTGTTCCTAGGTTTCTACGTATAGGACTAGGCCTATTCCTCCTTCCTTACAGAACGTAGGAGGCACCCCGATAAATCTACAGTTATACTACCCCTATTTACCACCTCCCCCCTTCAAAACACGCCTTTTAGCGTGTTTTTGGATGGTTCAGCAGACGCGGAAACTGGAAAAAACTTATTTTTATAACAAATTATCACCAACCAGATAAGAGTTTTTCAGGTAATTTGTTGTTGTTTTTTATTTGATATACAGTGTTGTTTAATACCGAGGACCATCGCATTTTAGTATTTTTATTATTAGCCTAACCTAACCTAACTTAACCGAAAACTAACCTGTCTCGCGACCGGTCTAAACCCAGCTCACGTTCCCTGTTTATGGGTTCGTGAAGGTTTGTAATACTTCAATGTATCTATTACAAGTCAAATATACATTTCCGCGCATCATCAAACTATACTAGTCTACTACTAATAATATTAACCCATTAGTACCAACAGAATAGCGACAAAATAGGGGTAGTATAACTGTAGATTTATCTTCAAGGACACTAGTGCGACGTTATGAGAAACAATTTATTAGGGAAAATAGGCACCAATAGATTCGCCATATTTTTCTCCATATAGTCCGCATGGAGGATTTTCGTTATCAACATATTGAAAAATACCCACTTCACAGACAAATACACCAAAAATCTAAGTCAAAGCGGGGGTGTGGGGGCGGCAGCCCCCACCTATTATACTAGGATAGGTTAGGTAAGGTTGTTAGGTTAGGCTAATGTCCTTTCAAAGGGGTATAGGCTAGTAAACACTAGGATAGCCTATACCCGGTCAGAGGTAAGAAGAACAAGAAGAAGAGTCTTGCAGTAGTCTCCTTGAATGCTACCGAAAACAAATATGGATTTTATATGCTCTAAACATAATATGAAGATGTGTTTTAAGCCTCGGCAAAACCTAATAAAAATATATGGTACTAAAATGGAATTTTGTCGAAACATGGTTGTCAATACCTTCCTATAGACGGCACAGATTCGTACACACGCCATTTTCACCTGTGTCCTGAGGTCTGTCTACCAGATATTTAGTCCACTCCACCTGCCCATCTCTGTCGATAGGTTGGGTTGTTTGGTTAGGTTAATATACTAGGTTTCAGAAACAAGATTCGTAGTTGCGGTAGTATTTACGGTATCTGGACACTTCGAGCGGAGGCGCATTTAGGTTAGGTTATGTTAGGTTAGGTTGGATTGTGCATTCGCTCGAAGTGACTCTCATTCGTATTTACAGATACGGCCGAATACCGGTAGGCTACTAAATGGGCGCCGGCCCAACCGCCATGTTGTATCCCACGTAGGCCTACTAGGTACTACGGACACATTGTAGGCGTTAGGTGTGGATTAGGCTTGTATCCAATGTACTAGGTCTATGTTACTGGATATTTATGATTTAAATAAGTGCTAAGTTTTCGATAAATCTGGTTATATTGCTTTGCAGTTAGGGAAATCATGAGCCGATTTCCGACATTTAGTTACTCTTTTTCGATTCTCAAAATACGATCCAAGTTTTGCCAAAAATTGGCTCTGGTTTTCCAAAATTATGCTTTTTGGGGTTTGCAATTTAGGGAAACATGAGCCAAAATTCTAAATTAGGTTACTGTAATTTGTTTACTCTTAAAAGTTGCAAAATCCGAGCCAAGTTTTGCCAAAACTTGGCTCGGGTTTTTCAAAATTCGGGTTTTTTGCCTTTGCAATTTCGGGAAACCTGAGCCAAATTTCTAAATGAGGTTACTGTCATTTTGTTGTCTACAAACTCTCAAAATCCGAGCCAGCTTTGGCCAAAACTTGGCTCGGGTTTTCGAAATATTGGGTTTTAGGCCTTAGAAATACCTTAAAACCCGAGCCAAGTTTTGCTAAAATACGTTTTAATCGCCGTTTCACGCATTTAACCCCTCATTTTCCCTGTACTTCATAGCCCTCCCCACTATCGGGCGGCGTGTCTTAAGATCGTTGTATAATGGGGAAAACGGTTTCGCCGAGGGTTGCAATTACTGTATTTCCAAACACTATATATTGATGAAAACTAACAGGGAAAAATAAAAAAATCCATGGGAAAATTGGTGACCATCTTATTTAGTTTTTCCACCTTCGCAAACCCCTAAACAGGGAACGTGAGCTGGGTTTAGACCGTCGCGCACCCATAAACAGGGAACGTGAGCTGGGTTTAGACCGGTCGCAAAACAAGTTAGTTTTCGGTTAGGTTAGGCTAATGTTAAAAATACTAAAATGCGACGGTCCTCGGTATTAAACAACACTGTATATCAAATAAAAAACAAAAACAAATTACCTGAAAAACTCTTATCTGGTTGGTGATACATTTTTATCAAAATACGTTTTTTTTCCAATTTCCGCGTCTGCTGAACCATCCAAAACCACGCTAAAAGGCGTGTTTTGAAGGGGGGAGGTGGGGGAGGGGTAGTATAACTGTAGATTTACCGGCACCCCAATTTCGACACATTGCCCAGCATCCCGCATGTCCCATGTGCCTCCAACTCGATTTGGGAAGCCTAGCTTATGAAAATAATGGGTATATATTAAGCAAACCACCCACCAATTTTCATGACAATTTTGAAATGCATGTTGGAATCCCTATAAACTACTTAATTTTTATGTCAGTTTGAGGAAAAATCGATTAACCCTCCAGCCCCGGCTATGTATTATATATATATTCCTCGAAACCCGGGTGTTTTGGCCGAAAAACGTCTAGGCTAGGCTACCGTATATTCGTTAATCAGACTGCTTCCCGCATTCCCGCGCATCCCCAAGCGTAGCTGTGTTATTTACCTGTAGAATGGCATTAAGTAGAGCTCTCTAAGTCAACTGGTTGAGCTGTGATGATGATTTCATTGGAGATAACTTTATGGCCAAAACAGCCACTTTACACCACTTTTCGATACTTACAACAACATACAGGCACACACGAACAAGCGACGCTCTCCTTCTTGTGGCCGGAGATGCGGGGCGACGGTCCAGCCGGCTGTTGTTTACATGCGTCGGACCGACGCCTCGCACACGAAGCTCACAGGCTTTCAACCACTGGGCGTTCAAGAGACCATCCGGGTACCTGTTATATGCTTTTTTATGGGCGTTCAAGAGCCCTTCCGTGGTGAGAGGGTTAAGGGAGAAAATTAACATTGAAAATTAGGCTATGTGTAAAAAGTGTCCCATAAACGGCGGCCCGCTATATTATTGTAATTTGCGGCCTAATTTTGTCTGTTAATTAACTTTCTCTTTAATTGGACCCCCTATGAAGTATAACAGATTATGATGACATAAGTGACGGATGTTTAGAGGGGGCAGAGCTCCCCCTTCAACATATTACGTGTCCCACAGTAACTTCTATTATATAAACAACCCAAGAATTTTCACAGATTTTTAAAATTTCATTTAGGATGTAATATAACCTATAGGCCTACTCCATTTTAAAATAAGTGTCAACCCTCGAAAAATTCTACGTAATTGTTTAGTTTATGTCCTCTTTTTCTAGTTATTAAAAACGTATTCTATGGTGTATTATATGATATATAGTAGCAATAGAACTGTTCAAATGACCTGGGAAGTGTATATTAAACCAAATACAAAACTTTGAGTAGTGCGCGGTATTAGAGTAAGTCCACGGATGTGTTGTTTACATTTTGGGTTTGGAGCGACCTGTTGCCTACTCTAAATGCTCCGTTGTATGTGTATTTCCTTAATTGACCGACAGGTGGCGTGCGGGTGGTAGCGGTCGTTGGATTTTAGGCCACTAGAGGGCCGGCGGTAAGTGTGAAATTACAAACCAATTATCTAGTTATTTAGGCTACTTTAACAATATTTATAGGTTTTTATTAATACCAATAAGTATTATTTGTGATTTTTGAGGTTGCAGATATTATATTTTATCTAAAATATGCGTAATTGTTAATTCAATTTGAATTTATTGTTCTCGAACTTTCGGTGACCCTAGAGGACCCGCGTGGGGTCAAGGGGTCATTCTCAGTGTTCTAGTTTCCAGCCAGCGATTAACATGTCTAACTTGTCTTGTGAAAAGTGCGATGGTGGAATCCATAATTTCTATCATCGATACAAAGATGCAGCCGACGACCTCTACAACCTTTGTGTGAGCCATGGTCTTATTTTAGACCAGCGGTAGCCAAGTTGTATAATCCTGCTGAGCCTACTTCACAAGATGTCGATCAAGAACAATGAGGTAAGAGATATGTGTTTTTTATCATTTTTCAATACAATTTTTAGGTTAGGTTAGGTTAGGTTAGGTTAGGTTACAACAGGAGGGGGGTGGGGGGGAGAGGAGGACATAAACTAAACAATTACCAGTATTTGTCATTAATATGATGAATTTCACATGTTAAAAAAAAAAAAAAAAATCTCTGACTTTCCTCTTCTAATTTGGAATTTTCCCTCTCTTAAGTCGGATATAGGCTAAGTCGGACTTCGGACATCTCGGAAAATTGGGCTTCTCGGAAGTGGTCTTCCCCCAATTAGTCCGAGATAGCGAGGGTTTACTGTATAGGGTATGGTATTCCAGTACAGTATTGTGAACATTCACTTGACGATCTTTCAGAAGAGCTTTTCCTCAAAACCTCCGTTTTCTAATGTTATGATGCGTGATCTCGGAGATGTTTTTCACTCTCCCGAGTCCTGCAGTGCTTGCTAGTAATTTGATGTCTCCTACATAATTTTTAAGAGTAGCAGGGTCTTTGAAAGGGGTGTGAGGTGAGGTTGAATGGTCACGTTATGGAGAATGTCAGCTCATTTAAGTATTTGGGCAGTGTGTTGACACTGTTGAGTAAGTATGGGAGTACTGTATGGATGAGGAAGTGCGGTAGAGGGTTGTAGGAACGCCGAAAGCAGTAACAAGAAGTAGGGTGGTCAGCATGGAAGTAAAGAAGCCCTTGCATGACAGTGTGGTATTCCCGACATTGACTTACGGGAGCGAAGCATATACGTTTGTGAAGAGACTCAAACCATGAGGGGTGGAAATGAGTTACCGGTAGGCCTACTTGAGAAGTGCGTGCAGAGTTACATGGAGGGATAGCCAGACGAATGAGGAAGTATGAGAGAGGTGTGGTGTGGATGTAGATGTGCTGGAAAGTGTGAAAAGGAACACCTTGAGATGGTTCGGCCTTATGGAACGTATGGGTAGCGAGAGAATTACTAAGAGGGTACGAGAGTGAGGTGGAAGGATGGAGTGATGGCGGTGCTGGTTGGGCGTCGATTGACTGGGGACAGAGGTGATTGGGGGTGTTTCGTTCGTGGCCACCCCTGCTGGGATCACGGCATCAGGCAATAGATAGATAGATAGGGGTCTGGCCCCAGGTTAGGTCAGGTTGTCAGGTTAGGCTAATGGAGGTTAATGACAATCAGACAATATTGTCGTCGGAGGATGCGGGTGAGTTACGTGTTTGGGTATTATTCTCCTTTTACACCGGGTCGAAGTTATGATCTATTATTTAGGATTATGTACAGTAGTAGTTATATCATGTACCGGTACTTCATTGGCATATACTGTACAGTATGTCCAAACCGTCGGTAATTCATTATAATTTAACTTTATAATATTATACAGTACCGGTACTCCCTAAATCACTAAAAAAAAATGGGGAAGGTTATACGGTACTGTACTGTAGTATCCGGGCGTACGGTCGTCATGATTACATAGGTCGTAGTTTCGCGTTTTTTGTTTTATTTTTTTATTTTTCTGTTATTTGCCCCCTGCTGGCAATATATATGATGATGACAATAAGTCCTGTGGGGGGTGAGGGCCTCCTCAACCTATTATTGTATCCTACAGCAGTCAAAATAGCCGGGAACGTAATCACGAGCGTGCAAATATTTTGTGTTCCATTGGTGTTTTAAGATTGTTGGATAATTTTTTTTTTGCAATTTCCGACGGGGCTCGTGAAATAACACCTAAAAACAAAAAAAAAACAAAAACAAGGCCAATAAATATAAAATACAGTCCTCCCTTGGGTAGCGCGGCTTTGGACAGTGCGGTTTTGGTCTAACGCGGGTACTCCTAGTGTGCCGAGTCAGCATCTAACACGCTTTTATTTATGTAGCGCGCTCTGTGGTCGGCTGGGGGCTCGGCATCTCTTGCCATATCTCGGCCGTGACGTCAGACTCGGTAGACTCGTGACGTCAGACTCGGCTCGGCCTCCCCCACCCTTGGGTAGGCCTAGTCCTACGCCGCGTGTCTCCGTGATAACATAGTGCCCGCCCAAATCGTTTCTGTTCTACCAAGTATCACCGCAACCATGCCCCCACCACTCAAGCGCCGCAAGTTCACTTATGCAGAGAAGCTAGAGGTGGTGAAGAAGGTGGAATCTGGTACCAAGAAGGCACATATTGCCCATACTTATGGGGTGAATGAATCGACAATACGAACAATCTTCAAGAATAGAGACAAGATACGAAAAGTTCTCAAGGGTAACCCAGGCGTAGCGAGTCAACATGCCTTTAAGGTAGCCAACCCTGTTCTCAAGACGACTGAGAACTTGTTGGTCGTTATATTGATCGCCAAAGCAGGAAAAGCTATTCGTCAGAAGGCCAAAAAACTTTATCTAGAAGTTGCTGTCAAGTTGAGCGTGCCTAACCCGCCACCATTTCAAGCATCACACGGATGGCTCTGGTCTTTTCTTAATCGGCAGAAGGTTAAGAATGTGCGAATAACTGGAGAAGCCGCAAGTGCCAATGTTGCAGCTGCCCGAGAATTTCCTGCCTACCTACGCCAGATTATAGAAGAGAATGGATATTCAGCTGACCAGATTTTCAACGCCGATGAGACAGGCTTTTTTTGGAAAAAAATGCCCAAACGCACCTACATCCACAGGAAGCAGAAGAGCGCCAAGGGTTTCAAAGGGGCAAAGGATAGGGTAACATTGCTCTTGACGTGCAATGCTTCAGGGTCTTGCAAGATGAAGCCCCTAGTCATCCACCGAGCTAAGAAACCTCGCCCCTACAGGAACTTAGACATGTCACGTCTCAACGTGCATTGGATGTCCAACAAGAAAGCCTGGATGTCAGCTGCCCTCAGTCTTGAGTGGTTTGATAAATATCTTGTACCTGAACTTGAACAGTTTTGTCTGCGGAAAAATCTAGCTTTTAAGATCCTGTTCTTGCTGGACAACGCACCTGGTCATTCGCCCCTGCTAGTTGACAGACACCCTTCAATAAAGGTGATGTTTATGCCACCCAACACAACCTCTCTTCTACAGCCATTAGATCAGGAGATCATCGCCTGTCTTAAAGCTGCCTATGCCACGAAGACCTTCTTAATGTTGGATTCTGCAACCGACACAAATGAAGAAATTGATCAGATGTCCGACCTGGATTCTGAGCCTGATGACCCCAATGCCGCCCCACAACAAGCCCAAGATCCAGCCCCTGAACAAGCCCAATATCCAGACCCTGCACAAGCCCAAGATCCCCCTGAAAATCCAGCCACCCTTACAGTCTTCCAATTTTGGAAGCAATTCCACATAAAAATGGGAATTGACTTCATTGTCGAGAGTTGGAACTCAATCAACCAGCCCACTATCCACCACGCATGGAGGAATATTTTGGAGGGGTTACCTGGCCACAAGCTAGACCTGCCAGGTGAGCGTCCGAGGGTAGAAGCAGCGGTTGAACAGGCAGTGGCAGCAGCTCGTAACGTGGCAGGCCTACAAGATATCAACGAGGAAGACGTCCGAGAGATGATTGTTCCACCTGAGCAGGATCCCGAGGACTTACTGCAGGAATTGGATGAAGAAGCGCCTGTCGAAGATGGAGTTAACGATGGAGACCCTATCACCAGTGACTTACGTGAGATCGTCGAGTTGGCTGATCTCTTGGCTGACCGTATCCAGAACAAGGATCCAAATAGGGATAGGGCTCGAGCAACGTCTATGCAACTCTCAACTCTGCTGAGACACTACTCCGAGATGTTTACTGAGAGGGTCAATGCTCGCCAACAGAGAAGGATCACAGAGTTTTTCCGTTACCGCCAGGAACAGCAGGATGACGATTCGGAGGAGGAAGAACGCCAGCTGGGTGACGATTCGGACTCCCTCCCTTCTGACGTTGACATTGACGACAACATGTCATTGTTCTCAGGGTTCGGCGATGACGACCAGAACCTGGGAAGGCCTTCAACCTCCTCTCAGTGATGCCCATCTTATTGTCGTGGGGGAGGGGAGGGGAGGAGGCAGGCGGGCGGGAGAGAGAGGGAGGCGACGCACCACATCCACAGCACCACTCGACAAGGTAATGAACAGTAACTTACCTGTGTGTCTCATTTCATAGATATGATCTGTAAAATAGGGTTAGGTTGTCTGTTACTAATGTTTGATCCATATTTGGTAAGGTTATTGGGTGGTAAATGGTCAAAAAGGTGACTTTGGGGAAGTCGTCAAAACCAATAGAATTAATCCCATAAGTTCTTTGCTTTGTGTAGCGCGTGTTTGTGTAGCGCGGCGCGGTCCCAGTACGATATACCCGCGCTACCCGAGGGAGGAGTGTACTTGTAAAAATCGTCCCCGGTGTAAAACTAGAAATGTACCCGTGTTTGTTTATGTCCATTTCGCCATCGCAAGAATTTTACCAAACTCTATCCCAAGGCCAACAGTATGTATGTATAAACTCAGGCATATACCCCATAGCTGGGGATGGTCGACTTGAGACAGAGCCCGAACTTAAATCACATTTAAAGTTTCAATTCTTAGGGTCCGGGAGCACTTTCGCGTGGCCTCGCTCCTTTCTCTGTCTCTTCTAGTAGATAAATTTTACAAGGGGAGGAGGATTCCTAACCCCCTGCCCTAACGGTGAACTGCGTATTTGCTCGGGCCTTTCCTCATTTTTTCTTTTAAAACTAGGCTATTCCAGCAAGGTGTCAAACGAAAGCCGAGTCCTTTCTTTTTAGTCTTTATTGTCTATGCAAAGATAATATTGTGGTTTATAGTTCAAATTTTGTCTTTTGATGTGATTAAATTGCCAAAATAGTGCTTTTTCTGGTAATTTTCTTGTATTCCATCTCATTTTCATTCAAGTCTTTAAACAAAATTGCTCTAGTTTGACACACTGTATAATTCCAGATTTGGCCTATGCGATATGGTATTAGAAAGCCGTACAATATTTTGATTCAGAACGGAAAATGTGTGGGCATTGATGATCTTGCGGACGAGTGTTTATCCTTGCAACCGGAACCCCCGTCCAATTATTATTTTTATTTTTTTCTATGTGAATGAGGGAGACAAAAGGCATAACTGCCTGCAGCGAGTGCCTCCCCCAGATTTCAAAGAGTGACAGGGCCGAAATCAAGGGACGTTCGAGCTAAAATGTCCGGACACACGGAGTTTGAAGCAATTTAAGTCATAGGAAGAGGGAAAGACTGATTCTGGGAGAGAGTTCCAGAGCTCAGCAGTTGAATAGAAGAAAGTGAGAATAGCGTTTCACTCTTGGGTTGGAGAGTTGCACAGAGTAGGGGTGGGATTGTGTTGCAAGGCGGGTACTACGTACCCTACGTAGAGGTGGTAGTATACACTGGGAAAGCTCCGAGGAACACTGATTATTGTAGTAGCGATAAAATAGTGAGTATTACCTCGGTTGTCTGTAAAATGCTAGAAATACTCATAAGAGACGGACTTGTAAATCACTTTGAGGAAAATATCCTACTCAAAGATACCTAGCATGGCTTCCGTAACAAATGTTCCAGCTTGATGAACTTTCTTGGACTTCTTCCACGCTATCCTCAACCTATATGACGAGAGTATAGCTGTAGATATTATATACCTTAATTTCAAAAGACCTTTGACGAAGTACCCCACAAATGGTTATTGATAAAATTAAAAGTGCATGGAATACAAGGGGGAGTGTTGAGATGGATGGAAAATTGGCTCAGTGAAAGAAAGCAAAGGGTAGTCATAAATGATAAAGCATCAAAATGGACCAATGTAACTAGCGGGGTACCCCAGAGATAGGATCTAGGGCCAGTGCTCTTCCAAGTTTATATGTATGACAGATGAGGGCCTCACCTGTACAATCTCAAAGTTTGCAGATGATACAAAAATTGCAAATACTGTACTGTACCGGTACTCTCAAACGAACAAGCTCAGTTTGTCCAGACATTTTAATTCTAACGCTTCTTGAATTTGGCTCTCTTTCACTCATCTAAATTTTAGGGGGCCACTTGTTACAGGCAGCTTTGTCTTTTGTCTGCTTCATAATGTACACATGGTAAAAACTTTATTCTTTAGACTCGGGCTTTCCGGTCTATGCCATAAAATCGGTAAGGGTTGTGTTGTCGTGCGTATCACCTCACACACTGTTATGTTTGTGTCTAATTTGACCTGTTTTTTCTTTCTTCAAAATTAAAGACGTAAATCATCAGAATAACCGTAACCTAAACCAACCTTGAATTATTAATGGGCGCTGCAACAGCCACACACTCGCAGAATAGCCTATTAGTGGGGGTGTGGCAGCCCCCACTAATAATACAGTACAGTACTTGTAGGATTAGGTTTTTATACCATGCCCGAAAGAGGGGTTATGGATATGCGATCTTACTTTCAACCATCTTGACAATTTTACCAACACCTAAACTTCGTTTGATGCGAAAATAGCCTCCCAAAAGTATACCTAGGATGGGAATCGAACCCGAGACCCTTGGGTTACGAGGCAGACACCTTACCAGTTAGACCAATAGAGATATACTGTACCACTTGGCCTGTTTGGCTCGACTATATTTCCACATCTTGTTGTTCAGTTTAGGCTAACCTGGCCCTAGGTTAGGTTAAGGTTATTTAGATGATTTATGATAATTTCGGACGAGTTTACCCCCGCAACCCCTGTTTACTCTTGTTATGACGCTCAATCTCGAAGGTGCTTTTCATTCTGCCGCAGTACTTAATGGTAATTTAACGGCTTCTATATAATTTTTATGAGCAGCGGGGGCTGGGGGGAGCAGCCAGGCAGCCCCACTCCCAGGTTAGGTTAATTATATCGTTGGAGGAGGCGGGTGAGGGTTTGTTTACGTCCACGAGTATCCCCTCTAGGCTGCGTTCACATTCGACGGATGGCCCAAGTCAAAAGTAATACCAGAGAAAAATCTATATACCGGTAGCCTATACTGTAGGATGGTTGTAGTATAACAGGGCTAAATGGGAGTGGTAATAGTAGCAGTATCACTCCACTTTTACTAAAAATAAATTGCTTACATAATACAGAAATAGTGGTAGATTTTTAGGTCTGGGTTCAATTTTTTCGGTAAATTTGACTATTTTTTGTTTAACCCTCCAGCCCCGGGGGCTATAGCTTGCGACTGTGCTCCAGTACCGGGTGTTTTGACGATCTTTGGCCTATGTTAACTACTCTGTAAGTCAATGAATATGTCATGTAATGTTGTGAATAAAAAAGAATAATGTTCCACAAACCTTCCTCTGTCGAATGGCGTTGAGTAGAGGTCTCTAGCCCCTCTGGTTGCATAATGGTGAGCGCGGGAAGACGAGTGCTTTTCGGCGGCAAATTCTTCCCGCGTTCGGACGCGTCGCCTCGGCCATGGCTACGACGCACCTAGCCGCTCGCCGCGCCAAAGTATTTATCTCCCTTAGACGATTTTAGTGTTTGATATTGAGAATGTGATGTTTATTTGATATTTTCTAGCTATTTTGAGGCCAATTATATAAAATATGTTTATTAGGGTATCACTGTCACTGATATTGCTAATTTTCACTCGATACCGTACATTTTATTAGTAATTGAGGTAGCTTATTGTTGTATTAGGCACTGATTATTAGTCATCACAGGTGTTTATTATACTTTGGCCATCAAATATTAGGTCTTGTGTCACTTTCACTTTGACAAATATGCTTTAGAGTGTCACTGTCACTGATAATGCTCATTTTCACTCGATACCGTACATTTTATTAGTAATTGAGGTAGGTTATTGTTGTATTAGGCACTGATTATTCGTTATCACAGGTGTTTATTATACTTTGGCCATCAAATATTAGGTCTTGTGTCACTTTCACTTTGACAAATATGCTTTAGAGAGTGTCACTGTCACTGATAATGCTCATTTTCACTCGATACCGTACATTTTATTAGTAATTGAGGTAGGTTATTGTTGTATTAGGCACTGATTATTCGTTATCACAGGTGTTTATTATACTTTGGCCATCAAATATTAGGTCTTGTGTCACTTTCACTTTGACAAATATGCTTTAGAGAGTGTCACTGTCACTGATAATGCTCATTTTCACTCGATACCGTACATTTTATTAGTAATTGAGGTAGGTTATTGTTGTATTAGGCACTGATTATTCGTTATCACAGGTGTTTATTATACTTTGGCCATCAAATATTAGGTCTTGTGTCACTTTCACTTTGACAAATATGCTTTAGAGAGTGTCACTGTCACTGATAATGCTCATTTTCACTCGATACCGTACATTTTATTAGTAATTGAGGTAGGTTATTGTTGTATTAGGCACTGATTATTCGTTATCACAGGTGTTTATTATACTTTGGCCATCAAATATTAGGTCTTGTGTCACTCACTTAGTTATATGATTTGTAAACGATTTATATACAATTTATTGTGTCTTTTTTCACTGATTTATATATTTCTATAGGTTCTAATCATATGAATGTCACTTGGTATATACATATGTGTCACTTTCACATATTATTATGGTGTAATTGTATTTGTATCAATGTTCTCATAATACATGACTTTTGTATTACAATACATTGGTTTTCTTCCACTTTTTGCCTATATATAATTATAGTGTACATATTGTCATTTTATTTGGCAATTTCAGTATGATTATTAGAACTCCAGCTTGGAGTGGTAATCAAAGAAGCAATCTACAGCACAGAGTGCCACCTTGCACTCCACACACTCCAGGGTTGACTTTTTACCTGACCTCGGCTTCACCCTGCTGTTGTAGCAGACATGGCACCGCTTCTGCTGTGTTCTTCCGGATTCATTCTGAGGCAGGGAACCAAGCCTGTGCCTAGTCAAGTATTGAGCAGACTGCAAGCGGTCAATAACGGCGGGCCCAAGATGTGCCACTGCCCTCTGTGGCATAGCATACTTCTCCAGGAGCTCCGTCAACACCTGCTTTTGGAACCTCCGCAGGCTATTGAACTTCATGGGTGTGTTCACATTCCGAAGCTTGTATATGTTGTAGGCATTCAGAACTGACATGTCCACCATATGCAGAAAGAACTTTTTGTACCATCTGCACGAGGTACGCAGGCAGTCAATGAAGCCTATCTGCATGTCGGACTTGTCCACCAGCCTCATGTTGATGTTGTAGTCCAGGACAGCATCGGGCTTGGTCACCCTGGCCTGGGTGCGGCGATCCACCTTGCCAGTCTCCACCATTTCCCCCTTGTGGATGGTGGTCAGGAGGTTGACCTTCCGCTGGTCATGCCAGTGGATAGCCAGAATGGGCCCCGACTTCTTCTTGAACACATCACCTTTTTTGGTCTTTGGAGGGAAAGGTGGCATGCCCTTCCTTTTCCCTCGTACTGTGCCTACAGTCCCCGTCTTGCGCTCATGCAGGTACTGTGAGAGAGTGGGGGACGTGTAATAATTGTCCGTGTAGAGGACGTGATTCTTATGAAAGTAGCGGTCCATCATGGCTTGCACCA
Source organism: Paralithodes platypus (assembly GCA_032716605.1). Classification (NCBI taxonomy): domain Eukaryota; kingdom Metazoa; phylum Arthropoda; class Malacostraca; order Decapoda; family Lithodidae; genus Paralithodes; species Paralithodes platypus. The sequence goes on from CM064521.1 coordinate 3,429,033, forward strand.
CTGCTCCGCCAAAGCCAATGAGGGGGTCCACAAGCAAGTCCCCTTCCTTCCCGCTGTAGACCAGGAAGTCCAGGACATAGCCAGTTTGGCAGTCGCACAGCACAAAGAATTTTATGCCAAAGCGATGTCTTTTTGAGGGGATGTACTGCCGGAAGCTGAGTTTTCCCCGGAACAGCACAAGAGACTCGTCAATGACGACCTTGCGGAAGGGCTTGAAGTAGGAGGTGAAGCGTTCTCGCATCATCTCATACAACGTCCTAATCTTCCACAGCTTGTCTGGGAGGTGGACGTCAAGGTTGGTGACAAGATGGAGCGCTGCGAGGATATCAAGGTACCGGTCGCGAGACATATATTTCCCGAAGGCAGGGGTGGATATCAGATCATTGGTGATCCAATAGTCAGGCAACCTATGCTTCTTGACATGAGGCATTAGCATGGTGAGTGCCAGGAACACCATGAACTCTTTATGAGTCACTGGGGTCCACTGCCTCATGTGGCCCTTGGTCACCTTTCCCAAAAAGTGGACCTGGAATTGGTGCTGCTTATTTGTCTCTTTGACAACATAGCCTACCACCTCCTCATCAAAGAAGGCCTCAAACAGTTCGTGTGGTGGAGCATTGGGGCCTGCAGGAAAATTGGGGGTAACGCCTGAACCCTCCAGTACCTCATCAAAAGCTGGCACATCAGGGTTGTATGCATCCTCATCAACTACGTCTTGCCACTGAAAAACGTAGAATGGGTCTTGTCTACGCTGACGAGGAGCTCCAGCACGCCCACGGCCAACTCGGGAGGCGGGCGGCGAGGGCGGCGGCCAGGGCGGTGGGCAGCACGACGGGCAGCACGACGCCGGGCCAAGCGGATGGGTCGAGGGTCGTCGATGTCCATATAGTCATCGTCAGAGTGGTCATCTTGCCCTGACGGTGGACCTATGTAATCATGGCCAGAGTCTTGAGAGAGGTGCCCTTCATCATCAGTGGCCCCCACATAATCTGGCGGGGAACCAGTGATGCGTGGGCGGCGTGCGGGTGGGCGAGGTGGGGAAGGAGTGGCAGGTGAGGCTGTGTCCCCCCGAGGTCCCGGGCTCCTTGGCCTGCGACGAGTGACAGAAAGCAATGTTTCACTGTCACTAGGGCCAGGTATTGGTGATGCGAGCTCAAAGACTTCTTCAGGAAGACATGTTGAAGGCGGGAGAGGTGGGGAAAGTTGCGGGGACGTATGGCTGGGGCCGGCCGGGGTGGACGCCGCGGGAGCCTCGAACAAAACTCTCTTACTTTTCTTAATTTTCTTGGTATATTTCCTACCTTTCCCCTTTTCGGCAGCAGTATGTCTCCTGTCGGGGGACCTAGGAGGCAAATAGGCCGAAAGTGTGGGGTCCTCAACCCTTGGCAATGGTGGGGGTGGTGGGGAAGAATGCGGGGCATCCGGGTCATCTTGGGTGGCGTGGGTAGATAAGGGAGACAATGGCGGACGAGAAGGGTCACCACGCTGACCCTCACTCACAGCCTCATCCTCACCAAGTAGTTTTGCTTGTTCCCTAGCTGTCACGGCCGCCTTCTCAAGTATTTTCTGCTTATACAAATGTAGCTTGAAAGGCGATTTACCAGGGGAAGGGCTTGGCGTCGTGTCACTTAAGCGAAATTTGGTGAGTGACCTTGAACTCTCCCACTCGCTCACTCTCTCAAGTTCACTGTCTTTAGGTAAACCAGCTTCCTCAACAACTGGTACATCACCTTCATCACTCTCATCACTGTCATGTTCTCTCGCAAATCCCAGGAATTGCTCTTCTTTATCACTCTCATGGCCATAATCACTCGACTTATAATTACTGGAGTCGTCACTGACTTCATCATCAACATTATGCTTGGCATCAGCTCGCTCAATGTCGTCTCAATACCTCCGGGAGATAACACATTTAGGCGATGGCGTCGGGGTAAGGCGCGACGAACAAGCAAGGGTGTCGTAGGAAGCACGGTATCGGACACAGCGGAATCACTATTTGGCGTACTGTCCATGATGGCGTCGGGGTAGATACTGTTGCTGTGGCGGAGTTTACGCCTGGTGGCGCCACCTACCGTCCCACGATACCGAAAATGTACGCGCGGCATTCGAAAGCACGCATGCAAGCAATGGGCGTTCAAGAGCCCTTACGGGTTGCGCGGGCCGAGGTTGTTATGGGCGTTCAAGAGCCCATCTGGGTTGGAGGGGTTAATGCTTTCTTAGTGTGTTTAACTATGTGAAACTTGCGGCAAATGTATACATAGCTTAACATAGCTTATTAAGAAAGGCTATAATAGGCCTACAATAATAGAAACATAAACTACAGTATAGCCATTGCATACCTTATCCCCTTATTGGCGGGGCCCGACTTAAGGCGGTCTAGAGAATAAAGGACAATGTGGCGGGAACCGCCTTAAGTCGGTAGCAATTTTGAGCACAATTGGCTCTGAGAGAGAGTCCGAGCGGTGGGAGGAGCGTAGGTTGACTCCGACTGTTCGGCACGGCTCCCGCGCCAGCACTGGGCCCACCTCCACACTCACTGCCTCCCTAGACAGGGAAATATGTCAGAAAATTACCGTATTTTAGGGATTTTTCCTTCGTGTTGCACGATCGTTGCAAGACAACCCGTGATCGTAGAAGGATGGTTCTGGTGTCATTGGAAAGCTCAATTATCGCCCTTTCATGGATACATACTTGTATTACGCTCTGGCTCTTGTTTATGCATGAAAAAGAGCACGGATATAAGCTCGTTAAGGGTAAAACCACCCGCTTGGCAGGTAGAAGTTACCGACCTAGCCGCTCGTGGAGTGTTAAAATTAAATGCTTAGCCCAAGTGTCCAGGATACGCACTATTAATTGCGTATCCTGGACACTTGCTAAGCATTTAATTTTAAGGTAAGCAATGGTCTTTGTTTATGTTTCTATTAGTGTAGGCTTATTATAGCCTTTCTTAAATATTGATTATTGATTTAGATCGAAAATGTGTGTGTCTGGGCTCTGTTATTCCTATTACTGTACGCGAATTCCCAATATGCACCACGCTTTTCCGTCCATATAGACGCGTTTTGGGGGGTCTGACTGTACTAGGCCGTCGCATGGGGCCATCTGTAGAGTAAGGTCTGTCCAAATTTTGCATCTTACCTTATTTTTATATATTTGTTTATTACACATCTGCAGGAATGACACATACAGTATTGGCAAGTAGTATACTGTACGATACGAACACTTCATTATGGACGATCAAATTCACAGATTCAGACCTGGACCTAATGCCAAAAGAATACCAGTAGCCTAAAAGTATGGTTTATTTGTGGGTGCATTTCAAAGTTTTAGTAGTTGTTTTACAATATTTACTATTTTCAAGCAATATTTTAAAGCCGTCCATGGACATTTATCACAGAGGAGTTGACCATTGCACCACCATTTTCAGTTGATCCATTTTCTTATCATGTGCCATTTTGGATGTGTTTTTTATTCTCCTGCACAGTACAGTGCAGTATTTTGGTTATGCTCACGGTCACAAACATTACGTACGCATCTAATTTGACAGTTATTTTCGAGATCAGGTACTTGTGTTCGATCTCAAAACAAAAGAACTTAAAAACTAAGGCATTCCATGACAGGGTCGACCGGAATGACTCCAGTTAGGACGCGAGACTGCAACCACACGAAACGGTCTTTAACCCTCCAGCCCCGGCTATGTATTATATATATATTCCTCGAAACCCGGGTGTTTTGGCCGAAAAACGTCTAGGCTAGGCTACCGTATATTCGTTAATCAGACTGCTTCCCGCATTCCCGCGCATCCCCAAGCGTAGCTGTGTTATTTACCTGTAGAATGGCTTTAAGTAGAGCTCTCTAAGTCAACTGGTTGAGCTGTGATGATGATTTCATTGGAGATAACTTTATGGCCAAAACAGCCACTTTACACCACTTTTCGATACTTAACAACAACATACAGGCACACACGAACAAGCGACGCTCTCCTTCTTGTGGCCGGAGATGCGGGGCGTCGGTCCAGCCGGCTGTTGTTTACATGCGTCGGACCGACGCCTCGCACACGAAGCTCACAGGCTTTCAACCACTGGGCGTTCAAGAGGCCTTCCGGGTACCTGTTATATGCCTTTTTATGGGCGTTCAAGAGGCCTTCCGTGGTGAGAGGGTTAAACTTTTATAAATTTATGTACAGTATGTAGTGGACTTTACCCATCTATCTACTGTATCTATCTATCTAGTTATCTATATATATATATATATATATATATATATATATATATATATATATATATATATATATATATATACTCAGGCCCAATCCCCACTTTTTCCTTTTGTGTGTGTACTTACCCTAGTTGTACAGTCCTCCCTCGGGTAGCGCAGCTTTGAACAGTGCGGTTTTGGTCTAACGCGGGTACCCCTAGTGTGCCGAGTCAGCATCTAACACGCTTTTATTTATGTAGCGCGCTCTGTGGTCGGCTGGGGGCTCGGCATCTCTCGCCATATCTCGGCCGTGACGTCAGACTCGGCTAGGCTCGGCTCGGCTCGGCCTCCCCCATGCTTGGGTAGGCCTAGTCCTACGCCGCGTGTCTCCGTGATAACATAGTGCACGCCCAAATCGTTTCTGTTCTACTAAGTATCACCGCAACCATGCCCCCACCACTCAAGCGCCGCAAGTTCACTTATGCAGAGAAGCTAGAGGTGGTGAAGAAGGTGGAATCTGGTACCAAGAAGGCACATATTGCCCATACTTATGGGGTGAATGAATCGACAATACGAACAATCTTCAAGAATAGAGACAAGATACGAAAAGTTCTCAAGGGTAACCCAGGCGTAGCGAGTCAACATGCCTTTAAGGTAGCCAACCCTGTTCTCAAGACGACTGAGAAACTTATTGGTCGTTATATTGATCGCCAAAGCAGGAGGGGGGTCCCTCTTGATGGAAAAGCTATTCGTCAGGAGGCCAAAAAACTTTATCTAGAAGTTGCTGTCAAGTTGAGCGTGCCTAACCCTCCACCATTTCAAGCGTCACACGGATGGCTCTGGTCTTTTCTTAATCGGCAGAAGGTTAAGAATGTACGAATAACTGGAGAAGCCGCAAGTGCCAATGTTGCAGCTGCCCGAGAATTTCCTGCCTACCTACGCCAGATTATAGAAGAGGGTGGATATTCAGCTGACCAGATTTTCAACGCCGATGAGACAGGCTTTTTTTGGAAAAAAAATGCCCAAACGCACCTACATCCACAGGAAGCAGAAGAGCGCCAAGGGTTTCAAAGGGGCAAAGGATAGGGTAACATTGCTCTTGACGTGCAATGCTTCAGGGTCTTGCAAGATGAAGCCCCTAGTCATCCACCGAGCTAAGAAACCTCGCCCCTACAGGAACTTAGACATGTCACGTCTCAACGTGCATTGGATGTCCAACAAGAAAGCCTGGATGTCAGCTGCCCTCAGTCTTGAGTGGTTTGATAAATATCTTGTACCTGAACTTGAACAGTTTTGTCTGCGGAAAAATCTAGCTTTTAAGATCCTGTTCTTGCTGGACAACGCACCTGGTCATTCGCCCCTGCTAGTTGACAGACACCCTTCAATAAAGGTGATGTTTATGCCACCCAACACAACCTCTCTTCTACAGCCATTAGATCAGGAGATCATCACCTGTCTTAAAGCTGCCTATGCCACGAAGACCTTCTTAATGTTGGATTCTGCAACCGACACAAATGAAGAAATTGATCAGAACAGGATCCCGAGGACTTACTGCAGGAATTGGATGAGGAACTAGCGGATGAAGAAGCGCCTGCCGAAGATGGAGTTAACGATGGAGACCCTATCACCAGTGACTTACGTGAGATCGTCGAGTTGGCTGATCGCTTGGCTGACCGCATCCAGAACAAGGATCCAAATAGGGATAGGGCTCGAGCAACGTCTATGCAACTCTCAACTCTGCTGAGACACTACTCCGAGATGTTTACTGAGAGGGTCAATGCTCGCCAACAGAAGGATCACAGAGTTTTTCCGTGACCGCCAGGAACAGCAGGAACGGCAGCAGGGTGACGATTCGGAGGAGGAAGAACACCAGCTGGGTGACGATACGGACTCCCTCCCTTCTGACGTTGACATTGACGACAACATGTCATTGTTCTCAGGGTTCGGCGATGACGACCAGAACCTGGGAAGGCCTTCAACCTCCTCTCAGTGACGCCCATCTTGGTGTCGTGGGGGAGGGGAGGGGAGGGGGCGGGCGGGCGGGAGAGAGAGGGGGAGGCGACGCACCACATCCACAGCACCACTCGACAAGGTAATGAACAGTAACTTACCTGTGTGTCTCATTTCATAGATATGATCTGTAAAATAGTGTTAGGTTGTCTGTTACTAATGTTTGATCCATATTTGGTAAGGTTATTGGGTGGTAAATGGTCAAAAAGGTGACTTAGGGGAAGTCGTCAGAACCAATAGAATTAATCCCATAAGTTCTTTGCTTTGTGTAGCGCGTGTTTGCGTAGCACGGCGCGGTCCCAGTACGATATACCCGCGCTACCCGAGGGAGGAGTGTACTTACCCTAGTTGTATTTGCGGGAGTGAGCATGCTCGTTAATTCCCGCCTCCTAAGATATGTTTGTCATACCGTGCTTTGAAACTATGCACTGTTGGTGCAGACACCACTTCGGCTGGCAATTTGTTCCACCCACTAATCGAGTTGGTAGGAAATCTTTTACTTTTCAGATCAGATTTACTATTAGGCACTTTCAGTTTGTAGCTGTGACCTCTTGTTCTCTCACCTCCATCCCTCTCTATGAAGTTTTCTTGGTCGATTTTGTCAATACCTCTAACACATTTGTATATCTGAATTTGCTGTCCTCGTTTCCTTCTCTGTTCCAGTGTAGGTAGATTCAATCTCTCGAGCCTCTCTTGGTACTCCAAATTTTCCAAACCTGGGATCATCCTCGTAGCTGCTCTCTGTACCCTCTCAATTTTGTGGATATGTTTCTTCATGTGAGGGGACCACACCACAGATGCATATTCCATCCTGGGCCTTATTATTGCCGTTATTATTTGTTTCATGGTGTTTTCATTAAGATAATTGAAAGACATCCTGATATTTGCCAATAGTGCTAGTGATTCTCTCACTATCTTATTTACGTGGCTTTCTGGAGACATGTTATCCTTAAATTCTATCCCCAAGTCTTTTTCTGCTTTGGGAATCACTTAGTTTCCTAGTTTATAATCTTTTCTAGGTCTGTACTTGCTTTTACCCATTTCTAGAGTCTTACATTTTCCTGCATTGAACTCCATATTCCATTTGATGCTCCATTCATGGATCTTTTGCAAATCTGATTGGAGTTCAAGGCAATCCTCCTGGGTTCTGATCGTTTTAAGCAGCTTAGCATCGTCCGCAAACATGCTCATGTAGCTTGTTAGTCCCTCAGGTGAGTCATTTACAAATATTAGAAACATGATTGGGGCTAGGACAGATACTTGTGGTACTCCACTCGTAATTTGAGTCCAGTTTGACGATTTCCCCCTTACTGTTGTTCTCATCTGTCTTTCGCTAAGGTATCTCTCCATCCATTTCAGCAGTTTGTCTCCTACTTTTCCCTCATGTTTTAATTTCCACAGCAATCTCTTGTGTGGAACTTTGTCAAATGCCTTTTTAAAGTCTAGGTAGGTACAGTCTACCCATCCTTCCCTCTGGTCCACTGTGTTTATTACTTTAGAGTAAAAACTCAACAAGTTGCTTACACATGATCTGCCTTCTCTGAATCCAAATTGTCGGTCAGTAATTAATCTTTTGGATTCCAGGTAGTTCACCCATTTGTCCCTTATTAATCCTTCCAGAATCTTCATGAGGATGCTCAATAGTGATACAGGTCTATGATTCAGTGGTTTATCTCTGCTTCCTCCCTTAAATATAGGAATAATGTTTGCTCTTTTCCATTCTGTAGGTATTATCCCCGTGTCGAATGATTTGGTCATTATATCATATATTGGTATACTCAGTTCCTTGGCATTTTCTTTAATAATCCAGCCTGATACGCCGTCCGGTCCGGCGGCTTTGTTTGGATCCACCTTACTCATTTTGTCTATGAGCTCTTCTCTATTAAATGTGACTTCCGGCATTTCCTCTATACCTATCTCATTGGTTTCTGGTGCAATGAATTCTCCTTCTTTTGTAAATATTGATGCAAAATTTCTATTTAGTTCTGCAATTTCTGTATCATCTTCTATGATTCTGTTTCCACTTTTAATTTTTAGGATTGTGGCTTTTATCTTCCTTTTGCCGTTTACAAACTTGAAAGACATTTTTGGATTCTTTTCATAGTTCTCCACTATCCCTTTCTCATGGTTTGCCTCTGACCTCCTCATTTCTGTGTATTTGTTTCTCTCCTCTTTATACTTTTGCCTGTTTTCTTCCGAATCCCAGTTTCTCATCTTTTTCCAGGCTTTGTTTTTTGCTTCCTGCGCTTGCCTACATTCGCGATTAAACCATTCTTTGCAATTTCCTTTTTTCCTGTTATTAACCTCTGAACTGCGCATGTGGGTAATTAGAAACGTCTGCCTGTGCTGACGTATTTGAGCTGTTTCCATCACTAAAATATTCATTTTACCATAAATAGCATTAATACTTATCCATATGCGCCTATTATAGGTTGATTATAAAGGTATTAACCTGTTGCAACAATAAAACGAGTGAAAACAGCGTTTGGATGGTCAAAATCGGCGATACAGGCCGCGAGTTACATAATGTATGGGTGAGGCAACCTCCTTTCCCGCCAATTTCCCCCAAGGCCACTGAGACACTGTGTGTGTGTGTGTGTGTGTGGTGGAGGCATGTGTGTTTGTGTGGAGGTAGAGGCATGTAGGCATATGTACTGTATGTGTGTGTGCATGGTGTGGTGGAGGCATGTGTGTGTGTGTGTGGAGGTTTGCCTGTGGCGAGTGCCTCCCCTAGAGTTTAAAAGAGTGTCAGGGCCAAAATCAAGGAGACGTTCGAGCCACAATGCCTGTACACACAGCTTTAAGTAATTTAAGTCATAGGAAGAGGGAAAACCTGATTCTGGGAGAGAGTTCCAGAGCTCCGCTGTTGAATAGAAGAAAGATTGAGAATAGCCCTAGGACATCCCTCTGCGTGTCTTCCAACGTATACAGTATATTGATAATATATACTTGGTAAGTAAAGAAAGAGATACAAAAATAAATAATAATATAAATAAAAGATAATAATTAAAAGGGAATAAGAGGAACATACGATAAAAATGAGATGGAAAGAGAAAGTAAGTTGGAATAAGAAGAAAACATGTAGGCGCCATCTAGTGGATACACGGACAACTATCAATTATGGCCTAATAGGTAACGCCCCTTTTCAGAGAAAAGACGCCATTTTGGGGACAAAATAGCTCAATAGGCCACCTGCCATCTTGAGGACCAAACAGCACTAAAAATGGCCAACATCGTGTTAGTTCCCTCCTGGTACTCCCTGATCTTTTTCCCGCCATTGGACCCCTGGACCCCATACCTGACCCCCTCCCTCCCCCCTCCCAGGACTACATTAGCACAACACCCCTTCTTATGATTTCCTGTTTGGGAGAGACTTTTACTCAAACCTAACCTCACGAAAATTGGGTCAAAATCTGGAATGTCTTACCCTCTGGTAATTTTCTGGTATAGTCCTGGGAGGGGGGAGTCCAGGGGGCAAAATGGCGGGAAACTAAGTCCGCTCAGCAACCATAGCTTATGATCTGCTGTTGGAAAAAGACCCAAATGTTAGGTTAGGTTAGAACAAGTGAGGTTTGGTGGTCTAGGGGGCAAAATGGCGGGAACATAGGAGGGCACTGGCTCGATTTTGATCATTTTTCGTGCATAGAAGTCTCTCTCGAACAGCATATCATAAGGGGGGGTTGCTGTGCTGTCACAGACCTGGGTGGGGGTCTGGTAGGGGGTCCAGGGGGCAAAATGGCGGGAAAATTACTATCTCGCGAGGTTTAGTACCTTCTTTCTTTCTTCCTATCCGGCATTTTATTATCGCTCTCACGTCCTTACCTCTCCATTATTTATATTAATTAGTTTACTTACATTATTTTCTTTCTTTAATCGTTTTTTCCACCATTTTGAGCAGATTTATTTGGCTCCAAAATGGCGCCCGATGTCGATATTGTCCCCAAAATGGCGTCTGTTATGCCATTCCATACGTCTTAAAACCAGCTATATGATAAAAAAAATGGTGCCGATAATTATTTCTTGACTATAGTAGTATTTTGTGTAGCCTTGAGACCCACACAAGGCTGTCCTTGGGCAGTATGGTGTGAGGGGGTTTGAGATTTGTTTTTAAACATGGGGGGGGGGGGGGGAAGAAAACTAATCCAAAATAGTTTCAAATAATCTTTATTATGCCATTATCTGCATTTCATATGTAGCCTATATAACTTTGTATTATGTTTTTACACCAACAACTTCACATCTAAACTCAATTAATGAAATCAACAGACATGTGGCACTCAGAGGACTCGAACCTAGGATACTCACATCGAAATTCCGCGCACTATGCATTACGCTATCAAGACAGTTGAAGATGATATTATGCTGTCCCTTTGGTGTATGTATGCATTTGTGTGTATTTCGTGTATCAATGTATGTGCGTATTATTGTTTTCATGTATGTTTGTAGGTTTATAAGTCTTGTGTGTATGCATGTCATATGTGCGTGTATGTATAGTATGTCTTTAAAATGTGTGTGTATGAATGGTAATAAATAGATCAAACAAATAGATTATAGAAACAAAATTAAATAAAGTTAATCTTTATTAAAATATAAAATCAGTTGTACAAATACATGTATACAGTACATATCACAGAACAAAGATATAAGAATGGCCATAAATAGATGATTTTATGCAGCTTAGGAAGAATCTATGGGGTCAGGGGCTTTATTGAGATAGTGTATAACTGTATACCCATCTACTTTCTAGAGGTCCTTCCTAAGCTGAATAAAATCGTCAAAAGGTATAAATAAACACTGCAGTAAAAGTAGGTAAGTGGGTGGGTAGGTAGGTAGGTAAGTGGGTAGGTAAGTAAGTATGTAGGTCAGTAAGTAAGTAAGTAGGTAGGTAGGTAGGTAGGTAGGTAGGTAGGTAGATAAGTAAATAAGTAAGTGTAGGTAGGTAGGTAGCCCTAACTTCTGCAACTCAAAAACGTGGCTTTAGCAAAGGGACTGTAAATTGCCACACCTATTCCCTATCCGACTCTTCCCAAATGGTAGATTTGTTTTTTTGTGAGAAGTTTAACCAGACCACTGAGCTCCCATAGGGCTGGCGCGAAGGATTAGAACGAAAATAGAAGAATAAAGGAATGGAGAATTAAATCAAATCAAGAAGAGAGGCATCTTTGATGAAACGGGAAATACTGTAGAAGGAAAAGGAAGGAGAATCTTCGAAAATGCGAGATAAATCAATTGCCAAAATAAAGTGATCGGAGATGGGAATACCAGCGACAGTCAGTGAAAATGTGGCGAATTGTTAAACGCGTACCGCGCACTGGGGTTGAGGGTCGTGAGGGAATGACATCAGGTAACCATGAGACAATCGCGCGTGCCCAATCCGGAGACGGGACAAGATAACTTCAGAATGACGGGACGGTTGACATGAAGAAGGCCAAGAGCGGACTGTAGATTTAATACTGCGAAGTCCCAAATGGTAGAAATATTAGCTCGATTACTTTAGTCGTTTGAGTTATACAGGTTAATGTTCAAGAGCTTTGGCATACCTATTTGGAGCAGGGTAACAGGATAAAATAAACACCATCAAACAAGGAAGGTGAAGACATGGACATTTCTGGCTATGTCATCAGTTCAGCCAAACCACATGAGCTCCACACCGGAATTCTTATAGAATTTGATTAAAGAAGGACATAGTGTGGTCTAAGGAAATAATTAACACCCCATCAATTACAAACTCCAATATACTTGAATGTGCTAATGAATTAAAATGTAAAACTTGCAAACTTAAACCCAAACCTGGGACACACAATATAAAGGCAAAATAACTAATCAAAATCTGTTATAACAAAAGCATATGGTCCTCCCGAGATTCGAACTCAGGACACCACACCCAGAACATAAGCATCTAATCCATTACACCACCAAAAGAATATCGGCAAGACTAGGGCAGCGAAGGAACGATTTCAATGGACAGAAATGTGGAAGAGCTATAGTCAACAAGAGGCAATCAAGGAAAAGGTGGGAGACAAAGCTGAACGGCAGGAACAAATTAGAATGGAAAACTTTTAAAACCAACAAACCAAACTGGGACAATACAAGATAAAAGCAAAAAAACTAATCAAAATCGCTATGTAAAACTTTCAAAATAAACAAACCAAAACTGGGACGATAACAAGATAAGAACAAAACCGCCAATACCTAAATATTTAATTTAAAGTTACCTTCCAATCAAATATGCTTATAATAAAATATAAGTTTTAAAATTCCCATAAAATAAGTAAGATATCTGCCAGTAATTCGAACCAGATTTTATTTTATTTTATTTGGCTAAAAAACTAATGTGACTATCTGCTTATATTCATACTTATTCACAAACTCCCCTATCAACTTATGGAGTAATTAGAATTAGATTTTATTAGGATGTAAAACTTGCAAAATTAAAATGTAAAACTTGCAAACTAAACAAACCAAAATTGGGACAAGGACAATATAAAGTCAAATTAAATTATCAAAATCGCTATGTGGAAACAACGTTTACTAAAATGAAAATTATTAAATAAAAGAACACAATCCACCACATAGGGTGTACATTACTACATGAGCAAGTTAATCTGTTTCCCAAGCAAACTAATCGCACATATAACAACGCACTATCGTCACGTTAAAACGAACCAAAACTTGCAAAATAAACTAACCAAAACTTGCAAGATGAGCACAAACTAATCAAAATCGCTATGTGGAAATCTGTCTATATACAGTATATACTCAAGCCCAATCCCCACTTTAATTATAATCTAAATAATGCTTAAAATAATCAGGAATATATAATGAAGGCGTATAAAAAATAATATATTTGTACAAACTACTTCAAATAATATACTCATTTCTGCAGGTTTATAACAAAAGCCGATTGGGATCAGTTTAATACCTATAACTTTGTATTTAAAAACTACATTCAATAATGTAACCATTAAAATTACTGCCAAAAAGAATCTACTAAATTGAGAAGTTCGTCCAATCATTAATACTTTATAATGTAAAACTTTCAAAATATACAAACTAAAACTTGGAACAGTTAAAAGACGAAACTTAGAAAAATAGCTATGTGGAAAACTGCTCAAGAAAAATATTTTATAAATAAAACAAGTTTTGAGCTATTGAAAATTGTAAAGGTAATTGAAATGAATGTACTGCAGTACTATAATTATGCACAACACTTATCCAGAGGCCATTACTGGTGTAAAATGAATTATGGAAAACTTACAAAACAAACAAACCAATACTTAGACTTAAGAGTAAAAAGACAAGACCTCCTCAAAATCGCTATGTGGAAACACTAACAAAATAATACAAGTCTTCAAGAAAGCGAGTTTATAACAAAATAAAACTATGCAAAGTTTAATTTTAAGAACCATCATTGGAACCCATAAAAATCTAGGATTAATGGGCTCAACCAGGAATTACATCCAAAATTTAAAGTGTACTTTAATTTGACTAAAACGCATTTTGATTTAAAGCTATACAGATAGATGAACAATTTTTAGACATATTGAAGGCATAAAGATAATTAAAATTTTAATATTTAACAGCAACCTCACTTATTAAATGGCGAATAGATTTAAGACCTATACTTTTACATATAATGTAAAACTTGCAATATAAACTAACCAAAACGTATATGAACAGTAAAAAGACTAACTAATCAAAATCGCTGTGGAAACAAAGCTTAAGTAAAATAATAATTTATAAATAAAAGAAGCTTGAAAGTGTTTAAAAATTCTAGACTGAAGAAGGCATTAGAAAATAGTCTAAATTATATATTTTGTACAAACTACGGTACTTTAAACAATAGTTTAATGGCCTCTTTCTGCAATACCGCATTTATTTTTCAACCTTCTAATTAGATTTTGGGTACAGATTTAACTATTGCTTTGGAATTATATAATATATATGATCTTCCATTACTATATTACATTCTTACTCTTAACTGGGCTAAACCTGATTTACATAACTCGAACTTTTTAACCAAAATCCCTTCCAATGACTAGTCTTAGCATATAAACTTATGTTATAAACCAACCAGAATTAAGTCACGATATAAAACTTGCAAAATAAACAAACCAAAACTGGTAAAACATAAAAGCAACTTATAATCTTATGAAGTTAATAATACTGAAGTTTCACAACTTGGTCACTGCCAAAGCATATTTATATATACATTAAAAACTTTGATTCCTTAAAAGTTTATTTTATGCACGGTACACAAGGTTGATTATAATACAATACAATAAAATTTAGAATTTATAGACTACTAATAATCCTACAAAGATATATATAATGGTTTTGAAACGGTTATATTTGTATACCAATTTGCCTTTAGATTTAGTATATTCAGAGCTTTGCACTTTGACAGGTTCATTAGGAATGGTAATTATTTCATAAATGTTTATACATATTTTAATAATGCATCACTTAGCTCTACTCCCACTAGTTCTGTATATTTTGATAGAACTAAACTTAAAGATGCCCTTAAATTCCTCCTTTTCAATACTTATGTTAGATTCGGGCCGTACATTTTCAAACAAATATTAGGAATTCCTATGGGTGGAAATGCTAGCCCTTTAATTGCAGACTTATTCTTGCTTGCTTTAGAATTTAAATATATAAAAGACTTAGTTGACAGTAGCAAGAAAAATAAAATTCCAGAAAAATTAGCACTTGCTAAACTGTTAAGTAATAATAGTAGATATATTGATGATATTCTTGTTTGCAATTTGTTAAATTTTAATCAAGTTGCTAAACTTATTTACCCTAATTCTATTCCCCTCACACAATGTAACGTAAATTATAAAGTTGAAAATTTTCTTGATATAAATAGAGATTGTTAATGAACAGTGCATACTTAAAGTATATCACAAAGTTGATGATTTTAATTTTAACGTAATAAACTTTCCTTTCCCTAGTAGTAATATCGATAGTAAAATAACTTATAATTGTTTTTATTCCCAATTAATAAGATTTTGTAAAATCTGCACTAAAGTAGATGACTTGGGCTAGAGCTAGGTTACTATACAGACTCTTAGTGGACAGAGGTTTTGAGGCAAGTAAATTGTTCCATAAATTTAATCTTTTTAGGGTCAATTATTGTGACTGTATTCTAAAATTTGACATCAATAATTTTAATCAAGCATTTTTAACTTGAAGTTTCTTGTATAACCTCTGCTTACTTTTTGTCTGTATTTATTGTTTATCTTTTTCTATTATTATTAATATTAATACTGATGATTTTTTAAATTTATTGTTCTTGTTAAAAGAGTACTCTTTGTTTAAATCTGTTGTTACTTCATATTTTGTAATTATTTGTCTTTATATTATATGTATTCATTGTCGATAGTATCAATTGCTTACTTTTGCGATTTCCTTAGTTTATTTGTGCTATAAATGTAGGTTATTTGTAGGGTAGTTATTGATAGGGGTCACTTGAGGCATGCTATGCTTACAGGTACCTACCCGATAGCACTATCGTTAGTGAGTGCTGTACTGTATTTTATATATTATTTTGTAATAGTATAGATATCTTATCAATATTTGTATTTTGTACTATTTTAATGTCTTGTCATGTTGCAAATTTGATTTTAAATAATATTTTGACATTTAACATATAGTTTCTTTATTCATGCAGAGTTTAGTAAATTTGCCAGAACGTCCCGGACTTCCCAAACTTGACTACTTCCTTTAACGTGACGATAGTGCGTTGTTATATGTGCGATTAGTTTGCTTGGGAAACAGATTAACTTGCTCTTGTAGTAATGTACACCCTATGTGGTGGATTGTGTTCTTTTATTTAATAATTTTCATTTTAGTAAACGTTGTTTCCACATAGCGATTTTGATAATTTAATTTGACTTTATATTGTCCTTGTCCCAATTTTGGTTTGTTTAGTTTGCAAGTTTTACATTTTAATTAATATTTATCATAAAAAAATTAAGTGACCAGAACTTAAACTTAAAGTAGATTAGGTGAAAATATCAAAGTTTGTGAACATGGGAGCTACACCAAGGGATCAGATCATATAGTCTGATAGTTAATAAATAATCTATATTGTATTAATTTCACCACACCACCAAACACCTCAAATTAAATTAATGAAAGCAATTAAGTGATCCCCCGGGATTCGAACCTGGGTCATCACACACAGATTTGTAGACACCTTAACCATTACACCACCAGGACGGTTAAAAACACTAAATGTGAGGCAGCTCTGAAAAGAACTGCCTGGAGCACTACCACTAGGGCGCGAGACCAGAACTGCACTTAGTGTGGAACAGTTTTTAAATTGATTGAGTTTTTATTTATGAATTAATATTTTGCTGAAGCGTGGTTTCCACAGCGAATTTGATGTTTTGTCTTTTTACTGTGTTTATCCAAGTTTTAGTTTGTTTATTTTGCAAGTTTTACATTATAATTATGTCCGAGTAGGCTAAACTGTATATGAGCACTATATACTTTTAAACTATTTTGAGCAAGTGAAGGGTAGAACAAGATGGAGTTTTACTTTAATAGAAACAAAATATATAATACACGGGGAATGGGCCTGAGTAAAATAAATAGAAGTAGATGTCGACCAGGTTCTTGTCCGTTGCTGTAGGGCTGAGTGGTGGAGGTGTGGAAGCCTTAAGTTGACGTAGTGCTGAGCAGAGGTGTGGAATCCTTAAAGGGAGACCGACTGATTTTCTGGACCCCCTTCTCCCTAATGTTTATCCCCACTAGTTGAGATTTTAAGACCGATTCCATTAGTTTGGAGATTTTATGACTTGTCACTCCATTTCTGTAAATATTAGGACCCTTTGTGCCATTTAGGTGTATTTTTTCCTGGCGAGCAATAGCGAGCCTGTAATTTTAGGAGGAATCGGCCTTTGGCCGGGATATTTCTCTACCGAAAAATGTACAAATTTATCTTTAAGGGGTTTCTAGGGGGTGATTTCCAAAGCTTGATAGAGGTCTAGCGAGAAAACTATGAAATAAAGTAATAAATTAATTAATAGACTATAAAAACGGTCAGTCTCCCCTTAAGTTGGCGTAGTGCTGAGTGGAGGTGTGGAAGCCTTAATTTTCAATCCAGCCAGCTTAGGGTCGAGGTTTTCAAGGTTACTTGTTCGGGTTTCCGTTCTTCCTGCACACCGGGCCAAACCTGTTGAACACAGAATTGCAAAACTTTAAACAGTTATTAAATATATTAGCATTCAAGAATTATATTGATTTCATAAGAATTTAGTAATTATTGTAACCAAACTAAACTCCTTAGCACCTGATCTATTTAGACTCTATACAAACTAATATAACTTATTTAACCTGACAAGCGCGATATAGACCTAGGTGCTAGGGTAGTTATTTGTGCATTTCTAGCCCTGCATTCTGACATAATTCGTTATATTTACAATATAAAGCATTATTTGTTTTCGGTATGCTTTTATTTTACATATATGATGTATATATGAACCTTCAAGAGTGCTAAAATAAGTGGGAAAAGCATTTGGGTGGTGAAAAACGAAGATATTGGCCACCCGGTCATAATCTCAGGCGAGAGAGAGCCACAGGCAGCCCTCCCCTCTCCCTGTCTGGGAGTCAACTGAGACGAGCGGGGCGGTGTGTGCCGGTGTCTGGGTGTTGCATAACAATCTTTTATGCAACCAACTTGTGCTACATTATCGCGGGAGAGAAAAATAACCGATAAATGATGATAATAAGAGGATAAATAGGTGATAATTGAGGAGGGGGGAATAAGGTGGAGAAGGAGGGGAGGGGGAGGGGTGAGAAACACATGGATGAGTACTAGAGGGGAATTATCTCACCTAGAGACAAAATCCTTTGTTTTGATAGGCCCTTTTTTTTTTGGAAGGCTTTTTTTATGGTCTTGCTTCCGTGAGGCCTATCGCGTTCCCTATAGGAAGCCTTCCGTGAGGCCTATCGCGCTTGCCGGGTTAAAGATTAAACTAAAGCTTGCTTCACAATTTTCTCCTAATGGCCGAATAGTCACAATACCACGCTAAGTTACCGCCGGCTAGCAAAAAAATAGCAAGAACCATGAAATATATATCGTTGTCCCTATTCCGGCTCTGTCTCGAATACTGTAGATTATAAGCTAAAGATTATAAGAATCTAATAGTAGACCAAATAAGTAGGAAGTTAAAATATCAAACTTTAAAATTAACTCCAACTTACTGTTCAAAATGTTTTTAAATTTATCGGAAATTAAACCAAGAAAATATTATAATTTAAAACTTGCAAAACAAACAAATCACAACTTGGACAAGATAAATGCAAAGGAACTATTCAAAATCGCTATGTGGAAATAACTCTTAAATAAATACAATTTAAAATAAAATCCAGATCTAAGTACTGTATGAAATTACATCCTCATGCTGAAGGGGTTAAGTACCCCACAGTTAAGTGGTTCAAGACTAATTATGGTCTATCGATTTAATTCAGCTTTGTTTTCACCAACCCACCAATTAATTTACAAATAAACCTAACTAATGAAATCCATAAAAGTAATGAATACATGTAGTACTCCAAGGACTCTAACCTAGGATACTCTGACCGAAATTCCGCACACTAAGCATTCGGCTATCAAGACAGTTACAGGTTTATGCACCAGTCTTTTATCATGGGTAATAGTGAGCACTAAAACTATTAATACAAAGGTAAAAAAATTGTTTTCCATTACATAGATTGCAACGGATCAGAAGTGGTTGGATCGTAATACAATAAAGTCCCCGTCAAAGCATCGCCCCATCATATCAATTTGGCTGATGTTGAGAAATCCATATGTAGACCAATATTTTCATCTCATTAAATTTCACTATAATCATGCTAAAAGCTTTAATATAGTAGCCTAATTCCTGGAAATTTACCATGTGATTAGATAGATGGCTGGGACTATTTACAAAGAATTAATGGGCCTTGGTCTCTTTCTTCTACATTGTGTGAATTTATATTCTTATTTTTATTATGTTGCTTCATTTCGAGCTGTCTAGTCTGCCACCCTCAGCTATGGGATATGTGCCTGAGTGTATACTGTACAATGTACATACATATTAAATAATGTATACAGAGAATTATTATTAGACAAACTCCAGGCTACCAGTTGTCCAATCAGTCTTTAAATCTTGCCTATGAAACCTGTAGGACACATCCTCCATATTCACGGCTTTGCATCTTTTCACCCAACGTAGTTCATCCATCCTCTACACCAAACTATACAAGCCTGCTTGTAAACAGCTCATCACCGATACTCTCGATACCAAACCGTCTACTCAGCTCTTCACTAAATATCATCTCTTATAGTTTGACCCCAAATATCACCGATACTCTCTATACCAAACCATTTTATCTCTACACTAAATTATAATGTAAAACTTGCAAGTTTGACCCCAAATATCCATCTGAACATTATAATCTTGTTAAGTTCCATTCTGTTGATATCATCCACTTTGACAGGCCACATGTAAAGCATATGTCAATGCACTTTAAATACATGAAGCGTACACATTCCCTTCACAGGAAGGGGAGAAAGTCTTCATGGTTGTTGTTGTTGTTCCCCAAGCTGCCTGGCCGAACAGCCCCAAGGCCCCGAGCAAGGCCAAGGCCATAACCGAGCACCCCCACAGAACCCTCCCTGCCGACCACAATAAAGCCTGGGTGACCGAAGCCACTCCATGGCGGGGCACTGAGGAGGGTGCGGAAACGCTCGGGAAACCAAAGACCCACCTAGGGCCCTGTGCCCCTCAGCAATTATGAAGAAAAAGTTGAGGGGGCAAAGGAAAAATGTGACTCTTTGGCTTCCAATCTTGGTAGATTAGGAGGTCAATCCACGGAAGAGACGCCGTCACTTGAGATCTAGAAAATATACAAGTAAAAGGAACAGTCTGAGTAAGCTATGGATATGGCAGAGATCGCTCAGTTCTCACTCTGATAGACCAGCCCATCACCACATGACTAGAACCCAATCCTCTCAGCATCAGCTAGGAAAGGCCCTAGAAAGCCGCCTTTGGCGGGGGGATAGCTCCCCTATTTCAACCCCTTTCGGGGTTGGGCACCCGCCCATGGTTAGAATTGGCAGCAGTTCTCTGAAGTTTCCTTCCACACATCTAATTCTGGTGATAGTGGTGGCCTTGGCTCCACCACCAGCACAGATGGAATCTCCTAAGCACAACTTATCTAGCAACTCTTTGCCAACCTTCACACTTACGAGCTTGTCATTTAACACTAGATCGCCTCGGTATACTAGTGTATACATAAATATTTCTCAACTTTAACTTCTTCCTCGGCAGAGGTCTTTATTTTAGTACAGTACAGTGCTTCTACCCATGGTGTACCCAGGAACGACACACTACACCGAGTTCAATCCAAATTGTATTCGCAAAGAGCAAAGAAGCGAATTCTGAAGGTTTTGAGTTTAGTTTAAATTGAACCATGATTATTAGATAGGTTAAAAAAGGTAAAAATCATAGTATACAGTAACTAACAGTGTACCTTATTTCAAATTATTCAGTGATAGGGTATTTACTTCTAAAGGTGTAGGTGGTATTTAAAAGTGAACTATGAACGTCCCAACTTACCAAAGGCCAGGTAGATATGTTCCAGCCCACCGCCAAGTGTCAGTACAGTTAACCTGGTCCACAATCTTCACGGCATGGGGCCCACCTGGAAGTATACATATACAGTATATTGGAAGTTTTTAGAATAGGCAGTTGTGAGCACCAAAACTATTAATAGCTACACATTAAATTCAATCTATTTTTGAGGCAAGTAAATTGTTCCATAAATTTAATCTTTTTAGGGTCAATTATTGTGACTGTATTCTAAAATTTGACATCAATAATTTTAATCAAGCATTTTTAACTTGAAGTTTCTTGTATAACCTCTGCTTACTTTTTGTCTGTATTTATTGTTTATCTTTTTCTTTTTCTATTATTGATATTAATATTGATGATTTTTTAAATTTATCGTTCTTGTTAAAAGAGTACCCTTTGTTTAAATCTGTTGTTACTTCATATTTTGCAATTATTTGTCTTTATATTATATGTATTCATTGTCGATAGTATCAATTGCTTACTTTTGCGATTTCCTTAGTTTATTTGTGCTATAAATGTAGGTTATTTGTAGGGTAGTTATTGATAGGGGTCACTTGAGGCATGCTATGCTTACAGGTACCTACCCGATAGCACTATCGTTAGTGAGTGCTGTACTGTATTTTATATATTATTTTGTAATAGTATAGATATCTTATCAATATTTGTATTTTGTACTATTGTTAATGTCTTGTCATGTTGCAAATTTGATTTTAAATAATATTTTGACATTTAACATGTTTCTTTATTCATGCAG
The DNA here is from genome assembly GCA_032716605.1 of Paralithodes platypus. Classification (NCBI taxonomy): domain Eukaryota; kingdom Metazoa; phylum Arthropoda; class Malacostraca; order Decapoda; family Lithodidae; genus Paralithodes; species Paralithodes platypus. The sequence continues at coordinate 3,450,624 of CM064521.1, forward strand.
AGTTTAGTCAAATTTGCCAGAACATCCCGGACTTCCCAAACTTGACTACTTCCTTTAACGTGACGATAGTGCGTTGTTATATGTGCGATTAGTTTGCTTGGGAAACAGATTAACTTGCTCATGTAGCAATGTACACCCTATGTGGTGGATTGTGTTCTTTTATTTAATAATTTTCATTTTAGTAAGCGTTGTTTCCACATAGCGATTTTGATAATTTAATTTGACTTTATATTGTCCTTGTCCCAATTTTGGTTTGTTTAGTTTGCAAGTTTTACACTTTAATTCAATCTATATGCAACTTCTAAACCTAAATTACTTTCGCTCGCAATGAAAGACACCTAAATGGCATAAAAGGTCTTAGAATCTCCAAACTACTGGGGCGAATGTCAAATATTTCGAAACTAATGGGGTTCAGTATGAAGGAGAAGAGGGGCCAAAAATTTAATTCAATTTAGGAAGCAGCAGTGGCTGTCAAAATGTTTATCGAGACTAGTTATAGCCCTTTTTTTATCTTTAGATACTTTATTTTCCAAGCTGGTTGCCAGAGGAAATCTAAAACCGAATCGTCCTGAAAGGCTAACCCTCTCGACATATGACGCAATTTTGAGCCGATTAGGGATACTTTGTTAAGTTACCATCAGGGGTATTTAGAAAGCTTTAGTTTAGTTACTTCAACCTCTGCAGTTGTCTTTGAGTTCGCTGTGGGCAGAAAACTAATTTTGGAGAGGTATTTATAAGAGTGAGAGAACTATTTCTTATTGCTAATCTGGCAACCTCTGCATCATATGAGTCTGAAGGGGTTAATATAGTAGCCTAAAGCCTGGAAATTGAGAGTGTGGTTACATTGATGGCTGGGCTGCTTTTGAAACTGTCAATGAATGGGTTCTTTTTAAATTTCAATATTCTATAAAGCAAATTTATATAGATAACACATCACCAGTTGTTCAATTAGTCTCTCAATCTTACCTGCCAAGCCCTTACAGGTCCAGGTCCGAAAATTTCTTGTACAGTACCAACAATGCGGTCCAAACTTCGGTATGCCTGATTCTGGTTAAGAGTTGCTTTCATCTTGATTGCCAGGTTCATCGGGGTGGTGATGACTCCCAAAACAGGATAGCATCACCATGGAGGGCGTAGGAGCCTGACCAGGCTGATGGAGGAGTTATGAAGGGCTGGCTATGTGTCGTCAGCTCGGTGCTACACAACAACAGTACCTGGAAAGAAACCATACTTTTCAATCATCAATTCTAAAACCAAAATGTATGTACAGTATATACTCAGGCACATACCCCATAGATAAGGTTGGCCGACTCAAGACCCCGATACTAACCCTTTTCCTCCCTTGAATCTTCATACTTGTTAACCCTTTGGCTGCGGGCTGTTTTGGGCTATTTAGGGCCTATTCAGGCACTCCTGAATGATAAATCAAGCATCTGCATTAAATGAAGTGCATGCTGTCGAAAACTAGGCAAAAATAGTTTCAAAATTACACCAGAACGGACCGTATACGTGGTCTGGTTCACCCGCAGTGATCCCAGTGAAACGCGGGAACCCCGCTATTATGTAACACTCGCTCGCTTGGCTGCACTTATGAGAGAGACAGAGAGAGACTCGCCCGCCACACAGATTTGCTCAGTGAGCCGCTCGGTACTCCAAGGGTCGGAGGTGGGCCCCTCACGCTCCCACCCACTGACACTCGATTCTTAAGTTTTTTACAGGCTTTTAAAGCCTGGAAATTGCTGTAACTTGCCAAAACATTACAGAACATCACCCGCAGCGAAAGGGTTAAAACAGCTAATTAAAGTAAAGTTTTGTGTGCCAAATCACTTTAGCATCTTCTATCTTAATGCAGGTAAACTTTTGGTTGCCACAATGTGATTTTGTCGCTATCAAGCTTTCTTACTGATACTGTACTTTATTTCCTACACTAATAAGTGTAATTTTTACTTTCAGTGCTTCAATCTGTACAAATACTGTATTAACAATTACCACTACAATATTTTCTTTACATTACCTTCCTGCAGCACTAAACTTCAATAATTATATAACTACAGTATGTACACTACAAAGGCTCCTGTATCCTTGTCATGCCACTAACCAATTCCTGGCTCTATTTCCATGTAATTCTCAATTACACTTAGTCTAGTAACACAGGCCTATGTATGCTTTAAAAGATTTAAGGGGGGGGGGGTAGTTTTCTCCCAAGACTTCTATGAAGCTTGAAAAAATACATGCAAGAGAAAAAAAAAATGCATTTTACGGTAGAAAAATGGCCGGTTCCTCCTAAATTGCAGGATCGCGGTCACTCGCCAGGACACCTAAATAGCACGGAAGGTCTAAAAATTAACTAAGAAATAGGGTAATTGACAAACTAACGAGGTTAAACATTAGGGAGAAGTGGGTCAAGAAAAGACATCCCCCTTAATTAATACGATCTAAACAAAATATATTAGCTTTCGACCAAACGCGTATTATTTTCCCCATCGCATAAGAGTGTCCCAAGTGTCAAGGGTGTAATCCGGCCTACTGGTATGCATTACTCGTTATAACCGTATATTCCGGCTATTATTAGACTGTTTTACAGTTTAAGAAGGATCGGTACAAAATAAAAAGGTAAACACTATCCATTAATCCTCAGACTTCCTTATACCCTTCTTAATCTGAATAAAATAGTCTAATAATAGCCAGAATACACTAAAAAATGTGTCAATTCTCAAGGGGTTAAGAGCTATGGGCTTTACAATAATTAAAAAATATAGGTATGCTTGTATGCCATAAAATTATCAAGGGGTTAAGAGCTATGGGCTTTACAATAATTAAAAAATATAGGTATGCTTGTATGCCATAAAATTAAACCAATCTTAAAATTGCAATTGGGTCAAGAAACTAATACATTGAATTACAGGAAAATTACATATTGAATTACAGGCAAATTACATGAAGAGTTCCAACTCACATAGACCTAGAAGATTGAAGAGGAAGAAAGCTGTGCATCTTCTGGCCACTGGTACACTGCATCGGTCCCTCGACTTGGCAGTCTTGTGTTGAACTCATCACTATACTGTTAATTTTAACCGGGCGAGAAATATGTAATAACTAATACTGTACTCTTAATATCTCTTCTGTCAATTATGAAAAACTTAAAACAGAAATATAGTAGTTTGCATTTTAACCATGCAAGAAATGTTAATAACCCAATACTATTAGTGATCTGTATTGCCAATTATGAAAAACTTTAACCCTTTCTCTGCAGGGTGTTTTGGGCTATTTAGGGCATATTCAGGCACTCCTGAATGATAAATCAAGCATCTGCATTAAATGAACTGTATTCTGCCGAAAACTAGGCGAAAATAGCTTCAAAATGAGACCAGAACAGGCCTCGTAGGTGGCCTGGTTCACCAGCAGCGGTGCCATAGAAACGCGGGAAACCCGCTATTTGTTAGCACTCGCTCGCTTGGCAACACTGCTGTGAGAGGCAGTGAGAGACCCGCGCGAGACACAGTTTACCTCAGTGGGCCGCTCGCTGCTCTGAGGATCGGAGGTGGGCCCCTCACGCTCCCGCCCATGACACTCAATTTTTACGTTTTTTACAGGCTTTTAAAGCCTGGAAATTGCTGCAAATTGCCAGGACGTTCCAGAACGTCACCCGTAGCGAAAGGGTTAAGCATGAATTTAGTAGTTTCTTATCCTGCAATTGTCAAAAAATCATCTGGGCATGAAAATTCTCACCCGGTTAAGATACAGATTATTGTAGTGCTGTTGAATCCACTGCCACCTCCGCTCCTGTTGGACAATAAGAAAAATATTGTTGCATGGCCTTGGGCTAGCAACTCATAAGCAGTAATAGTGATAGAACCAATTTAAAAAAAAAAAAAAAAATGAATTAGTGAACAAAACAAAAAGGCAAGTTGAAAGTATTTTTCTGACTGGTCTTATCTTGCCAATCCTGAGTAGTGAACTACCGGGTAATCAAACATTGGATAGAATAATCTGCTTAATTTTTATTTACTGGAAATTAGTATTATATTTTTATAAAGTAGTTAGGGTTTCAAACCTCATTTGAAAAGGATCTAAATGGAAGATTCATAAATAACTACTCAAAGTTACAACTACCTAAATATTTTTGTTTGACTAAATTGCCATGAATCATCTTGATTACTCTGGTGTTAAAGATTTTGTAAAAAATAGGTTATGAAATTTGCATTAATATGACACCTATTTCACATACTTCCCACAAGTATCGAGAATTGACCACTTGTGAGTTTCAGGCTGAAAGGAAATTGCAGCCGTAAGCAGATATATTCAGATCACCAACCCACCAATTAACTTCCAAATAAACCTAATTAATGTAACTATGAATACATGTGGTACTCCATGGATTCAAACCTAGGAGACTCGCACCAAAATTCTGCGCAATAAGCATTACGCTATCAAGACAAATGCAATACAGTAATAATGTATTATTCTAATGGATAAGAATGTTTAATTTGATTTCATGGCTTTGTAAATTAATTTAATCTGTATTTTAGCTAATAATTCTGCTAAATACAGTGTTGAGGCTTACAGCTCCAACTACCTTATAGTCTGAAACATTTGGCCAATTCTGCTATTCCACTAGTTATCTGATGCAAGCTTCTTCCAGACTAATACTAAATTGGATATTGTAAAAAAAAAAATTGTTAAACCTAATATACCTTGAAGATGATGGTCCAGGTAAGTCACTCCCAGCATCAGTCCACCGTAGTACCACATGCCAACAATATAGGGGAGGTGTGGTGGAGTGGTCTTGCCACTGGCCTGGTAATCCAAAGGTCCCGGGTTCAAATCCCGATGTATCAATGGGAAGATATTATTGGGATGGAATTTGTGCTGTACCTGGTATCAGTGCATTACCACAAGCCCACCGAAACGTCAATAAAATACCCTCATTGTTCCCTGATTAAATAGCACTGTATGAATATTCCCATATTCAAAATATGCTATAGGGGTGCAATGCCTGGTGAGTTATCTGCTCAACAGGTGGCGTTGTGTGTGTGTAAGTGTGAGAGTCCGAGTGTAGGGGGTGAGACTGTGAAGCACGGGAACGAGGTGGCTTCAGAGATGGGGTCGTTTCGGGCCATGAGTGAGCACCGTGCCTCATGTGAAGGCAAGATGGCAGGTGCTCGTTGTGCTCTGCGTGCTTCACATGTCTCACTCCCTAGACTGGAACAAGACCTCACAGGCTTCACTGTTCATTGTAAAGCGGTGAATGTTAAGGCTCTCAGCCTATGCCCGAGAGGAAGTAAGCTGGAATATAAAAAAAAAAAAAAAAAAAAAAAAAAAAAAAAAAAAAAAAAAAAAATCCATCTCGCAGGTTCTATTCAGATTCGTAGAGGTTCCACAGGCCGTAGCGCGGTTGGTAGAGTATTCGCCTGCAAACCGTGAGGTCAAGGGTTTGAGGCTCGGGCCAGCCAATGAGCGTTATTGGCAGACACTGCTGTGGTGGACGGCTTGGTTTAGTAATCTACGGCAACCGTCCTCCAAGTCTCTTGAAACATCAGGGCACCCACCCTAGCCCCGCTCTTGAGCAGGAAGTACATGTTGGTAAAAAAAAAACGTGCCATCATCAAACTCCACTGGTCCACACAAGTTGCATGTACTCCACGTTCCATTGGTCCACACAGGCGGCACGTTCTACCAGAGTCCATTTATACAGGCTCCATGTTCATCTGGTCCACGTTTCCGACTCCCACAAACCGCTGTACTAAAGGAGGATGCACAAGAAAAATTCCAGTAACCTAATGTTAATTCTGGTCTGGCATAGTCTGAATTAACTGGATTATGACCCGGTTTGGCAGTTAATTCTGGCTATTAATAGACTATTTTATTCAGATTGGGAAAGATATATGGAAATGAGGGTTAATAGTCTTTGCCCTTTAAATCAACACAGAACACAGATCCTTCCTAAGCTGTATAAAATAGTCTAATGATAACCAGATGAGTCATGATTCTCAAGGGGCTAAGTCCTGCCAGAATGAATTTTTCATAGTTACTGGGGTGAGGGCTGGTCCAAATCCAGAGTGAGGTTTGGCATCCTCTACCCAACCTTAAGCCGTTTCTGTCAGTCTCTTACTGTCCTACTTTTCCTTCTGGGGGCAGGAGGATAGGAATCTTCCTCCTATGTAAAATTCTCCTACGCCTACTCAGCGAGACAGAAAGGGGCGAGGGGACGCTTGGTCCCAGACCCTAGGAATTGGAACTTCAAATGTTTCTGTTCGGCCTCTTCTCTCGAGTCGGCCACCCACAATAATGGGGTATGTGCCTGAGTATATACATACATACTGGAATTTTTTTTTTTTTTTTTTTTTTTAGAGTAACTAGGCAACTCAACTAATAGTGTCATGAAAACTATACTGTACATACACCTATTAAAAAACTAAAAGAAATAGAATGGTTAAATTAAGAATATATACATGAATCTAATGGATGTAAATCTAAAAAAAATACTAAATGAAGACTATACACTAATCTAACTTCAGATTTGTCAATGGCATACCTCAGAATAAAATCAATTCCCTACGTTTATAGTGTAAAATATAACCATGGCGACAACTGTATATACCATACCTTGATAAAGAAGTCCAAGGTCCAACATCAGGCACCTACTGTAGTTCCACTGACCCCTTACAGTATGAAGAAGTTTCTTATTCTATCATGGCTATCATTAGAAAGTTACATTCAGCTTACAAATAAGTCGGAATAACCTCTAGGAAATCATAATTAAAAACTTGCAAAATGTACAAACCAAAACAGCGACTATATTAAGACAACAGAACTAATTAAAATCACTATAATTCGAGGGTGTGCACTCAATCCTAACTACCAATGATCCTTTTTAAGCTGAATAGAACTTTAATGATGGCCAGAATATATGGCATTATCATACTAAAAGTGTTAAACCATACCTTGAAAGCTGTTCCAGGTCCTGATACAAAGGTCTCCACTTGATCACATGACTAGACCCAGTCACATTTTACCCTTGCACCTCAACTTTCCCTTCATAAATGTCTAGGAGCACAGGGCCCTGGGTGGGGCTTCGGTGTCCCGGGCGTTTCCGCACCAACATCAGCTTCTCGCCTGGGAGCGGCTGCGGTCACCTGGACATTCTTAGTGGTAAAGCAGGGAGAGTTCTGTGGGGGCACTCTGGTTTGGCCTTGGCCTTGCTCGGGACCTTGGGGCTGTTCGGTCAGACAGCCTGGGGAACAACAACTACACCGGTCCACATTAACACAGCAAGAAATTATCCAAATCAATTTAAGACAAAATACTTTTCAAAATCAATGTGGAAGTAATTTGAAAATTTAGCAAAACAATATAAAAATTAAGTAAAGGGATAGTCAATTGTGAAAAACTAAGATGAACATTCACTACGTTATTATCAATTATAATTAATTTTGAAATTAAGAGTTAAATAATCTGCTGCTAGGGGATGAAACTTATCGCTCGGTTTAGGCGAGCAGCTAAAGTTCTAGTTAACCACGGAGGATTCAGACGCATTTTTAAGTTTATTCTGGCTATCATTAGACTATTTTATGTAGCTTACGAAGGATCTGCAGAAGTTAAAAGGATAAAGACTGGCTCACTCAACCTTGTAACTTCCATATACCCTTCCTACTGAATAAAATGGTCTAATGATAGCCACAATAAACTGCCAAATCACGTCATTATCCTCAAGTGGTTAATTATAAGTTTCCGCTGGTAGTGAGAGGCCTGGGAGGGGAGGGAGGACAGGCAGCCAACAAAGTATCCACACTTCTGCAAAGAGATCACTGTTAGTATGTTTATAAGTGGACTAAAAAGGCTCATTTACATCAATTCTTTCCTATATGAATGAATTGATATGTGCAATTGTTTATAGATTAATGTACAGTAGGTGTAAAATCAAATCATTTAAGTTTCATAAACATTGTTAAATATAAAAGTTAAGATAACTGGAGACTACAAAATTAGCATGAAACATGGTCATAAGTATTTATTATGGAAAAGCAAAAATTGAATATTATAGGATCAAACTACAAACAACTCTAGCATGACCCATTATTATGGCAAACAAAAAGTTTAAAATTATAGGGTCAAACTTCAATGATTTACTCTACAGTATATGCAATAGAACATTTTTTAATCCTACACAAATTTATATATAAATAAAATAAAAAATAATCAATGTTAATGAGCCTTTAATTTAAAAAAAATTATTGGTTTACTAAAATTATGATCTGTGAGATTCATTAATACCAGATTTTCCCAAGTTCTGCAGCATCCTTCCTATAGAGAAAAAATATATTAGCATGTCCAACACCTGTCCTATAGAGAAAACCGCATTAGTAAGTGCCGAAGAATACCAAAAGCGACCAGCCGACTGTCTCAAAACACAGCTGTAATAAAATAAGAGATTAGTTAAGGATACAGTAATAATCGTTAACCATGGCTCAAAACTTTATTAAATATTTTTGGTATAGTCCTTTAATATGAAGTAAAAGTTCAATCTTGTAAAGACTAACATTATAAATTTAACTCTGCTTAGGAAAGAACGCTAGGAATCAACAGAGTAACGCCGACTTACTCGTCCGACTCTCGGCAGTCTTTCCTAAACTGACAAAAAGTCTAACGTTAGCCAGAATACGATTAAACTATTACTCACATTGAAGGGCTTAGCCTATCGTAATACAGTCTAAGTCTTCAGTGTAGCGATGAGGAGCGGAGATGTAGAGTTCTTGAGGAAGCTAGAAGGGAATAATAATTAGTAGAATTAATAGTAACCCAAATTGAAGGACAAGGAACAAATAATTAGGGTTTATGGTTGTATTTATTTCAAGCTTTGAATATTGCCACTTTCAATACAATTCAACTGTTCTCACTTTATGCTGGTTAAGAGTAGACTTTTATTCAGATTAGGAAGGATTTGTGAATGAGGGATAATAAAGTTTTTATCCAGCTGATTCCTGGGTCATTCTTAAGGTGTATAAAGTTGCCTAACCTTAGTCAGAATACAGTAAAACGGGAGGTCATTGTACTGAAAGGGTTAATAAGCCATACATTACAATAGTGTCTTCATTGTAGCGACGTGGAGCGGAGATGTAGCGATGTGGAGCGATGGTGTAGCAATGTGGAGTAGAGGTGTAGTGATGTGCAGCGGAGGTGTGGCGACTGTAGCAATGTGGAAAAGTGTAGCAATGTGCAGCGGAGGTGTAGCGAAGGTGAAGCGATGTCGAATGGAGGGGTAGCAATGCAGAGCGACGGTGGAGCAAAGGTGTAGCGATGTGGAGTGATGTGGAGCAGGGGTGTTAAGTCTTGGTGGAGCTAGAAGGGAAAATTATTAGTATAAAGGATACACATACAGTAATAAAAGTCTTGATTGAACCGATGATGATGTCTTGTACTGTACTGATGTCGGTGATTTTCAGTTCTTGATAGAGCTAGAAGGGAACAATTAGTACCGTACTATTGGAGGACAATGAAAGTAGTAGTTTTATTTAGTTCCTACTCTGGCTATTAACCATTTCAATACGATGGGTCAGTTTACTTTTTGATTAGCAGACTTTTACTCAGTTTAGAAAGGATGTGTGAAAGTCAAAGCGGGTTCACGACAGCTTGCACCCCTTTGATTCCCAGAGATCCTTGCTAAGCTGGGTAAAATATTCTAATGCTAACCGAAACCTGAAAAAATTACAACCGTATTAAAATGGTTAATGTACAATATACTAAAAACTATCGAAGTCTTGCTCGTAGCGATGTGGAGTGGAGTGGAGATTTAGGAAGTCTTGGTGGAGCTGGAAGGGAAGGGTTAATTATTCTACCACTACAGTACAGGTCAATAAAATACAACCAATAATGTACTGGTGTTTTCTTAATTCTTGCTGTTGTTGATCTTCATAGCGATGATAGACTACGAGATGGGAGTCTTGAGAGCTGTACAAGACCATTAGTATTACAGTAACACTAGATTAAGGATATAACTATTAGTATTAGTTTAACCAGACCACTGAGCTCTACAAAAGAACTCTCATAGGGCTGGCCCGAAGGATTCGATCAAGATATATAACTAAACGAGTCAAGATAGATCGGGAAGGGCAGTAGGGGAACAAATCGAGGAAGGTGAAGACACGCAGACATTTCTCGCCATTTCACCAGTTCAGCCGGACCACATGAGCTCCACATCAGAGCTCTTATAGGGCAGGGCCGAAGGATGAGGCAAGAACTGCTACACCGCAACACCAACCAAGAAGTGATCAGGGCGAAGAATGAAAGATCAGGTCGAAGGTAGAAAAAATCACACTGAGAAGCAAAACATGCATTACCGAAGGGAATCAAGTCAGTCCGGCCATATCAGCAACCGAAGAGACAAATCAGGTCAGGAGTCTGCTACCTAGCCAGGCCAGGGAGACATGAGATATAGGCTGCTTGAGGACAGCCAAATGGGACAGAATAAGAATAGAAGGGGAAAAACATAGAATGAGGAATGAAAAACTACTCAAAATTAGTCAAGCTGAGGACGAAAGCTCGAGGGGAGATAGGAAGGGTAAGTACCACAACAATCCCCCATCAAGCTCCAGTCGCCGGCCCCGAAGCCCCCCAACCGCGTCAAGGAGAGTAGTATCAGGGGGGTACTCTGGCTATTAACTATTTCAATACGATGGGGTCAAATACAACCAATAATGTACTGGTGTTTTCTTATTTCTTCCTGTTGATCTTCATAGTAGCAATGATAGAAGACGAGATCGGAGTCTTGAGAGCTGTAAAAGAACATTAGTAAAACTAAATTAAGGAATAACTACTATAGTCCGTTCATTCTTGGTTGGGCAAAAATCGTAACTTAGAACATCTAACTCAAAAAGGGCTAGAGCAAATGAACTGTCAATTTCTACACCTATTCCCTAGCCAAGTCTTCCTATTTGCTAGAAATATCTGCTCGATTACTCTAAGTCTTTTTTGAGTTACAGAGGTTAGAGGTTACGATTTCTGCCCAACATAGAATGAACCGACTATAGTAGAAAAGAAAAAAAAATCACGAACCTACTGCAAGTCCCATCTAGATATTAAGTAATCATAAAAAGTTTATTAAACTAATTAGAATTAACAAAACATCAAAGATGAGGACTAACTCTTGACACCCTTCACAAAACGAATCACCCAACATTACATTCCACAAAGCTAGCATGAATTTAACCCCTTCAGATGGCATTTTTCTCCCTACCAAACTATTTTATTCAGATCAGGAAGGAACTCTTAAGCATCAGTGTTACAATGTATCCTCAAAAACACTTGGACCCCAAGACTACCTTCCTAAACTGAATAAAACTGGAGGTAGCAGGAATATAATATCCTCTGAAGTTACACAACTGCCCCTCTAACCGGTTACAGTACCTAACAAACTTTCGTCTAACATGGTTTCCTATCAAAGTTTCGTCTAATAGCCAATATGACAGGCCAGTTGGTATTTGCCGTAAAAAAGTACATAGACTTTGCCGCACATGAAACTTTCAGGCTCTGTGACATTGACATTTATAAACAAAACATACATAATAAAATAACATACATAATAAAATAACATACATAATAATTATACACATTGCTAACCTATCTAATAAACTAAACTAATTAAACTTCTCTAGCTTTCCCCAGTAACCTATTTAACACAGTAAGATTAAGTTATAACTAATAATTATAATGTAAAACTTGCAAAATAAACAAATAAAATCAGTAATAATATCAGTAACTTAAGATTAAGTTCTAAATAATATCAAAGCCCTAGTAACCTCATAGCATTTCCAGAGGTGCTTACCAAGTCTCGTTAGCCATTTTCAAACAATTAAAACAAGGAAAGAACATTAAAAATAATATTAGCCATTTTCAAACAATTAAAACAAGGCAAGAACCTTAAAAATAAACAGGAGCAACAACCATAATTTGAACATGAAGGTTTAAGATCTACTGTACTGTAAAAAAAAAAAAAAAAAAAAAAATAGAATAAGAGCAAACACTTCAAGAATTTACTATTAACAAAATTTATGCAACTGATAGAGAAGCAACAAGATTTGGCAAGCACCCTACAAACATAAGTATCGCAGCGCTCGAGTGATTAAGAACCACTCTTCCCCTTAATTAACCCGTTCAGTACCAGTGACACTATTTTATTTATCTTCTGGCAATGATTAGATGATTTTATTCAGCTTAGGAAGGACCTCTAGCAAAAAATTAGGATACAAACTATCTCCACCAACACTCTACTACCACAGATCCTTCTTAAGCTGCATAAAATCGTGTAAAATAAGTTGGAATCAAATTTAACTCACGTCGCTGGTACTGAAAGGGTTAAGGGCTTAGGATGCAATCCGAACCAAAATGACGTTTCATGGATATGATTGGCTTAAAAGAACAGACAACCGATAATGACAAAAAAAAACTAGTAAAACGAGGGCAAGGAACACAACGAGGAGGATCAGGAACGAGGAACGGGAACTCTGAACGGTTCCGAAACGGAGAATTGCGGAATAAGACTGCCAATCATAACCAGTTAGGTAGAAAATTATCCAGAATCATAAAGATGTTCCTGTTTGGGCCAAAAGGGAGGTTTCCTTCCCATCAGTGTCTTAACTGTTGGCCCAAACTACAATACTGTACTTAAGGCTAAGTTCAGAGAGGTTGCAATATTTATTATAGAGAATGACTTTTGTAACAAACTTATAAGTAACCACAAAATTTAACATTGATAGATTTGGACTGACCGTTTAGGCAAAGTTCAGGACTAGATTAGAATATATAAAAGCAAATATTTAAATTTATATCAATGAGAAGGCAAGTGCAACCAGTCTAAAGGAACAAAATAATTGGTTAATTCACGTCACTGGGTTGGCCTTGTCAAGAAAATCAGATTAGTTAAATTTGGAGAAAAAAAATAAGTAATTGTGTCAAGAAAACTAAAATTATATAAAGGCCTGTACAGTTGAACACAAAGCTGCAACACCCGCCGGATAGGACCAATGAGAACCTTAGTAATGCAACTCTCCAACCCAAGAGTGAAACTTTACTCTCAAACTTTCTTCTATTCAACAGATGAGCTCTGGAACTCTCCCAGAATCAGTCTTTCCCTCTTCCTATGACTTAAATTGCTTCAAACTCAGTGTGTCCAGGCATTTTGACTCTAACGTCCCTTGATTTTGGCCCCGTCACTCTTTCAACTATGGGGAAGGTACTCTCTATAGGCAGTTCTGCCTTTTGCCTCCCTCACTCACAGGGAAAAAAAAATATATATATATATATATATATATATCCTAAACGCCACCTCGCCCCTGATTTTTTTTTACCGAAAAAAGTACAAATTTATCTTGAAGGGGGTCTACGGGGTATTTTTTTATAGCTTTATAAATGAATAGATATATACCTTCATAAAGCTTCAACAAATACCAAAGTCCCCCGTTTTAGATAAATTTGTAAATTTTTCGGTAAAAAAAAAAAGTCGGTCTATGTGGCGTTTAGGACATATGCATGACTAAGGTCCTCCAATGACGTTTGATTCATAATGAAGTTTTACTCATAATGACGTTCCATACGATCCGTTATAGAGGAAGGTCCATCGCGCAGCAAAATAATACTACAAAACTACAGCAGCTTTATAACCAACTGTACACCCAGTGATTGAACCTCGCCAACTCACAAAAAACTACATTAGTCAAGCTGATAGTTCTACCATTTGGGAAGAGTCAGCCAGGAAGGAGGTGTGGAAAGTTAACAGACCATTACCTCCATCCATTTAAGAGTCATAGAGGTTAGAACATTAACCTCTATAACTCACAAACTACTAAAAATTACTAATTGGCATCCACTTCAAAAGGAGAAATATTTATACTGAAAGACAATAATCACTAACATTATATAAGGACATTTAATCACTAACATTATAAAAGGACATTTAAGCATACAAAAAGTTAAATTTAAGCATACAAAAAGTTAAATTACTACGTCTTCAAAAGTTTAAACTTTAATCTAAGTTTCAATAAAATATTAAAAGAAAATATTTACTCTAATCTTTAACTTCAACGTTACAATAATCTTCTAAAATTATATTAATCTACATATTTTCATTAAACAATTTATTCATTAAAACATTAATATGGATAATATTTACATTACTGTACTGGAAAAGTTAATTGAATATTTATAAGCGAGATGCCATATATTACTACAAAATTATACTAATGGTTTCTTATGGTCAACAATACTACTATATCCTGTTCCACATAGGTAGGCCAAAATTCTTGAACATTAACCTCTATAACTCACAAACGACTAGAATAATCAAGCTAATAGTTCTACCATTTGGGAAGCGTCAGCCAGGAAGGAGGTGTGGAAACAGACCATTTCCTCCATCCATTTACGATTCCTAGAGGTTAGAACATTTAACCTCTACAACTCGTAAACGACTAGAATAATCAAGCTGATAAGTTCTACCATTTGGGAAGAGTCGGCTAGGAAGGAGGTGTGGAAAATTAGTTAATTTCCTCCATCCATTTGAGAGTCATCGAAGTTAGTTCCGATGTGTGACCTCCGTGTCAAAGGAGCCGAATTAACCTCTATAAAGCCGGTATCACACTAGAGCTTTTATAGTCAACATTCGGTGATCAACATTTTTTTGGAATATTTTGCACTGGTATCGGAAACTAGACTGATAGACGAACTTAGGTAACATATATTTTAAATGTTGACCTCATAAGCTGCCAGACCAGTGTTGAGGATAAATGTTGAGTGAAAAAACGCTTGTGTGATACCGGCTTAACTTAGAGGTTAGGAGTTATGATTTGTGGCCAAGAAGCCGAGTCAACTATAATTAGTCTTTATTATTGTATATGCAAGGACATTATGATTTATAGTTCGAAGTATGCCTTTGAAAGTGATGAAACAGGCAAACCAATGCCATTTAATTTTGATTTTCTTTTATTCATTCTTATATTAATTTAAGGGGAGAATTCCACTCGGGATTTTTTTCTCCATGTTGAATAGCCCCATTGTTTTTGAGATTTTAAGACGTTCACCCCATTAGTTAGGCGATTATATAACTTTCGCCCCATTTCTGTCAATTTTTAGACCTCTTGTGTCGTTCAGGTGTGTTTTCCTAGCGAGCGATAGCAAGCCTGAAATATAAGAGGAACCAGCCTTCAGCCAGAGACATTTTTTCTACCAAAATAATTACTAATTTCTCTTGAAAGGGGGTCAATGGGGCGACATTTTAAGCTTGATGGGGGTCTAGGGAACAAACAAATATTCTCCAGATTGACACGGTTTGGCCGACCTATAGTGAACAGGGTATACACACAGCAAACTACATATACTAGGTTCTGGAAATGCTTCAAGATTTTCCTACTGCAGTACACAAATATAATACTATTTAGTTTACACATAAAATTTAACAAACATTAAACATTTCCTATATATATTTTCTAAGACCATAATCTTACAGGTCCTACTAACTATAGGTAGCGCCAGCCAACTTTACCCCTTGACTTCTTACGACTAAATTAAAGTAATCGGGCGGACTTTTCTATAATTTGGGAAGTCAACCAAGAAATAGGTGCAAATATTTACAGCCAGTTTGCTATAGGCCCTTTCGAGTTGCAGAGGTCAGGATCAAGATTATTATCAAGTTCGTTGGCGCTACCTATACCTCATTCACTTATTAGGTAACTGCTAGGGAGATGTAGACTATGCTTATCAAAATTATATAGATACAAACTATGCTTCATCCAATATATATAGACAGACCAGGTTTCACAAAATATATATGAAAATTTGAAGCTTCGTTTCTGCCTCCAATATATCCTTACCCTCCCAAGATCCTCACCAACCTAAACCCCTTTCATCCTATCCAAAGAGATCTTCATTCTCTTACCCAGCCTTCTGGCAACCCTAGAATCCTTCCCATTAACCTATTCTATCCAATGTCACCCACCTTGTCAATCTATCCGGACTATTCTCACCATTCCATCAATTCTCTTCTATCCACACCCTCCCATTCACCTATTCTCTTCTATCAAACCTATCCACACCCTCCCATCCACCATTCTTTACTATCCACATAATAGAAGAATCTTGAGGGGGCGTCCGAGTAGCTCCAGCGTTGTCAGTCTCACGATGTGACGTTCAACCTATTCTCTTCTATCCAACCTATCCACACCCTCCCATCCACCTATTCTCTACTATCCACATAAAGAAGAATCTTGAGGAGTCTTGATGGGGTGTCTTGCAGTTCCAGCGTTGTCAGTCCACGACGTTTAACAGTGGCTGATCCAGTGAGGGGGGTCGGGGATGAGGGGGCTGACACAGTATGAAACTTAGTTAACCGAAGTAGCAGGGAAGCACTTTAAATTTGGACAAGACGAGCTGTATGTCCACCCCTTCATCCCCTCAGGTCCACACTGGATTCACCACTGTCATCCCCTCAGATCCACGCTGGATTCACCACTGTTCTCACCTGTAAATAGTGTTAAAACTAATGGTCTGATATAATACATAAATTTGCATATTGATAAGCAAAGTAATTTATATACGGTACCGATATAAAAACAATGAAAACTGGGGTAAGTGCCAAAGTATATACATACATATACAGTACTGATATATAGGCGTGTATATGAATGCAGTAGCCTATAAGAATTGTGTATATGCATGTATTGGGGGGAGGGGGAGATGAGGATGGTTAAAGGGAAAAAGATGGGTTAATAGATACATAGACAAGACTGGTAAAATTTGATACACCCAGCTTACATTACAATTATTATGAAGTAAAATACAAGTAATTCTTTGTAACCTTGCGCATAAAAATACGATAAAATAAAACGGACAAAATAGCTACAGGCTAGATTACATTATCAATAATTCCCTTCTCACACATATCGGTATATTTAATTCAAATAATTAACACCTACTGTACCCGCGATGTACTTTTCATTATATTCTGGTAACTATTAGACAATTTTGTAGTTTAGGAAAGACGTTTACTCATTAAAAGGCTACAGAGTATCTCGATCCTTTTAGCTACCGTATATCCTTCCTAAGCCTAAAAACAATTTTCTAAATATAGCAGAAATAACATAACAAAGACGTTGGGGCAGTCCATAAAACCCTTATTCAATATATAAGCTTATTAATTCTAACATACACAAACCCACTAAGCCATAATTTTACAAAAGACAAATCCTGAATCATTATAATTGAGATTTCAATAACCTGTCCACAAATACCCCCTTTGATGGCACGTAATTTTGTCAGCTTAGGATGATAAATCAACTTTTCCCTTTTTTTTTTTTTATTAGGCCTATTTCCAGTAACCCATTCACTGCAGGCAACTTATTAGTACATCCTAATTAAAAATAATTTAAACTAACACACCAATCAACTTACAAATAAACCTAATTAATGAAATCAATTTAACTAATTAATACATGTGTACTCCAAGGATTCGAACCTAGGATACTCACGCCAAAATTCCGCGCACCAACCATTACGCTAACAAAATAAGGCCCATACTGCGAGCGACGTACCACACCCATACGTTTTGGTATTACCGGCCGAGTTGGTAGCACCGAGCCGCTCCACTTGTTGCCAGACGATACCACAAACTTTTAAGCTCCCCTCTCGTACTAATATCATTGCTCCCGCATCGTTTGTGAGAGGGTGTGTCCAAGCAAGGTGTTTTAGAAGTTGAAATAAAGCAAAACTGGTCCACATTTATATGCATCCGTGACAAGCTATATACTGTACCAGGTACGAATAAGAGGTTCACTTTGTGTTGCAGGCTAAAACTCGTACCATCTTCTCGCAAGCGTAAAATGACGAAAGATATGCCTGCTCTGGGGCCAGGCTGCTCGCTGTAAAGGAAAGTTATGCTTAATATTGTCAAGGACACAAGGGCTCTGAATTTATGAATTTAGACTTTAGTAGGGAAGAGTTGACCTACTCTTTCCATTGGAACTCATAAATTTGGTCAGGGCTACAGATACGGTGCTAGGACAATATATATGGAGCATAAATAGCATGTAATTTACTGCCACACTGTATACTGTATTGTACTTCCCTATATAACTCGCTGCACTAAAAGGGTTAAGCTTACAGAATTTATTGTCTGAAGCCTTTAACCACGAGGGACTGGCCATGAATTAATCCCCTCCAAGCACCTGTCACCCAATGCCCCTCCTCCCATCCAACACTATTTTCACTCGTGTACCACTTTCCCAAAAACTACTTTAGGGATCAGCAAATTTAATCCAGATCTCCCTCGATATACAATTGGGTTACGTTCCTAAAAACCCATTCTTTATTAGAAAAATCATATAGCGAACCCAAAAGTAAATGGGGATGCATTCTCTGACCACCCTAAACCCAAACGCCTAAAAACCTGTAATAATATCGTAAATCCGTGCATCAGATAGTGAGGAATACAGTACTTACAGATTTTCTAACTTCGCGAACTTGTTTGGTTTAGGAAACATCTGAAAAAGTAAAGAGTACTACATATTATGTAACTAGCCAAGGTACTGTACCTGCTATAGAGTACAGTCGTCCCATTATCCGAGAGGGCTGCACTATGATAAACTATACAGGGACACATACCACCCCGGGCTTAAATATTTCAATTTTTGTACAGGTATAGCAAACTTATTCACTTTTTCACCACCACCATCATAACTCCACCACCACAACACCATTATCTCTTCACCAACACTATCATTATCACCACTACCACCATCATATCTTCACCCTACCATCATATCATCACCCTACCATCATTATATATCTACCATCATTATATATCTACCACCATTATATCTCCACCACCACCACCACCACCATTATATCTCCACCACCAACACCATTATATCTCCACCACCACCACCATTATATCTCCACCACCACCACCATTATATCTCCACCACCACCACCATTATATCTCCACCACCACCTCCATTATATCTCCACCACCACCACCATTATATCTCCACCACCACCACCACCATTATATCTCCACCACCACCACCACCATTATATCTCCACCACCACCACCATTATATCTCCACCACCACCTCCATTATATCTCCACCACCACCACCATTATATCTCCACCACCACCATCATTATTATATCTCCACCACCACCACCATCATTATATCTCCACCACCACCATCGTTATATCACCACCACCACCATCATTATATCACCACCACCACCATCATTATATCACCACCACCACCATCATTATATCACCACCACCACCATCATTATATCACCACCACCACCACCACTATATCTCCACCATAATCATATCTCCACCACCATCATATCTCCACCACTACCACCATAATCATATCTCCACCACCACCATACTCATATCTCCTCCACCACCACCATAATCATATCTCTTCCACCACCACCATAATCATATCTCCTCCACCACCACCATAATCATATCTCCTCCACCATAATCATATCTCCTCCACCATAATCATTATTATATCTCTACCACCACCACAATCATATCTCCACCACCACCATTATTCAATTTCCAACATAATCAACTCCATTCTCCATCATCACCACCACTATAACCCACCACCGTCCAAAATTATCCATCTCCACTATTCACTAGGATCTTTATCCACCATCACCACGATCCCCATTCTTTATTTCCATCACTACCTCTTCACCATAGGCATTCTCGACTCCCTCACCCACCACCATCTTCACCATAGGCATTCTCGACTCTCCCTCACCCACCACCATCTTCACCATAGGCATTCTCGACTCCCTCACCCACCACCATCTTCACCATAGGCATTCTCGACTCCCTCACCCACCACCATCTTCACCATAGGCATTCTCGACTCTCCCTCACCCACCACCATCTTCACCATAGGCATTCTCGACTCTCCCTCACCCACCACCATTATCTCCACCAAGCTCCATCACCACCATCGATTATCCACCATCTCCACCATTCTCCATATTCAAAAATATAGTCACCCTAAATATTCATAAAAATCACTTAGCATTTCAAACTAAATCTAAGCAATTCAGTCCAACTTAAATTCTGCTAAGAATATTTAATATACTTATTCTATAACAAATATTAAAGGATCAATGTTCTCACCTTTAGCGAAGATCCTGAAAACAGCGGGCTTTACCGCCACTTGGATGTCGTGTAGTCACCTACCCTCGCCATACTGTCCATAAATTCTTCTCTCATCGCATGCACTTCTGGAATAAAAGCATATTGGTGAAATTCAAATTCAAAACTTGCAAAACGAATCCAAAACAAACCGCACAATAAAGACAAAACATCAATTGGAAAATGCATTTAAGATTATATAAATTACACATAGGCTACGTATTCTACTAATCATGTCTTTAACCCATCTAGTGCTAACGATGTTCACTGTACAATAAAAGAAAACATTTCAATAAACTTCAGCAGCAGGGGTGCTGAGCCCCCTTCAACCCATGAAGATTATTAACCCATAACTTTTCTAAATTGATGATTTCAATAGGTCACGGAGCAGGGGGTGGGGGTTAAGGGGGGCAGAGACCCCCCCCCCCCCCTCAACTCATCGTGGATTCCATGGCCAAGCTATAAGCCCATGATTTTTTTGTTTTTTGTTTTCAAATTTGAGTTTTTGGACAGACACAATGTCAAGCCAACTTTTGCCAGAACTTGGCTCAGATTTTCACATTTTAGTGTTTCTGGGATGGATGTAGAGTGTCTGGGCGTACGGTTGTCATGTTTTACATAGGTCGATCGCCGCGGTTAAGTTCGCGTATATTTTGACGCCGATTTTTTTTTTTTTTGCTCCCTGCTGGCAATATATATGGTCATGGGGGGGGGGGGGGGGGTGAGGGGCTAACATATTGTATCCAAAGGCAGTCAAAATAGACGGGAACATGATGGCAAGCGTCCGCCGCCGCTCCACGTAGTGTAAGCAAGGCTGGTGGTATGCACAAAATCTACATTCTACCAGTGTGTGTTTTTTTTACTCTAAAATTTGAATAAATCCAAGCCAACTTCTTTCCCAGAGTTTGGGGTTTAAGGACTAAAAATTTAGTTAAATGTTATTTTAATACCACAATTTTTTTTTATATATTTGAAGATAAATATTGAATCTATATGCTCTAAAGCTCATAAGAAAATTTGTTTTAACCCTCGGCAAAACCTAATAAAAAAAGTATGGTACTAAAATGTCTTTTTCGTAACAAGGTTATCAATACGGTACTTCCAGTTATCGATAGCTCTAAAGATCATATGAAAATGTGTTAAACCCTCTGAAAAACCTAATATAAAAGTATGGTACTAAAATTAAATTTTCATAACAAGGTTGTCAATATGGTAGGATACTTTCCCGTTATCAATGTACAATCAAAGCTGAAGATTGCAGAGTAAACACCGTAGACTTCATCGACTTTTCTTTCACCTTCGTATAATAAACAGCCAATTTTTTTTTTTTTTTTTTTTTACTAAGGGATTAGTACTCACCCAGCGGGGGTGTGGGGGCAGCAGCCCCCAGCCAGACATGGGCATGATTATGATTATTAATCAAAAAAATCATAATCAAAGGCTGTGATTACATAATCATAATCAAATCATAATTATTTTTTTCTTCATAATAATCAATGATTAAAATTTGATTATTGTGATTATTTCATTGTATTTTACATGTAGCAATTCTATTTCTCCTAAATAAATTAGCCAATTTCATATATATATCCAGGTCCAAGCATGTTTGCAAAGCATGACACTAACTAACATGTTTTTATGTTTGTCTCCCTTGATATATCAGTCAAATAGGCCTACACACAAAGCATATATAATTTTTTTTGTATAACAATAGTTTGTAAGTGATTTAAATACAGTGTAGTTATTTATATTACTCAAATATAAAGAAGCAAAATGCACCAATTAGATGTGGTTTCCTTTAAGCTAGTGTCAATTGCAATAAAAAACACTTGACTAATGTATAACTGAACAAAAAAATGACCTTAATAATAATCATTACTGGTACAAATAATCACAATAAAATGTGATTATAATCATAATCTAATCATAATCAAGCAATAATAGAAAAAATCTAATCATAATACAAAAATACGTAAAGCGAAATAATCATAATCAAATCGTAATCATAAAAAGGAAAACACGAGAAATCATAATCAAAAAATATTCTGGATGATAATCAAAATCAAATCATAATAATTTATTATAATCATGCCCATGTCTGCCCCCACCCATAATACTAGGTTAGGTTAGGCTAATAATGTCTTTTAAAATCACTATCGGGGGCTGTCTCAACATCGATCGATAGGCCTAATGGGGAAAAAAGGTTTTCCCGAGATTTCTAATTAATTACAAACACTACAGTATATATTGATGCAAATGAAAAAAAAACATTATAAAGAACTCTGAAAATTTGTGGTATTAAAATGAAAAAAATCCAAAAAATGCCCAAAGCCGAGCCAACTTTTGCCGAAACTTGCTCAGATTTTCAAATTTTTATTTTTTTATTTTGTTTTGCAATTAATGAAATTTCAATAAAAACTGCTATCCTCAATTTCTAACAGTTAAATACACCATAATCGTTTATAAATAAATATAATACATGTAGCCTACCTAAAAAAATCAAATAAAAAAATAAAGGGTATAGGTCTATAATTGCACCTATAGGCCTACGAGCTAAACAAATTAAACCGAAAAAAAATATGTATTAAATCGTTGCTGGTACCTGTCAAATAGGTGTCCAGAAACTAAAATTTAACCCTATTTTCTTAAATATAATTCTAGTTTCGCTTTCACAGCATACTCATAAATTTCTATGGCTACTTTAGAGTTGTCATATACCATACTTAATTCCTATATATGTCCAAAGCGGCGGAAATGCATTAAAAGGAATTATACCTACTGTAAAAAAAAATATATATTTTCTCCCCATATGCGGCACCATAGCTATTACATAATACTAGGTTAGGTTAGGTAAGGTTGTTAGGTTAGGCTAATGTCGTTAATGTAGTTTATTATCATTATCTCTTACCCAGCAATTTCCCTGATCTTCATAGTTGGTCGGGAAGCTATGCCTTTACAACGGCGCCTCCCTTTTGTCGCTGTGTACGTGAAACTAGAATTTTACCCATATTATTTTAGTTTAAGTGAAACCACTGTTCTATAGCCTACGCCACGGCGATTGGTATGAATCGAAAAAGTTCAAAATATAAATTTCCTCATAATTATAAGCTTCAAATTAAAAAAAAAAAAATACACTAACGTGTAGATCGAGTCATATTGCATTATAATTGTAGATGTAAATTCCTATTGCTATACATTACAGTATAGGTGAAAAGGACCAATATAGGCTAAGGTAGGACGTTGTTATTGTTGTGTAGGAGACTCACGCAGCCAGGACGCTTGGCGTGTGTGATAGAATTTGCTGGCGCTACTGGCTGGAAACGGAGACTGGAGATTGGCGAAAATTTGGCCCAGTGTGATGCCCGCTTTTAGCCATTTGAAGTCGGCCACCAAGGCGGGACCGGGAAGTCACTCCAAGCGTAAAGTAAACAAAGCGACGCTACTTCCACGAACGCAACCGAGTTGTCTTTATATTTCGTCTCATATCATTATTAAAGTGCCCCATTGCTTTTTTAGTGTTTCGTACATCAGAAAAGGGTGTAGCTTGGTGTTGGATGCGTGGAAACCGAAACAACATATGTATTAAATCGTTGGCGGTACCTGTCAAATAGGTGTCCAGTAACTAAAATCGTACCAATATATGTAATTATCCAGATGGGTTTTTACTTATTATGGCTCACATCTGTACTTCTCCCTCCCCTCGAAATTTCCCAGGTCTCGAATTGGATTAATAATTATCGATAGCCTACATATCCACCATTAAATCCTGACTTACCATCTTTTACTGTTTAGTATATATAAGACTGCCTACTTTAAAACTACGATAATATGAAGATGGGATGGATTAACGCCGATAAAGTTGGACATCCACAACCAACTCATAGGAACAAGAATGGTCTGCATGAATACGGCCACGTGAAACTGCTTATTATCCGACGTAATTAGATATATATTAACACCATTGATAACTTCCAAAGCCGCTTGATTAACAGTGATGACCAGACAAGACCTGAAATTGCCCCAGAACATACTGGTCTTGTGTAAATAAACGGCGAGGGCGAGCCGTCAAATTAGCTGTCACTTGCACATGGACTGGTTTCCCGATTTAATTTACAACCACACGCCGTACAATACATAAGTTAACGCTTACTACAGCTCAAGAAAGGTCAAGGTGCATACACTATCCACGGAAACACACAGTATATATACGATCCAAGATAAGGAAGAATAATACAAATGCAAAAATGCTTACCAATAATCTCTGCGCCCTTCCACTTCGATGAACTGTTGAGCAATGACGCTTCCGAGGCTGCCGCTGCGGCAGGGCCGCCAGGGCAGGGTTACAAAATCTATATAGCGAAATATCGCTATACTAATCCTCAAATTTCGCTAGATAATATGAAATGCAGAATATCACTATATTAAAGCTACACAATCCCTACAATACCACTAGCAAAATGGCACAATCTGACACTATCTTAGAATATCGCTTACAAATGACTCAGATCTCCAGAATTTACCTAAAATTCTTGCTGATCAATGTAAATAATTGTTGCTAGATCGAGGTAAACGTAGCTAAATCTAGCAATAATGTGGCATGATGGCATAGCTGGAAGGCGGATGGTTGCTATGGTTATTGGTTGGTTGCTATGCACTTGTCTCGCATCCGATTACTTGACCAACTGACTAGGTAATATTTAATCGTGACCAATATAACCTCCATATAAATTGAGGATGCTCAGTTTCGTCGCATTTATTGTGATATATAATACACAATGACATAATACTTCGAAGATGTGTGCACATAATTTATAGTTATTAATAATAGTTCGAAGGCAAGAAACAAACGAACGCTTGAACAAGTTGACCGAGGAACAGCTCACTGCAGATCGTTCACTCTTTACAGTATGTCCAAATTATTTGTTTAAGGACATAGCCTACATATTTAACCAAAGTAGCACATTGGCATTGCATTATTTTATACAGCAACCAACCACAATATTCCACAAGAACAGTTAGTTATAGACCTACCTCCAGTATCACCTGATAGGCTATTTAAACAGTAGGCTATTACCATTGTCATAGATCTACCACACAGCTATTGCTCACAGTTATACCAGATACTCCACATAGCCTCAGTTATACCACACACTAAGCCTCACAGTTAGCCTATACAGTTATTTTGTTTGCTTGGTAGCCATTTATGCTCTTGACTGTACAAATTTGGATGTAGGCTAAAGATGGATATACACCATAGATCATGAGTGCGCTAAAATGGTGTTTGTGTAGACATAACTGTGGTGTATGGGTGTGATGAAACCTTGCACTACTGATTGAAACCGTGTATTAGATACGGCAATATTGATTGTCAGTAATGCTTGACTGTCTATGGGGTTCTTTAAATATAGTTGTAGGCCTACACTAAATGCTTAGCCTACTCCCCGCTCATATCACCCATAGCCTACTAGACGTGTTATATACCCTACATAACGCTAAAATATGGTAAAGCTTCGTTTATACTTTCCCCAATGCTGATTAAGCTTTATTATTATGCAGTATATTATAATATGCGATATTTCATAATACTCTAATCCGGGAAAAAATGCCAAATATGAAGCTAGATTGAAGAAAACAACGAAAAAAAACCCGCTAAATGCAAAAACTTGACGCTAGATGTACAAAAGACGCGCTAAGTTGGCAACACCGGGAGCCGAACAGGTGACTGGGAGGCGGGAAAATGCAAACGGGTTGCACACGCCCTCGTTTCCACTAATACTATGATCGACTTACTTGGGTGTATTTTATCATAATTATATATTTATTCTATAATATATGAAGTACAGGTACCTAATCTATATGTTGTAGGCTACATTTCCTTGCATTTCATACATTTATAATATACTTTTTGATACCTGAAGGAGGAACTGCCAGTACCTGACGAAGGATCTGCCATTGATTCAGCATCGGCGACCGACCTCTGAACTTCTGAAGCTCCCCGGCTCAGTAATCTATGCTACCAGCCACATCAGTGATGCAGAGGCCCCAAGCTCGGCCAAGCTACTGTTGTTTACGCTTTTCATTGCAATTGTTATATTTTGTTCCCTACCTATATAATTATACTATATATCGCTTACACTCAAGGAAAATAAACAATCTTTACACTGGTGAGATGTATAGGCTATTTGTGTGAACGGAATGAATCGGGTGAAACCAACGTCTGTATATCATAAAGATTTCGACCCACTTCCAGAATGTTTAGAGCGTTAGCGTAAAGATTGTTTTTGCCTCGATTGTACATCTCTTAACCCCTTCTGTACCGGCGACGTCTTTGTAATTTTGTTCTAGCAATATTTAATTATTTTGTGCAGTTTAAGAAGAATCTGGGGTAGTAAAGAGGGTTAATTGAGATAGTTCGAAACCTGCTAATTGACCACTTGCAAGTTTCGGGCTATAAGGAAGTTGGAGCTGTAGACATCGATATAAAACAGAAATGCAATAATAATGTAGGTTTCTGATGGATAAAAAGTATGTTGAATTGGGTTTTATGTACTTATAAATGTACTACGACTATATTATACTGGTAATTCAGTTAAATATCACTGTCAGCAGCTCCAACTTCTTATAGCCTGAAACTCGCAAGTGGTCAATTACATTGGCCCTTTTTAAACTGCACAAAATCGTCTAAACATAGCTAGAATAGGCTACAATAAGAAAGACGTCGCCGGTACAGAAGGGGTTAAAGGTGAATTACTCAAAGATGAAAAAAAAAGTGAGATAAGTTATTCAGCAGAACGTTAAATGCTCTAGTTATACACCATTATTGGGAATGTCCTTACATTTGCCCCTAACATATAAAATAAATTGGGTCAATTTAAAGGTAAATTTCTGGATAATCTTCAAGGACACTACATCCGCCTTATTAGAAACAATTTATTAGGGAAAATAGGGACCAATAGACTCGCCATATTTTTCTCATTATAGCATGGAGGAATTTCGTTATCGACACTTGAAAAACCCCGATTTCACAGAAAAAATACCCCCAAAATCTGTCAAAGATGTCAAATAGCTGGGGTGTGGGGGCGGCAGCCCCCACCTATAATACTAGGATAGGTTAGGTAAGGTTGTTGTTGTTCCCGAAGCTGCCTGGCCGAACAGCCCCAAGGCCCCAAGCAAGGCCAAGACCATAACCGAGCGCCCCCACAGAACCTTCCCTGCCGACCACAATAAAGCCTGGGTGACCGAAGCCACTCCATGGCGGGGAGCTGAGGAGGGTGTGGAAACGCCTGGGAAACCAAAGCCCCATCCAGGCCCCTGTGCCCCTCAGCAATTATGAAGAGAAAGTTGAGGGGCAAGGGAAAAATGTGACGCTTTGGCTTCCAATCTTGGTTGTTGTTGTTGTTGTTCCCCAGGCTGTCTGGCCGAACAGCCCCAAGGTCTCGAGCAAGGCCAAGGCCATAAACGAGCGCCCCCACAAAATCCTCCCTGCTTACCACTAACAAAGCCCAGGTGACCGAAGCCACTCCAAGGCAGGGAGCTGAGGAGGGTGCGGAAATGCCCGGGAAACCAAAGCCCCACCCAAGGCCCTGTGCCCCTCGGCAATTATGAAGGGAAAGTTGAGGGGTAAGGGAAAAATGTGACGCTTTGGCTCCCAATCTGCCAACTTCTAGGTTGGCAGTAGGGCGGTCAATCCACGGAAAAGACGCCGCCACTTGAGATCTATTAGATATATAAGTAAAAGGAACAGTCAGAGTAAGCTATGGGTATGGCAGAGATCGCTCAGTTCTCACTCGGATAGACCAGCCCATCGCCACATGACTAGAACCCAATCCTCTCAGCAACAGCTAGGAAAGGCCCTAGAAAGCCACCTTTGGTGGGGGGATAGCTCCCCTATTTCAACTCCTTTCGGGGTTGGGCACCCGCCTAGGTAATATGGTTAGGTAAGGTTGTTAGGTTAGGCTAATGTCCTTTCAAAGGGGTATAGGCTAGTAAACACTAGGATAGCCTATAGGCCTACCTGGTCAGAGGTAAGAAGAAGAAGAGTCCTGCTGTAGTCTCCTTGAATGTTACCAATTTCTGTTGCCTGACAACTATCGGAATCTATGACGTCATCACAATACTGAAAGGCAGGACATTTGCAAGACCGTCAACTACCAGACGCCGCCAGATATAAAAATGTTGAATATTTGTTTTCTTTACTGACGTAAATTTACGTTATTATACACAAACCTGAGCATCCTTAATATGTTTTGATGCATACAAAATATGCATCTTACATTGTCCTTGTCCCAATTTTGGTTTGCAAGTTTTACATTTTAATGGTATGCAGCTTATGTAATTCACCTTTAATTGTCTTTCCCACTCTCCAGCCAAGCACCATTGAGTTAGCTAGTAATAATACTGACACTTGAGGGGAGGTTATTAGTCTGTTCCCTAATCTCCATCAGGGATACCCATTTTCAAGATAATTTTTTACATTTTTCAGTAGAAAAATGTCCCGGGTGAAGGCCAGTTCCTATGAAATTATAGGCTCACTATCTCTCGCAAAGAAAACAATTACGCCTAAATTGGACGAAAGGTCTTAAAATTGACAGAACTGGGGCGAAAGTTCTAAAAATCACCTGGATTTCAGCCATAGCAAAAATTTTGGCACTTGTCGGTGATTTTCGAATTTGAGTTTTCAAAGGGTATATTTGGATTCTTCACATCCTTGCGATTCCAACGGTATATGGCTTTTTTATATATTTTGGATTTTTGTTTAGGCCCAATAGACCTCTTTGTATTTTAGAAAAAAATAACCCATAGACGAGTTATCTATGTATGGATTTTGCTCAAATTTGTATCGCAAGTACACTTTGACCCGCTGAATTCATTGGTAGAAACATAATTGAAATGGGACCATTATTATAGGATTTTGATTTTGACTTGACTTCCCAAAATGGTCAAAATGTTCCAATTTTGAACTTTGAAAGTAGTCTGTAGCCTAAAATATAGGTCCAAATTAATTCTACCTACTGCCAATCGATTTATTTCGCCCTGTATATATGGTAGCAGATTTAATTTTCGACTAGTCATTCTCCCACAATCAAAAATGTTTGTCCAAATTCACCTTTTCAAAAAATTGCCAAACTATGATTTTTTTTTTAACTTGTCAGGAAATTCGATTTTTTTAAATTTTAGGGGTACCGTATATTTAGAATCTTCACAACGTTGCAGTTCCAATTTTTTTTTTTTTTTTTTTTTTTTCTATGTGATTGAGGGAGGCAAAAGGCATAACTGCCTATAACGAGTGCCTCCCCCATAGTTGAAAGAGTGACAGGGCCAAAATCAAGGGACGTTCGAGCCAAACTGTACAGTATATGGCATTTTTATATTGGAGATTTTTCGTTCCTGTGTTGGCTTTGAGATATTTTAATTTGTGACTAATATCGTTGGAATCCTCATGAAGCGGAGTTCCAAAAAATTATTTCAGGTGATTTCGACCTATTCTAACCCCTCAAAATACCATGTACAAATTTTTTCAAAATCTTTGAATAGCTCTCAAGGCCACAAAAATGGTCCATAAACACCCATGGACTACAGCCTTTGGTTCAAAAACACCCATGGACTATAGCTTTTGGTCCAAAAACACCCATACTCCATGGGTGTTTTTGGGCGTTTTTGGAGCAAAGGCCATGGGTATTTCGGGACCAAAGGCTTTAGTCCATGCCCATACATCATTCCTATAGCCTGTTGGCCTATGTCAGCACCAGTGCAAATTAAATTGCTCTTCATTAGACTCCATGGGTATTTTGGGGGTGTTTTTGGACCAAAGGCTATAGTCCATGGGTGTTTTGGGGTGTTTTTGGAGCAAAGGCTGTAAGTCCATGGGTATTTAGGTTTGGTTACGTTTGGTTCATAGGAGATTTGTAAGTTGTAGGAAAAAATAGAAATGCCATATACCGTTGGAATTGCAACGCTGTGAAGAATCTAAATACTGTATACTCATAAAAATGTGAAAATCTAAAATTACCCAAATTGTTGGCAGAGTTTGACCAGCTAGCTAAATTTGGAAAAACACTTTCGGTTATGCCAAATTGACATTGCACAAAATTAAACTATGATTATATGTATGGTCACAGTTTTATTCTGTGACTTGTCAATTTTCCATAATCAAAGTTTTTTTTTCTAAAATTGCCTGGTCCTTGGTCTAAAACATCCATAGCCTGTAGCCCATCTTCGTCCAAATCACCCATGGAGTAAAGCCTTTTGTGCAAAATTATCCCTAAACTGTGTATGAAAAACTGAACCTGAAGGTAAATGTGAGGAATAGTAAGGTTATAGTCTTTGACAGGGGTGCAGTCACAGAATGTGAAGTGAGTTTGAATGGTCAGGTTATGGTGAATGTCAGCTCACGTAAGTATTTGGGCAGGATGATGAGTAAATAAGGGAATATGGAGTGCAGGAAAGGGTGCAACAGGAGAAGGTTGTAGGAATGCTGAAAGCAGTGACAAGGAATAGGGTGGTGAGCATGGAAGTAAAGAAGTCATTGCATAATAGTTTGGTAATCCTAACACCCGATAGCACTATCGTTAGTGAGTGATGTATGTTTTTTGTACTTTTGTTGATATCTTGTCAAATTGCAAATTTAGCTCAATATAAAATTTGATATAAATTATATTTTCTTTATTCATACAGAATTTATCAAAATTTACCAGAACATCCCGGACTTCCAAATTGACTAATTCCTTGAACATGACGAGGTGCATTGTTATGCGTGCGATCAGTTTACTTGGGAAACAAATTGACTTGCTCATGTAGTTGTGTACACCCTATGTGGTGGATTCTATCTATCTATCTATTGCCGGACGCCTTACTTCCCTTACGAGGGTGGCCATACACAGAATGCCCCCAAGCGGACCTATTCCCTGTGAGAGGGACAACCCAAGCCAGTTTAGTGAAGGACTTACAGGATTGACCACTCAATTTAGGATCCGTCCGACTCCGAGGCCCTCTGTGTATCTTGTTAGCACTATTTTTCTACAGTGGTGTTCGGCTAATCCATCCACTAACCTGCCTTATCCTTAGGTAAGCGGTACAGATTTGTATCAGGTTTACTCCCCTAGACAGGTTGCCAAACCAAGGCTGACGAGTCCCATCCACCCGGATTTGTATAAGGTTGTCTCCCCTAGTTGAGTTGCCGACCAAGGCTAACGAGTCCCATCCACCCGATTGTGGTGGATTGTGTGCTTTTATTTCATTAAGCGTAGTTTCCACATAGCGATTTTGATAATTCTTTTGCATTTATCTTGTGTCGTCCCAGTTTTAGTTTGTTTATTTTGCAAGTTTTACATTATAATTGATGTACCGGAGTGAAGCATGGAGTTGAAGAAACATAAATCAAGAGTGATGAGTGAGGGTTGGAAATGAGTTACTTCAGAACTGCGTGTGGAGTTGCTGTACATGGAGAGATAGACAGACGAATTAGGAAGTACGAGAGCGGTGTGGTGTGGATGTGGATGCGCTGGAGTGTGTGAAAAGGAACACCTTGAGATGGTTCATTCATGTGGAACTCATGAGGAGCGATAAAATTACTAGGAGAGTGTACGAGAGTGGGGTGGAATGGCAGAGAGGAAGAGGCAGACTGATAGTGAGGTGGAAGGATGGAGTAGAGGTATATGAGTGAAAGTGGTGTTGGGTGGGAGGAGGGGTGCTGGATGACAGAGGAAAGAGGTGTATGGAGGCAATTCATTCGTGGCCACCCCTTCGGGATCATGGCGTCTGGCAATAGATAGATAGATATAATATAAATACAGTAGCACACTCCATCCATTAATATAAATACAGTAACACACTCCATCCATTAATATAAATACAGTAGCACACTCCAGATATAATATAAATACAGTAGCACACTCCATCCATTAATATAAATACAGTAGCACACTCCAGATATAATATAAATACAGTAGCACACTCCATCCATTAATATAAATACAGTAGCACACTCCAGATATAATATAAATACAGTAGCACACTCCATCCATTAATATATGTTTTCTCTGTTTCCCTATATCGAGTGTTGTGTGGACAGTGTGGTGGAAAAATTAATACATTTTAAAGTTTTAAAACATTATCTATATTTACAAATTTACAATACATATATTTATATCAATTTACATAATAAACTATGACATTATAGAAACAGCTACAGTATTATATACAACACATAAATTATCTAGATGTTCTATTAAGATAATTGGTCTTTGGATGATCCATGACTTGAGCATAATACTCAAGTTCAACATTTGACTACATACTAATATCTGAATAAAACAAGGTCGGGAAGATTAGCTAATTTGTTCGCAGTGGTCTAGTTAGTACACAGTATCGATTAGAAACAGTACCTACAAAACAATGAGCACAGTAATAAGATTAATATACAGTATTTACTGTCAAAATGCATAACAGCCTGCAGTGATAAGCAGTATACATTTTTAATGATGAATTCTGACCGGGTGATGTAATATTCTGAAATATTCCCATTTGCCACATAGTCTGAGTCGGCGTTTTTTCTCAATCATTGTTCACTCTTTAGTGTTAACGTATCATTGTGTACCAGCTACTTGACACTTGACGCTACTTGACACTACATATATTAATCTGCCTGGAATTCCGCCAATAGGACAAGAGACAAACTGTATCTCTTATGAATCACTCTCGTCTTTAAGTGGAGATGGGTAGTTTTTCTTTTCCCCTTTCTTCCTCAAGTTTAGCCCCATTAGTTTTCAGATTTTATGACGTTTGGGCTCATTACTTTGGCAATTTTAAAACCTTTCGCCCCATTTCTTTGTCAATATTATAGACTTTTTGTGTCATTTAGGTGTCATTTTTTTCCTGGCGAGCGATAGCGAGCCTTTTATCCTTATATTTAAGGGGAACCGGCAATTGGCTGGGACATGTTTCTATCGAAAAATGTATAAATTTATCTTAAAGGATTTGGGAGTGTGTGTGTTTTTTTTTTTTTTTTCAACTTGGAAAGGGAAACTAAATATATGAGAAAAAGATACATAAAGAAGCAAATAAATATGCCCATCTCCCCTCAAACTGAATGTATTTATGTATGTGAGCTCTAAGACATAAATCGTGGCCCAATGTGAAGCCTTGATCAGGAAAATGAAACTTTGAAATGTTTATATTCTGAAACCTTAAGGTAATGATTTACGTTCTAGAGTGTTTGGAAGCTCACAAATACATAGAAGTACATACACATTTTTTTCGCCCTGGCTAGAAATATAACCCACGGTCTTACATATTGTATGTACAGTATGTATTAAGTTATAATTTTTGTGGTTAGTTTTTTTATCGATGTACTGTACTAATTTAATCACTGTGTATGAATTGTCTAGGCTCCCCCCCATTTCACCTTGTTGCACATTCAACATTCCCTATGCCAGATTGCAGTATCAACCATTCTCCTAGTCAGTTAAGAAAATCTTCAAGAAAATCCCTATCAGTGCGATGACACTCACATTTCACATGCTACCTTTAGACGATTGTATACAGCTTCAGAAGGACAAGTGGGAGTTAGAAGGGTAAATTGAGATAGTTTTTACCCCTTTGGTTCCACGATGTATTTCTTAAGTTGAATAACATTGTCTAATATTAGCATAAAAGATACAAAACCGTGTCATTGTACACTGAAGGAAGTAAAGACACTGAAATCAATAATAATGTCAGTGAAAAACATGTAATGATGTAATTTTTACATCACTTGGTATAAAAAGTATGCACTGAATTGGTCTGCAGTTTGAGTATACAAAGACAAAACACATTAAAGGTCTATTTGTGCAAACATTTGTGAATTTCTGTTGTCTAGCAAAAGAGCTATATATACCCGGCACCAGCGAACTCGACAGAAATTGTGATCCCGTAACTTAATACAACTTTAAATGAAATGGCAATTGAGCTGATATTCCTATCATTTGGGAAGAATCTACCAGAAAATAGATGCGGAAACTTACAGCCTGTTTACACAATCATCTTTTGAGTTACAAAGAGGTTAGGGATCAGTATTACCGTCAAGTTTGCTGTGTCGGGTATAGATACCATAGCAGCAACGGTCACTTCAGGAAAAGGCCATATAGGTCAACCACTTTATGACGTCAATTGCGCTTTATTCTGGCTATTACTAGAATATACTCAGCTTGGTAAGGCCCTCTCGGAATATACTCGGCTTGGTAAGGCCCTCTCGGAATCAAAGAGGTAAAAACTACAGGTATTCCTCACTTAAAGTCTTCTTATTTCAAGTTGCTTAATTAAATAAGAGACAAAAATTAACATAAAAGTGGCTATGCTTCACTGTCAAGTACAATATGAGAACTAGAGGCTGGGAATGCAAAATCCCCCGGATGAATAATAGGGGTGCTATGGGCTCTCTGCGAGAGGGCTGGTTATCACACAGAGGCCCACGTCTCTTCAACAAACTCCCACGGCGAGTAAGAGACATGAGGGACATCTCGTTAGACAACTTCAAGAGAGCCCTAGATGTCGAACTGCAAAAAGTGCCAGACGAGCCCATCCTCGCAAGGGAGCGAGCTGTCGCTTCAAACAGTCTACTGCACCAAATCACCACCCATAACAAGGGGCGTCGCGCTCCTTGGTGCCGCTAGAGGAGCGGCGAACACATCCAAAGGTATCCAAAGGTAAGGTAGTATAGTGAATAATAATTTGAACATCTACAGAAAAATATGCTTCTCTTCAGGTTGTTTCACTATAAGTTTTGTTATTCTGGAATGTAACTTTAACTTTAAATGAAGAATTACTGCATTACAGTTGACCCTTTGACTCCCACATATCATTCCTAAACTGAATATAATCGTCTAACAATAGCCAGAACAAAACGAAGATGGTCGTACTCATACAGAAAGGGTTATAACAAAGGAAACATAATGCCTGTACTCACACATTCTCTGATCACATGAAATACAAAGGCTTTACATACATGGAGTTTTTTTACACTGCTGACTTGAGATGAGAGCGTTTATTTTCACATTAAAACTTTTATTTTCAATGGCTAAAAATATTTCCGGCATTAGGACATAAGACGGAAACCATATTATTTATAGACCACTCAGTCTTTAGCTAAAGTGTATGCTTGAATGCATGTATGTATGTATGTATGTAGAGAATATGTTACACTGGTATTGGAAACTAGACTTGAGATAGATTATGTTAGAGGATAGAATTCTTATGAAAGTTTAACTCATAAGTTGCCAGGCCAGAGTTACCAATAAAAGCCGAGGAGAAAAAACCTTGTGTGATACCTGGCTTTAGCTAAATTTAGATTCTTAAGCAGCTTAACACAGAGAGGCACAGTTTCATGATATGCTAGAAAGTTGATAATTGACTTCCAAGTCTTAAAAACAGGTCACAAAATTTGTAAACCAGCCATTCAATGACAGTATATTACATACAGAAGTAACGTCTTACCGGATAACAAATATCGTTACAAAATGAACATTTAAAAAGTTGGACATGTATAAATGGCACTTGTTTAAAATCTAGCAACATTAAGACCAATCATGACACAAGACTAATATACACTCTGAACATCTACAACACTTTGGGGGTACACCCATCTGTCACTTTTCAAGCCAAATTATGCGGAAATAAAATATCTGGCTGAACATGAGTAGGGCTGATGTCCAGAAATGCCAATAAAGACTTCAGTTGATAAAACCATGGCTAAATGTATGTTATGTTATTGGTATGTACAGTATATACTGTATGTATGCATGTATGTATGTATGTATGTATCTACATACTTTGGGGGGGTACTAACAGTAGAGTCGGATGATGCAGTGCCAAATATTCCCATCAAACAGGCACCTGCACTAGAACTAATAGTTTTCCCATGCTAGAATAAGAAGGGCTATAGAAAAAATGAACAGAAGTAAGTCCCCAGGACCGGATGGGATACACCCAAGAATCATAAAGGAAGGAGGTGAGATGTTAGTAGAGCCATTGAAAATGTTATTTGAGGTATCGTTTAATACAGGACAAATCCCGATGGACTGGAGAGAGGCGAACATAACAGCTATTTAAGAAGGGAAAGAGAAATGACCCAGGAAATTATAGACCAGTCAGTTTGACAAGTGTTGTGTGTAAACTAATGGAAATGGTAATTAGAGAAGGAATAATGGAGCATATGAAATCAAACCAACTTTTCAGTGGGAGACAATTCAGATTCTTGCCGGGGAGGTCGACGGTACTACAGCTAATTAAGGTGGTAGATGATTGGATGCAAATTCTAGAGGATGGTGATGTAATAGACGTGGTATATTGTGATTTTATGAAGGCCTTCGATAAGGTCCCACATAAAAGGTTAATAGAGAAAGTTAGAAGCTATAATATAGGGGAGAAATGTGTGAAATGGATAGAAGCCTTCCTGAAAGATCGGAGACAGAGGGTGCTGGTGAATGGAATAGGCTCGGGGTGGAGGGAAATTACAAGTGGGGTACCTCAGGGATCTGTGTTATATTGTGTTATACTGTTCGTTATATTTATCAACGACTTGCCTGAAGTTATAACTAATGGAAGTGAGGTATACCTGTATGCGGATGACACTAAGCTGTATAGAAGAGTGAGGAGTAAGGAAGATGTGAGTTTGCTTCAAGGAGATGTGGAGGGCATGAAGGGATGGTCTGAGCATTGGTTAATGCCTTTTCATCCAAAAAAATGCAAGTACATGCGGATTGGGACAAGCAAGATAGACAAGGTAGGATACAGTATGTATGAAGCGATGGAGGAAGTGAATGCAGAAAAGGATATAGGAGTAGTGATAGACAATAAGTTAAATTTCTCAGAACATTTAGCGGAAAAGATAAACAAAGCCAATAGAATTGTAGGGCTGATAAGGAGGACATTTGTGTCACTTGACGAAGAAATCTTCAGGAATCTCTATACAGCGCTGGTTAGGCCGCACCTGGAATATGCGAACCAGGTGTGGGCTCCATATATGGTAAAGGATATAGAAGCAGTGGAGAAAGTGCAGAGGAGAGCTAGCAAGCTAGTACCAACGTTGAAGAACGCGCGCTATGAGCAGAGGTTGAGGACACTGGGGCTTCCGACACTGGCATATAGGAGAAAGAGAGGGGATATGATAGAGACTTTTAAGATAGTGTCAGGAAAGTATGATGAGGATGTGTGTGAAGGTATCTTCTTGATGCGGGAGGGAACAAGAACGAGAGGACACTCAAAGAAAATTTACAAAGAAAGAAATAGGCTTGAGAAGGCAAAGAACTCATTTTGTGATAGAGTGGTAAATGAGTGGAACGCACTGCTCCAGTATGTAGTCGATTCCGAATCAATAAGGGAGTTTGAAAGTAATCTTGATAAAAGCATGGGGAAGACAAGATTTGAAGTTTGATTATAAAGCAAAAATACAGAATAGTAAAAATGTTGCGTCTGCTACTGCCGCCGCCAACACCGTGAACGACCGCAGCAGTGCAAGTACTGGTACTGAGCTGGATACACAGGCCTAGTTTGCCTTTTTCCAGAAGATCCACTGTAAGAAACTGTAAGAAATGTATGTATGTATGTATGTATGTATAATATATACTCAGGCACATACCCCCATAGCTGGGGGTGGCCAACTCCAGACAGAGCCCGAACAGAAACAACATTTAAAGTTCAAATTCTTAGGGTTCGGGACCACTTTCGCATTCCCTCGACCCTTTCTCTGTCTCACCTAGTGGGTGAATTTTACAAAGGGAAGAGGATTCCTAGTCCCCTGACCCCAGAAGGAAAAGTAGGACAGTAAAAGAGACAGACAGAAACGGCTAAGGTTGGGTAGAGGATGCCAAACTGCACTCTGGATAGGACCAGCCCTGTTATTGGTAAAACGACCAATTTATGCCTTCATTAGTAGCAATCATGCTATTATTGGAAGAGGACATTGGTCTTCTTTTCACAAAAAAATACATATCTTTAAACATGGTTTAATCAGCCAGACATTATTGAAACTTCTGGACATTAGCCTCTCTTGCACTCGGCCAGAGGATTGTGAGGAAAAAACACAGTAATTGCCTCTATTCTTGAACAAATCCTAACAAATGTCTATCTGCAAAAAACAATAACAACTGCAAAGTACCATAATGTATAAAAAGTGACAAAAGGGCTATTAAACTTAATTTGGAATGCAAGTTAAGAGAAAGAGACCTCATCTTGTCCCACGGGCCTGCAAGGTGGTAGGGGCCCCAAGCTAGGCTGCCATATCCCCTCTGTACTGTATGAAGACCTATATCTCTCTCTCTTACGCTATCATTAGATGATTACATGTATATCCAGCTTAGGAACAGTCTGTGGGTCAGTGGTTTAATTGAGACTTTTTTTTACTCTTTCGATTCCTAAAAGGTCCTTTCTAAGCTGAATAAAATTGCTTACTGTTAACCAGAATATAATAAATAGGTCATCATCACATTGGTTAAAAGTGCTTACTGTTAACCAGAATATAATAAAGGTCATCATCACATTGTACTATTACATTGGTTAAAACCCCGAACCCTTTCTTTCAATCAAATTATGACAATTTACAAATCATTCTGATTTCCTAGAGATAATTTTATTAAATTTAGGAAGGACCTATCAGAGTTAGAGGGTTAACAGTAATATATATACTGTACTCTTTAATCTTTCATTCCTAGTTATTTTTGGAGTACGGTAGGGTAAAATCCTCTGACAGTAGCATAAATTAAGTATAAAAGTTATTGTCTGATTGAAGGGGTTGACACAATATTCTAGATTACCTCCTTCACTAGCTTTCTCACTGACTGACAAAACAATCAATAATGGTGAAAAAATATATCCA
Source organism: Paralithodes platypus (assembly GCA_032716605.1). Classification (NCBI taxonomy): domain Eukaryota; kingdom Metazoa; phylum Arthropoda; class Malacostraca; order Decapoda; family Lithodidae; genus Paralithodes; species Paralithodes platypus. The sequence continues at coordinate 3,489,665 of CM064521.1, forward strand.
TCTGTTGCAAGCAAGTACATCTTCATCAATAAAATGTTGTATGAAAGTTACATATAATGTATAATTTTCATACATCAGTTCTAAAAGTTTGTTGTGGGAAAATTAATTAAATCTATATTTAAGTTAAGCTAATGCAAACAATTAATTATTACACATGGATAATACACAACAAGTATAATTCTTGTACACAGACTCTCAAATTTGGCTGTGGGGAAAAATAAAGGGTTGAAATTTTGAGTTAAGCTAATGCAAACAAATAAGAAAGACATGCTTCAAAACAACATGCCTATTTTTTGAGTCGGGATCCAATAGATAGATAGACCAATTCCTTGCCTAATGAGTGAATGCACACAACACATCAAGTACTGTTAAGGGGGGTCGCCTTCTTTTTTTCTCTTTCTCTCCTTTTCTCTTTCTCTGGCTTGTATCCATTCGGCCCCATTCAGCCAACTGTTTTAAGACGTTTATCCCCATCCAGGTGTTGATTTCTTCCTGGCGAGCGATAGCGAGCCAGCATAGTATGGAGAAATGTTTCTATCGAAAAATGTACAAATTTAGCTTGCTGTAAAAAATAATAATATATCTATGCTGGCTCGCTACCGCTCGCCAAGAAAATATTGACACCTGGATGGGGGTAAACTACTTAAAACAGTAGGCTGAATGGGGCTGAATAGATACCAGCCAAAGAGAGAGGGAGAGAAAGAGAAAAAAAAGCGAGGTGGGCCCCCTTAAAGACATAGCTAAAGGTTCCAATGCATGACTAGAGCACTCCAATTTTGGACTGCATTAAGAGAAATTAGAAGAATCGAGGGAAGTATAGGTGCCCACATGAATTATAACCACACTGCGAATAGTAGTCGTATTAGTAGTACAGTAGTAGTAAAATACTGTACTGTACGGTCGCGCTAATAAGTCATGTCCCAGCTGTCATTACGTTTGGCTTGCTCTGAGCTGTATTAATGTCTGTCAGATGTTGAATAGGGAGGGGAAGTGTAGGAACATGTTTATATATTTCACTCGATATGAAGAAATGAAGCTTAGATATTGCTGATACCAATTATTGATCAAAACATACTTGGTGCCGAGACATCACTTATTAGCGAGACTGTACATACATATCAATACAGTAGTAAAAATAATAGTTTAACCAGACCACTGTGTCCAAAGTAGCAGTAATAGTAGTTAAAGTAGTAGAAACATAATAGTTTAACCAGACCACTGAGGTATGGAAATAAATATAGCATTTTTGACTGACCAGAATAATGTTATAAACCTGTTATTTAATCATATGAATGAACAAGCTACAATCATAAATGTTAGTGAACAGAATTTAGGTGTGAGTATCCTAGGTTCGAATTCATGGAGTAGCACATGTATTCATTAGTTTCATCGATTTCATTAAGTATATTTGTAAGTTAACTAGTGGGTTGGTGAGAATACAAATTTATTCAATACTTTTTTCCTTCCATACATTAAAGAGTGGGTGTGAATTCATGTGGGAAACAGTATTCCAACAGATATTGGTGAGAATTAAGCGGACATAATCAACTGGACAGAACAATCTATACCGGTACATCAAAGAAATGGTTTCACCCTTTCAATCAGATGGCATAATTTTTCTTATATTTCAGATACCTCCAGACTATTTTATTTAGCTTTAGAAGGACCTGTCATAGTTAGCGGGTTAGGCAAGACAGTCTTCAACCCTTAGATTCCTACAGGTCTTTCGTAAGATGAGTAAAATCCTCCGGCTGAAGCATTAATAAAGTAAAAAACTGTCATCTGATTAAAGAGATCAAGTTAATGGATACGCCTTTGGGGGAATGAATGATTACCAGCATCCTATTAGGCATAATATACAGTATCTCGTGATCACACTATCTACAAATCAGAAAATGCAAAACAGATACCAGTAATGCGGAACTTAAGGTAATGACTGAAGTGAATACAGCGGAACCCCTTTTATCCGGCAAGTAGAGGGGGGGGGGGGGGGGGGGGGGGATTTTTTTCAGGGGAAGGGATTTTTTGGGTGATGAGAGGTTCTGGATGCCGGTATTTGAATTGTGGGCGATTGGGGTTCTACGGTAGCGAGATGAAGAGTCCCGTTTCATGCTACGGTAGATATTCTGTATTACCGGAAAATTGTAGTCCTATTGTAGCAAAGTCCATTTGGTCATTTCTTTTTGGATTTTCTGTACCACTGGATAATTGGGGTTCTACTGTACCAAGATCCATTTGGCCATTTCACTCTAGGTTTTCAGTATCGCCGGCCCAAGCTGAACTCTGTGCTGTATCGTTGACCCGTCCTACTCCTTCATGAGTATTCAATTCCACTACAAGAATCTGGAAAGCTCAACATTTGCATCGCTCAATGCAAACAATTGCAGCCAGCAACTGGGAGTTGGGAAGTGGTGTAAAAATGCTTACTTATTAGATGTATGTACCATAAGAGATGCAATGACATTGAATTTTCGTTCACAACCCTAAATAGCCGGTTGTTGTAGCCGATTGCAAAGCATGTTGTATCAATGTAAAATTTAGTAGAGCAAACAAACTTTCTGCCCTCTACACACTTTCAATGGATAAAGGGAGTGTTTTTGATAACTTCAATCAAAGAGTGGTTTCGATGGCTTCAAAAACTAGAGTGGTTTCAGTGGCTTCAAACAAGGAGTGGTTTCGGTGTTTGCAACTCGAGCTAGCACAGAGCCGTCCAGATTGTTTGTAGATGGATGGTCCCGAGTCTCATACTGGGTGGTGCTGGATTTGTCCCACCGTGCGACCTGAACCTCTGCCCTTCTTGTGACCTCCGAAGCTGAACCAAAGACCTGAAAGTAGAAGAAGAGGTGGGTATTTAGCGGAGAATAATTTTTTTTTTTTATCTAGTTTTCCTATTTTTCATATTACCGAGTGAATATAATATGGTCAATACTTTCACCAATACTGATGCTAGAGGCAAAAATATATTCTTTACATAGTTTTCATAATCATCCTTTATTACACAATGTTAATTTTTACTAGGGGTGTTGTATGATAACATCTACTGTATCTCTATATTCACAACTAGTTATGCTAGAAGCTAAATACTGTATAACCAGTGTGATGGATGTAAATAGTCAGTATTAGTTGTTTTGCGCTAAAAATATGAACATTTCTGTGATCAATCAATGTACTGGCTATCAGATTAAATCCATTATACAATACAAATAATAATACTTGGAGAAAGAAAACAACATACAAAAAAAGGATGCTCTAAAAAAAGATACGAGACAGAATGGTAACAGTGACAAGAGGCAGCTTAGAAATTGGAAGATATGGCAAGGTAGTAAAGAGGTATGTGCTGGAGTATATAGATAGATAGACAGTAAAGAGGTACAAAGAATCAATCACATTTCTGAGCCAATAACTAGACTGTATTATGACAATGAACTTGGGTAGCAAGTAGGTATACCCTTCCAGTACGGGTGACGTCCATTTAATTTATTTTTGGTTACTATTAGGCGTTTTTCTTCAGTTTAGGAAGGACCTCTATAAATTAAAAATCTACAACTCCCATTGAACCCCCTTGAAGCTGCATATAATCGCCTAACTACAGCCAGTATTAAATAGAGGAGAGGTCACCCGTACTGAAAGCGTTAAACAGATCCTTTGCTAAAATTTGTTGCTTGCCTGGTTAACTTCCGAGGTAGAATTTAAGCCTGGAAATTTACCCAAAAGTGTCAAAGAGTTAATAACTTAGTTCAATAAATGATGCGTATGCATGTCTATTATTTCGGCTACCACCAGATGACTTTATGCAACTTAGAACTGATCCCTTCAATTGAAAGGATATCATTATGGTCATATTTAACCCTTTAATTTCTAGAGGCCCCAAGATGACGAAATTTGTCTGGAAGCAGCCATAGAATATAGTATAATTAATCATCTGAATGAAGGAGAATTACAGTGTATGTGAAGCGGAGGAAAAGAATTTAAGAAAAGAGCGTAGGGTGAGTGAGAGGATAAGGAAAATATAAATTTTTCAAGAACTTATGATAATGTAGGATTAAGTTATTGAATATTATAAACTTTAGGATCATTGAATAGTAATGTAATGTGATGACAATTGAATCTGCTGATGTGGAATACTGGCAGTTATGACATGATTGATAATAAAGAGAGACTAGGTTAGAAGCAATTAATTAAATGCAAGAAATTAAAAGACATGGATTGAAAGATAGATTGATAAAAAATTATAATTGACTGGAAGAAATTTAAGTAGGAATGCAATGAGAAAATATATGAAAATATCTTTTAAGCAACATATAATATTTTTAGTTCCTGCCCACATTAACATCTAAATATAATTCTAAAGCAAACATATGAAATAAAAATAAAAACAATTATTTACTACAGACTTGCATTTTGATTTACCTCAAGAATACTACGGAGTTAAATGTCTAAAACTACCATGTTAATTAATAGTTATTAATATACCTCCACCAAGCTCAGTAGTCTTGTTAATGAGTTAATAAGATACTATGCCTGGTACAGTATTGAACTATCAACAACTAGTTACCCATTTGTTGGCAATAAGTAGGATATCCATTTAATCAAGCCCCCTGCCACATTGTAAAGGCACAACTCATGCTAGTTACAAAACACTTGTTTGCAGCAAAGTTTTTAATGCTAGTTAAGAAGTTTCACATAAATAATTTCTTGATTAACAGTCATTTCACTGTTTCAACACAAATACAAATGTGATATACAGTATTGTATAATATTTCACCAAACCCACACAGGAATGAAATCTATGCTCACCTATCTCATGACCAGGGCCAGAATACTTGTTGCTCATTTCTCATACATTACTGACACATGCGAGTACTGTATGTATATTTCTACAACTTTCGTCACGCATTCCATCAGTTATATAAATTTTTCTCATCCTGGAGCACGGATTGAACCACTGACCTCCAGGTAACGAGGCCCTACTGTTACCACTGTATCAAGGGGACTAGCCCGCTCAATAGAGGCCAAACAGGGTCAGTTTTCAGATCAAAATAGGACAAATAATTCTTATAAATGTGGTTAAGGGCTGTGTGCATTGTCTTGAGATAGATGAGTGTAGATTTAGATCCTGAGTGGGTTCGTTGAAATTAACAATTATTATTGAATATGGATTAAAAATAGTACCAATACTGTATAAAGTTTGCATTGAGCAAGGCTGCTTAATGCTAGTTATAATAATTAATGTTCAGTATTTAGTAAGTAGTTAATGATTTTATTAATAAATTTTAACTACACAGAGACTAGCAGTAAAGAAGTTGTTTAGTACCACCATCACCAGGGAACCACCATCATCCCACCACAAACCATCAGTACGACTAGACTTTACCTAGACTAACTTGTGACAGGCTCTTGTCACTCTTGCCTCGCTTCTTCCCATCGGGCGGTTCGACACCCGAGGGAAGACTATTGGAGCGAATTTCAGGATCAACATTGACTAGAAGTTCAGCCTGAGCGTAAGTCATGGCCTGGGCGCACATATGTGATTTGGTGGCTGTGAGGAGATATACCAGGCTAAAGTATTTCAAAGGGGTATCAGGAACATTTGCCCACATAAGTTCTGTTCTCATCAGTAACTTAATATCAAAGTAAATGTAGAAAGATTGATTTATGAGTATACAGTAAAACTCCTCTCTTTCAGAGTATGTAGGGAAGTGTAAAACACCTCAATCTGTCAGAATCTTACTTCATTCTCCCGGACTTTGCCAATAGTCCTAACCAGATATCAGGTGTCCGGACATTTGCCTCCGTCTTTCAGACAAAGTCCGAAAGTGATAAGTAAATGTCCAGATTGAATACCATTGTTCAAACAATTACCTCAGTATTCGGGACTTTAACTTTAGTCTTCCGTACTCTGTCCAAGAGACAGATAGAGTCTGGAACGGATACCCAGTTTGGAACTCCTCGGATTCCGGATGCTTAGAGACTGGATGTATGGGGTTTTACTGTACTAGAGCTTGTTATGTAGTCAAATGATTATTTAACTGTTCCATTACAAACTACACTTGCAAATCAATCTTCCTATTTTAACTTCAATACATTAAATCATGGAAATGACAGAGCATATGTGGACAATTGAACATGGCAATTTTGATTTCTAATAATTCTGAAAACATATACGGTATACTGTACTACGACTAATCAAATTTTTATAACTATACAAAAATAGCTAAAAACAAAAACAAAAAATATATTAAAATATATATACAATATGAGATATCTGACTACACCCTAAAAAATGAAAATAGATTGAAAACTACTGATACATTCAGTATTAAAATTGGAGTGAAAAGTACCATAACAATGTTTTCAAGAAAGTAATATCTAATGACTTACCATTCTGAGCAATCTCTTTCAGTATTGTATTTGGAATTTAAAGTGCTTAATACCATCATCCTACTACTATCTTTAATCTTTAAGTAGACAAATTATGACAGCTTAATACTTAAAAAATTTGGTATAACAATACTATTCATGACCTAAATATACATTACAAATTAAAATTACAATGGTCCCTTTTCAGAACTAGGGTAACAAAAGATATAATAATGCTTATGCTCCTATTTTACCTCTACAACAAAATTAATCAATTAATAAAATTAATACCCGAAAAATTAATAAGAAAATCTAATTCCTCTAATATTAACCAGAAATAAATAAAAAGATGTCACCTTACTAAATTAGTCAAAGATATACCAAGAAGTCTGAGGTCAAGTGAACAGAAGTGATCAGATCAAGTACTTACCTGGTAGTCTTAGGAATTGTTGATAAAAATATTCCTTAACTGAGACGTCCATCTGTCATGCATCCTTATAATTCATCTAATTATTACAACGATGTCCTCCTGTCTTCCGTCTTGTAGCTTAATACAGTACAGGTCTCCCTCACTATACGATGCCCAATTTACGATGATATTATTGTTTTTTCGGTGTTTGTGTTTGAGGTTTGGCTGGTCCCAGAAGGTATCCCCATTTACCCCATTAATGTTAGGGTTCGCTATACAATTCTTCTATTAAAGATCGAGTTTTCAGGAACGTAACCCAATTGTAAATAGAGGGAGACCTGTTCCATAACTAACTAAATAGCTTAAGAACTATACAAGTTAAATAATGTACACTATACATAAATATAATATATATACTGTATTTGTTAGTGGTATCAAACAGCACAGTATACATACTTCGAGGTCTCTTTGGCCTATTCCTTTGGTTGAGCGCAGCAACTTTGGCCAGATGCTTGGCTTTTTCTGTGACAACGAACCCAGCGCTCTCATCCGCTGCCACTAGCAATCGTTCCCTCCTGAGGAAAGAAAACGCATTATATATATTTGTTAGCTCTTATTAGATTGTGAATAATCATAATTATGCTTTCATTAATTTCACTTGGAGATTACTGGTGTTAAGAATGATATCAATTATTATGAAAGATCAGGGCAAACTAGCTAACAAGAGTAGTATAACAGTAAAACAACTTTAACTTATTTTTGTTTTCTTTAAAGTAGTTATGGGAGAATATTTCTTTTTGTCACATGTATTGGGGTTGAAAGGTTTACAACCATGCAGATTCAAACAAAGGCTTATTCTGTCAAACATTGATTTGTAACTTTAGCCTCAGAAACATTATGAGACTACCTGTATTTTGCACAAGTATCAGCAACTAGACTAAAGGCAGACTACAGTACAGTAATTACGGAATTCTTGTAAAAAAGTACATTTCAGAAGCTGCCAATCATACTCGCAGGAAGAGGCACTCATTTAATTCCGCCTTTAGAACAGCAACATATTCTCACCTGAAAGCTTCCATCCACTTGTGCTTTTCGACTGAAGATTTGCAGGAGAACACATACCACTTGTTCTTCTCTAAACTGTGTATCTTCCACCCGTTATGCACGCTGATGTTGAGACTGGAATCTGAAGCAAAGAAAATTAATTGTAAGCTAAATTATGACAAGAGAAATACCAAGGACAGATATTATGCATCACTGAATGTTTTATAGTGAGGGAATATATATGTTGACAACTAAATTACGGTTATAGTGAGAATCCTTTATAGTCCTCTGGTATAGAGCACTATAGAAAAAGGCAGTGTAAGCCAGTATTGGCGCAGGTTCAAATTCAAGGCCGAACCAGGGCTGCCCATGAAAATATAAAGAAAACAAAATCCATTCTACTACACTGTGTGTGTGTCCTTAACCCTTTCTTTACTGGCGACGTCTTTTCAATTTTTATCTAGCTATATTAAGACTATTGTGTGCAGTTTATGAAGGATCTGTGGTAGTAGAATGGGTTAAGTGAGATAGTTCGAAGCCTGTTAATTTCTGGAGGCCCTTAAGAAACTGAATAAAATAGTCTAATAGTAGCCAGAATGTAGTTGAAAGGAAGTCGCCGGTACGGAAGGGGTTAATATATAGCACTTGTGTGTGCCATGAATTTGCTAAAGAATGCTACATCGCTCATCTCTTTCTGTAATATGTATTATCTCTTTGATAACTGTTCCACCCTTGTTTTGCTATAATTGCATTTCTCTACAATAGGCCTATTATACAGTTGTAGTCTAGAATTTGCAGACATATTTATGTAAAAGTAAAAAATATAGTACTGTACTGTATAGATACAACAAAATAAATTAAATTAATAAGAAACATCAGAGATAACATATCTCCCTATACAGCATAGGCAAGATAGCACATCTATAAAAAACTAAATTGACAATTAGAATAATATTATTAAAGCAATAGTCTATCATTCAGCAAGAATGATTTAATCTTCCTGATCATCTGAGTCATTGGTTGAAAATGATCAATTATTGTACTGTACTGTACTACATATATCATAACTCACACTCTTATATTAAAAACAAAGCCACGGAATCGACGATCATACGATGGGATAGGCTAGGCCTAGGCTATGCTAAATATGATTATGTTTTCAAATAAAGTCTATGTGGTAAGTAATATCCTCATAATATGTATTTTTATATATTTTCAATAGATATTTATTGGATGTAGGCTTATTTAAGGGGAGAAATGGGTACTTGGACGAATCTGGGGGTCGAAAAGTTGGGACCTGGGAACCAACTTATTTTTCCCCATAATAACAAGTTCCATTATCGCGGTTCTCGTTATAGCGGCACTAATTAGGCACTAATTAGGCACCAATTAGGCGCGATAACAGAGGGTTGAGTGTACTACATATATCATAACTTACACACTTATATTAAAAACATAGCCTACCAAAAAGCCATACACCCACCTTTTCCATCAGGGAGATCAACAATCTCACACATATTAAGATTGAGTCTCCCTCTGTACACAAAAGTATTCCGCTTGAGCAGGTCCCGCTTGCAGTAGACAAGCTGGTGGTCAAAGAGGAAGAGGGTGACTTCCTTCGGCCACGACCCACCCACGCCCTTGGTCACCTCTCCCTGGTAGATTAGCTGTGAGCTATCCTCAAGGAGCTCCGAACCCTGCAAGGAAAATTAAATTGAAATATAACATACAATACCGAAAAGCTACTAGGGGGTATCGAGGTCATTCATAATCCTTGCTAATTAATGTTAAGAAACTCAACAACATAACTGAAATGCATGTCAAACAAAACAATAACAATAATCGCAACATATACAGTATATTTGCCAAATGTAGATAACTTAGACCAAGAATGAGAGCAGTGGAAATGAGTTACTTGAGAAGTGCGTGCGGAGTTACATGGAGGGATAGACAGACGAATGAGGAAGTAAGGAGGAGGTGTGGTGTGGAGGTAGATGTGCTGGAAAGTGTGAAAAGGAACAACTGGAGATGGTTCGGCCATATGGAACGTATGGAAAGCGAGAGATTGACGAGAGCGAGGTGGAAGGATAGAGAGGGAGAGGTGGAAGGATGGAGTGAGGAAGTATATGAATGAAGGCAGTGCTGGTTGGGAAGAGAGGCGTCGACTGACTGGGGACAGAGGTGCATGGGGGCGGTTCATTCGTGGCCACCCCTTCGGGGATTGTGGCATCAGGCAATAGATAGATAGATAACTAAATAGCCAATACTAAGCAAGAATTCATGACCCACCCACAATTTTCCATGGTAAATCAATTGAGATAAATCCTCAAGGAAATTTGAATCCTAATATTTCTGAACCCTGGAGAAATCTGTAGAAGGTTACCATTCTCTTACAGCGGGTTACCATTATAAACGTTTACAGGCTATTCAAATTCTCGCAAATTAACTTTTCCATTCTTATTTTTACAGTACATGAAATTGCGGTAGAATTGTTATCAAACTTGCTCCCTAACTATCTCTTTGTCTAGCATGTACATATGTCCATTCCATATCTAAATAATGTATTGTATAACCATTGTACCGGTACTACATAATTAAAAAAGGTTTTGTATACTAAAAAGTTTATGCTAGTTACCAGCAGTGGTGGGCACAGCAAACCGAAAAGTTAGCTGAGATAACCGATAATCAGTTAACGTTAGCTTCGATAACGCTGAATCGCTAATGAAATTAGTGGAAGCTAACGATAACAGTTAACAGCTAACTTTTATCATATGAATTTAGCATTGGTTTGATTTTTCCCTCTTAAACCCTTAAACACAAACCCAGACAGCTAAAACTATGATATGCATTAGCTTGTAGTTGTAGTTTATTGCTTAGACACAGCTTTCCAAAACATATGCTAGAAGAATCGTAGAATGCCAAGATCAGATTATTAATGAATGTGCATGTGCATCCTTTTGTATATAAATCATTAAATGAACAAATGAAATAAACATTAGCTTACAATCAAGTTTATTTGCATACATTAATAAAAGACTGTTCATTATTACTATTGTATCACAATATTTACGGACATTGTTAATCAAAATTAAATTCAATATATTAGCGAGTACCAGTAGCTAAAATTAAAATATATTGTTTCTCTTGTGAGTTATGTACAACAGTGTCTGTATACAATATCATAAGAATGATAAGATATCACTAGAGAGTAAATAATAACCAAAATATAGTAATTAGGCCTATGATTGATTATTTTTGATTATGACTTATTACTCATGAGTCATAACTCATGAGCTATGTAACGACACTTCTGTCGAATAGATTTTTTGTTATACAGTAGTTAGAAAACTTAGATAGGCATAGACAGTATAACAAAATCAATAAGCTTAACCCCCAAAGTTAAGTTTTATATCCTAGAAGTAGATCATAGGCTAAAGAAAATCATCTATTGATAACTAGAATATAATACAAATTACATCATGGTGCTGAAGGGGTTAATAGGTATAATAATATAAGTATTAGTTATTGTTAATCAACAATTAACTAAAATACATTTGAGACTGTGGTTGCCTGGGAAATAAATTTACTTTCTAATATAGGAACTTATATAACAATAAATAAATACAAATATATACCCAAATAGATATATGGTAACATTTTGAAAATGTAAGTGTCGTAGTTTAGTCGGCGCTAGGCTCACGACACGTTGTTGACGTTCATGTCATAACATGACTCATGAGTCTTGTAATGTGTACTGTACATGTGAATGTGACGTGATATAGTTAATGTAATACTGCCTGTTGCAATGATGCAATTACATACAGTACTCACATAAATATGTGTCATTTTAGGGTTTGCAAACGTTTTTGACCAAGACACCTTTTTTTTACCAGCGAATGCACATTAGCTGATTAGCTGACTTACAGTTAGCGGCAGTAAATTTATCGGAAGCTAATCGGTCTGCTAACGATTTTAAAAGTTAGATTAAAAGCTAACCAGCTAAGGAAATATTTAGCTTCGCTATTAGCTGTTAGCTGATTAGCAGAAATTGTGCCCACCTCTGGTTACCAGCATCACATTCTCCAGATGCTAAGGTTTTCACATTACCTTGCTACACTCAGCCTAATCTGTTATACAGTATACACCTTGATACATTCAGCATTAGTAGAGTACTGTATCTTACCTCCCAGCCTTCAACAGTGATCTGCCATGACGCAATCTTCTCTAGACATTCCATCCGCCTCTTGCGCTCATTGACAAGCAGTGCCACGTCTCTCATGGCCTCCAGCGCTCCCTTCACACTGGTGTAGTCAGGGTGGTCAGGCTGAAAATTATTTTATTTGTTTAGTCCAGGGTGTCAAACTGGGGTAACTTGGCTTAAAGGCTGGAAAGAACATGAGGAGTACAAGGAAATTTACATTGAAAAAGCACAATGACTCGATCTTCATAGCACAACAAATACTGGTAACATCAAAATATTACATGATCTCTAATGCAGAACTATTTAAATTAAGCAGATAGCACTTACAAATAATCTTTTGGCTTGTATTGTACAGCAAGTACGGTACGTATCATTTGCTAGCTGGTTGTCAGAGCTCTCATCTCAAGCGAAGAAGCCTTTAGTTGGCAAAGGATAAGAATACAAACAAGTGGATACACAAAAGGACCAATATTATACCAACGTTGCTATATTCGGAATTGGGAAGCAAGAGGTTGGTTGAAAAAATTAGGGAAGTTGATAAAATGTCTCAGTAACCCAGTGAACACACCATTGCTCAAATTCATGTGAGAATGTTAGCTGCTGAAGAGGATTTGAAAACAGGGGAAATGAGTCTATGAGATTATGCAAGGGATAGAATAGCATTGAAGTTAAAAATATCCAATATATTAAAAAACATACCTTTGTGTATTTCAATAGTTCCTGAAGCTGGAGAGGATATTTACAGATCTTCTGGACTGGGGTGAGTAGGAAGCCGTCCAGAGAAATGTCAATCATCTCCTGCAGCAGACGACACGCCTCAAAGAAGTGGACATATTTTTGGTTCTGGTAAAGCTCTTGCAGGGAAGACATGGCAGCAGGATGGTTGTTGCAGTATTCGCTGTAGATCTCAAATTTTTCTCTCTGAAATTAATGCATTATTAGACTCAAGAATATATGGTAATTATTTCCACAATACTTTAGGTTATTATCAAAAGAAATGGATAGATAAAAATAAGTATCGTATATAATTTATTTTGCTAAAGCGTTATTTTGATTAGTTCTTGTCCTTATATTGTGTCGTCCCTGTTTTGGTTTGTTTATTTTGGAAGTTTTACATTATAATAATGAAGTAATTCTGCAAAACTTCTTAGGGGTGAATTAGATACAATGCAGAGTAGACAATTATCAGTAGAGGTTAGAAAAGGATTAATACAGTGTTCCATTAAGTCTATTAATTATTATGTTCCTTCCAACAACCAACTATACTCCTAAAATCGATTAATGAAATTTACAAACACATGTGGCAGTCCGTGGATTCGAATCCAGGATGCTCACACCGAAAATCAACACCTTATGCATCGCACCACGTAGACAGTCAATCGATACTACAAAGATTAAACCATGTATAAAAACATAAATTGAGTGTGGTGATGGGCTGGTCTATCAGAGTGAGAGCTGAGCAATCTCTGCCATACCCATAGCTTACTCTGACTGTTCCTTTAACTTATATATTTTCTAGATCTCAAGTGACGGCGTCTCTTCCGTGGATTGACCTCCCAATCTACCAAGATTGGAAGCCAAAGCGTCACATTTTCCCCTTGCCCCTCAACTTTCTCTTCATAATTGCTGAGGGGCACAGGGCCCTGGGTGGGGCTTTGGTTTCCCGGGCGTTTCCGCACCCTCCTTAGCTCCCCGCCATGGAGTGGCTTCGGTCACCCAGGCTTTATTGTGGTTGGTGGGGAGGGTTCTGTGGGGGCACTCGGTTATGGCCTTGGAATTGCTCGGGGCCTTGGGGCTGTTCGGCCAGGCAGCTTGGGGAACAACAACAACAACATAAATTGAGTGTGATAAACATAATTTATTTATTTTTATATTACAGCCACAACCTGGTCAGTTTTTTTTTTTTTTTTTTTTTCTATATTCCAACTTACTTCCTCTCGGACATAGGCTGAAAGCCTTAACATTCACCGCTTTACAATGAACAGTGAAGCCTGTGAGGTCTTGTTCCAGTCTAGGGAGTGAGACATGTGAAGCACGTAGAGTACAACGAGCACCTGCCATCTTGCCTTCACATGAGGCACGGTGCTCACTCATGGCCCGAAACGACCCCATCTCTGAAGCCATCTCGTTCCCGTGCTTCACTGTCTCACCCCCTACACTCGGACTCTCACACTTACACACACACAACGCCACCTGTTGAGCAGATAACTCACCAGGCATTGCACCCCTATAGCATATTTTGAATATGGGAATATTCATACACTGCTATTTAATCAGGGAACAATGAGGGTATTTTATTGACGTTTCGGTGGGCTTGTGGTAATGCACTGATACTAGGTACAGCACAAATTCCATCCCAATAATATCTTCCTATTGATACATCGGGATTTGAACCGGGGACCTTTGGATTACCAGGCCAGTGGCAAGACCACTCCACCACACCTCCCCTTGTTATCTATAACGTATGAAGTGTGATAAATGTCACTCTAGGCTACTATTGGAGGGGCTGTGATTGTGAGTGTTGTCTGTAACCAGTGTGCTCAGTACACACACACACACTTCTGACTCACATTCTTGATAAAAGTAGCACCAATGCAGGACTTGTAAGGTTCCTGCCAGTCTATACAGGTCTCCAGGTCTCTGAGGAAGGAGCTCTGGAACTGGTGAAGGGCTTCCATGTTGCCGAAGATCGTGCAGATCCGCTCGTTGGTGAACATGTCTGGTCTCTTACGAACTTGCTTTAGGTAACCCTGGTAGAGAAATGTAAAAAAAAAATATTAGCACCATATACAGTACAGTGCTGTATAATATGCTAAAGTTACCATACTAATCAAGCTAAAAGAAATGCATGATAAATATACCTTTAGGCTATACCATATCTTAAATTCTTGGAAAAGGATAGTACAGTAGTCCCTCGTTATCGACGGGGGTTACGTTCTTAAGACTGCCGTCGATAGCAAAAACCGTCGATACCGCATTACCGTACATACACGTACAGTATCCGTGGTCTCTATCCTATGTACTTCTAAGTGTTTCCTTTACACATAACCTTACATATTAGAGTATATTGCAAATAAAATTATCCTATGTAGCCTACTTTTAAGTTTTTCCTTTACACATAACCTCGTCAGACATGGCACTTGACTTGACTGTTTTGATGGTCCTGGGGATTCAATTCCTTCATTATTACCACCAGGCACACCGTCTATCACTGAATACATTAGAGGCCATAATAAACGCAAGAGATACAAGGTTCAGGCACAAATAAGCAAGTAAAAGGCGGGTGGACATAGAGCTTCTGCCTGGTATTGACAACATTAAAAATGGAGGACTAAAGTGACGCTCCGATTGTCGGTGAATCCGGATTCACTCAAAATCTAGTCTTTAGGCTAATTATTTTTGCTCTCGTTTTCGGTGTATTTTCTTATTATTGTAGGTCTTATTGTTCATAATTTAATCCACTTTTGGTTGGTATATTAGAGTAATATAAATAAACAATTAATCCGTCGATACTCGAATCAGTCTAAAGTCAGTCGATAGTCGAATCCGTCTATGATAAAGCAATCAGTCTATAATCAAATCCGTCTATAAAAAAGCCGTCGATAACGAGGGACTACTGTATACAGTATATAATTTAATTATGAAGTTAATTCATATCTGGTCATGGAAAAGTCCAGATGTAGTTATATGCATAATCACAATATTCGTAAATATTAAAAAGCCTGAACATAAAACGGTCTTGAAGATAAATACTTTCTGTACCTATGTAGCACCTCTTAAAAGGTTGGTAATATTTGGATAGGTGACTATATTTGCAATCGTGACTTGTTCATATTTGGTCATACAATAGTCTTGATAATTATACAGAATAACAACCATTAATTCTCCACATAAAGAAATCTGTATTTAACTGCTCTAAAGAAATACACAATGTGTACCTTTATAACATCTTTTAAGTGCTTGACAAAATCTCGTTCCGTGGATATAATTTCGTTGATGACATTGGTTCTTATCTGGTCGTGAGAGAGCCCTGAGATGCTCAATTTACGTGCTGGCCCCAATCTTCTCGCATCGTGGTGTCTCGAGCCTTGGTGGTCCTCTTGGTTTACTAGTATCTGGGGTGGAAACATTAGTCATTAACAACCTGCAAATGAGGATAATTCTATACTGCTATCAAAAGGGCATCATTATTTACTGACATGGTCTGTCAAAAGTATAGAACAAATTGAAATTATTGACTGTCGCTATGATAGCATTACGATTCACTTCTACGAAAGGCCTTAGCCGCCTTAAATGCCCCATGTTGGAATAGTATAAAATAAATTAGTAGCATAGTTTATGACACTTTAAATTATTTACAAATTGGAGGAATGTTGTTTAAAGCAAAATTCTGACCCTATGTATAAAAACAGTTTACTATAATAATAAACATGCAACACATATATACAGTAAGAACATGAATAAATACTGTACTGATAAAGAACGCCAAGCAAATAGTTAATCAAAGAAAAATTGTAAAACATATTACCAATAAAACCTTCTCTTTAAGACCTTGAGTATCTGGAAACATAAGGCTTCTAAAGTAGATATCTGATTCAAACTCTTATGTCTCCTTTCGTTCAACAGATTCCAAAAGACTGGGATTTATGTCTGAATGATGGCTTTCAGGTTGAATATTTACCTCCTTATTTCGAACAAAAACTGAACAAACCAAGGTAAATTTTGACACACCTAATATCCAGTTCGGAGAATCATCCCAGTGCTTCGGAGTAAGTCTGAAAGACTGATTTTATAATGTAAAACTTCCAAAATAAACAAACTAAAACTGGGACGATACAAGATAAATGCAAAAGAACTGATCAAAATCGCTATGTGGAAACAACGCTTAATAAAATAAAATTTTGAAATAAAAAAACACAATCCACCACATAGGTGTACAAAACTTGAGCTGTTTCACACTTCTGGATAAGGTCTCCCAAAATTCTATCCAGAAAAGGGAAGCTATATTGTACAATACTTTACAAAATCAAAGAACTTACCCTAACAAAGGCTGCGGGGAACCATCCTGCCCGGTTGCTGATGCGGCCCCACCACCAGTCCTTGTCGGAGCAGTCCAGCACAGTGATGAGGTCCCCGGCCTTGAACACCAGCTCCTCCGAGTCCAGCGTCACATGATCCCACAGAGCCTCCGCGTATACTATCATGTCATCATCCTGCGGGAGATATGGTGGTATTATATAACAGAATATGCATGTACTACAGGAGTAAATTAGCTGAGTAAATAAATTCTATCATAATAGCCAGGCAAATGGCAAATGATAGGGGAGGTGTGGTGGAGTGGTCTTGCCACTGGCCTGGTAATCCAATGGTCCCGGGTTCAAATCCCGATGTATCAATGGGAAGATATTATTGGGATGGAATTTGTGCTGTACCTGGTATCAGTGCATTACCACAAGCCCACCGAAACGTCAATAAAATACCCTCATTGTTCCCTGATTAAATAGCACTGTATGAATATTCCCATATTCAAAATATGCTATAGGGGTGCAATGCCTGGTTAGTTATCTGCTCAACAGGTGGTGTTGTGTGTGTGTAAGTGTGAGAGTCCGAGTGTAGGGGGTAAGACAGTGAAGCACGGGAACGAGGTGGCTTCAGAGATGGGGTCGTTTCGGGCCATGAGTGAGCACCGTGCCTCATGTGAAGGCAAGATGGCAGGTGCTCGTTGTACTCTACGTGCTTCACATGTCTCACTCCCTAGACTGGAACAAGACCTCACAGGCTTCACTGTTCATTGTAAAGCGGTGAATGTTAAGGCTCTCAGCCTATGCCCGAGAGGAAGTAAGTTGGGGGGGGGGGGAAAAAAAAAAAAAAAAAAAAAAAAAAAAAAAAAGTATTTGTAGTAATATACCCAACGAACCCCCCCCCACCGGAGTAAGGGGCATACATGGCGACTATTAGGGGGAATAGTGGTAGACTAGTGGTAGTGGACCAACAGCCATTAATAAACAATAATGCCTTGCTATTGGCACTGTCTTGGTATGGCACTGCTGAGGCTGGTGAGGAGCGAATAGGTACCACCTGGGCACTGTTCGGCCACACCAGTGTCGGCCACTGTTTGCATGGTGGGTCAGTGTTGTGGCAGGATTTTGTTGATCTGAAGTCCAAGTTGCCTAATGTACAGTAAAGTCTTGATATGGTACTGTCTTGTTGTAGCATTGTTAAGGCTGGTGTGGTTTGCATATACTGCAGGTGCAGGTGCTGCAGTGGGACTTCATTGAGTCTTCCTGAGGCAATGGTTAGCACTATGCCAACATCAGCCACAGTGAAGACATGATGGGGCAGTGTTGTATTTCATGCCAACTGCACAAAGACAACCCCGTCTCAGCCGTTACAATGCATGTAATGGAGAGCGATGCTTAACCATTGTATGTACAGTACTGTATGTACAGTATGTATAAGGCATATAATTGTGGGACACTAAGTATTTACTAATGAAGCATACTGACTTGGTCATTGTGGTCTTAAAAATATAGCAAAAATAAGTGCTTAACATCACATTCTGAACTGTTAATATAAATTGAACAATAACAGTACATGAATTAGAATTTGTGGTCAGTAGCTATACAGTATCTGACTAGAAATTTAAATGGCTTGAAATTTAAACTGAATCAATTCCTAGAGCAGACAAACCACCAACCAAACCCAGTTATTCTTCCAACCTTCCGACCTAGCTCATGAATAGGACATTTTGGAAATGTAAATACAGTAAATAATAGTAACCCAGTGTTCTCTGCGGTCTTCAATTCAACACAGGCGCAATGGCGATGGTGAGGCCAAGAAAAGTGCAATAACATGATAGACCAATGAGCTTAATTTTATGTAAGGTAAGTTTTAGAATGCAGTATGAAAGTTTTGCACATTAACAATGCCACAACAGACAAACATTATTACCTTTGTTACAAAGATTACAATATAAAGTACGGTACCTATTAAAGTTAATTATTTAAAATTTTAAACTTTCAGATAACAGTTATTGTAATTCAATGAAAAATAAAAATAAATTGAATTACTATGCTTTTTCCACCAACCAACTTCACATCTAAACTCAATCAATGAAATCAACAAATACATGTGGACTTACATCCTCTAAGCTTCTCTTCAAGTCATTCCTAAAGTCTTCAGAGTCGGACATGCCAATCTCATCTTCCGAGGTAGTGTTGTCTTCATGGAGGATATTGCCGACCGAGGGCCTGCGGTGCCGCCTGCTGGGGGTCTGGGTGGGACTCATGCCCAGACTCAAGCTGCAGGTGGGGGTCTCGTAGATCCTGTCCAAATCTAGCGGCTGACTGATGGACCGACGCAGGTGGGATGAACCTTTACTTCTTTTTAAACTGCGAAAAATATGTCAGATTAGTATTATTACCACACAGAATTACAATGACTTAAACTAGAATACCGTGCAATTTATGCACCACAAAAAAGAGTCTGGTATGTTTTGTGGAAATAAAGAGGTAGGGTAGGACAGGAAAAACCATGGAAGGGAAAAACAAGTACAGTAGGCCAGGAAAAAACATAACAGGACAGGACAGAAAAGGTTAAGACAAAGCAGGATGGAGGATGGTGACAGGGGCAAGGTAGAGCTAAGAAAGAGAAGTGCTAAGACTAAGGGAAGGAAAGTGCAGGGCATGGGTAAAGCACAGCATAGCACAGCAAGGTAGAATAGGATAATCAGGTTAAGGCAGGAAAAGGGGAGGTTCATGGCAAGCTAGACAGGGTACAGAGCACAGTCATGCTAGAGCAAATTATACCAACATACTTAAGGGCAGGGTAAGGTAGTGGCGTTCAGGGAAAGGCATGACTTGTGACCATACAGATATAAGATCTTTAGGATTTCCAGGCATTACAGGACCGGGCAGAGTAGGGTAAAATTAGGTAGGGTAAAATTAGGTAGGGTATAATAGGCAGGGCAGAGTAAGGTAAGTAAGGTCAAATAAGGAAGGGCAGGGTAAGGCAGGACAGGAGAGGAACGAATAATGTAAGGGGTACGGAAAGAAAGGAAAGGGTAGAAAAAGGCATGGTAATATAGTGTAAGGCAGAGTAGGGCAGGGGAAGAAGAATGCAATGGATGGGCAGTGCAGAGAAGATTGGTGGGCGGAGCAGAAAAGATTGGAAGAACAGGGATGGGCAGGAAATAATCAGGACAGGGGACAAGAGAGGGGAAGGTCAGCGGTATGGTAGGGGTGGGCATGGGTATGGTAGGAGTATGGTAGGGGTGGGCAGAGGTATGGTAGGGGTGGGCAGAGGTATGGTAGGGGTGGGCAGGGGTATGGTAGGGGAAAGGAAGGAGTAGGGTAGGGGTATGGTCATGGAAGTATTGAGGGGTAGGAACAGGTGGTGATGCAGGACAAACGATGGACTGGGCAGGGGCATTGTCTCTCTAGTACACAACTACACATACAAAAAAGACAAACATATTCCTACTAATTGCTATAACTAAACTGTGGGTACTCTAATGTCCTGCTCTAATGGTCAGTTCTCGGCTTCTTGCCATATCGGAAATTTCTAAAAAGAAATGAGGTAGCATTGACTGGAACATGATCATATTCTATACAGCCACTTCCCTCTTTCATAACTCTATTCCACCAGGGCCCGGATTTACTAACCAATACTGATATAGACGTTGATGTCAATCTTTTTGGCATAATTATATAGATCAGAGTATAGTTTTTCGGAGAACGATGAAGTTATGACGCCGTACACCATAGGCCTATACATAGACTTAATTAATTGGTTTGTTAGTATTCTACCACATCGTAAAGTATGACCACATTGGGTATCCTGGTCCTGTTGAATTATACCTAATTATTATCTCCTCCAACGAAGTTAGGCGGAGGTTATACTTTCGCCTCTGTCTGTTTGTGTTTGTTTGTTTGTCAAAAAGATACGGACCCGTATTATTAAACATCCCCTTGACGGTATTATTAAAGTTTTAAGCCTCGAACAGGGTCTTCAGGGAAGGGGCTTGTAGTAATATTATTGGAACACGAAGGTCACGAAGTACCCCATCTCTTCGCAAACCCCTTCGAGATATAAGAAATTTTTGTCTTGCATTCTTATTGTGTATTACAAAGCAATGCTATAAGACGCCTATTTGTGTCGGTATCGACACTATTATAATATTAGTATCCAATTGGGTAATATTTAAGTAATTTGTGAAGACTTCTGCTATACCGCCCAGACATCACGATCGCCATTCTACCCACAAAATATGCCGTGTCGCTCTTGTTCTGATATTACTACCCTCTGTTCTGCTTTAGGGAAGCACTTACACTAATTCTAATGTATTTTTTAGCAATTTCGGCATTGCATTTTTGCTTGAGTAACATGGCTATCCCATAGTATTACTTAAATTTTGTAGTACGTGTGATGCCAATTATGCCAGTTCCAAGTCTTTAGACATTGGCTAGTTTATACCTTTCATTACTGCAGTTAAGCACAAACTTATTTAACAATGGAAAAGAATGCATGAGGAGGGCTGGGTATCAGTATTTTGTGAAATAACTTAAATTAGGTTACAGTAAACTTCATTAGGTTATTAGGCCTAGACTAATTTTATTTCACTGCTCAACATAATTTGTTATTATTATTTTTTTGCTGTTGAGCTCTGCATATATTCAGGTAGGCTTGGGTTTTAGTAAAATTGCATTAGGCTAGGCTACATATTTTTATTTCTATTGGAAAGCATAGGCCTACACATGCTAAAGAATTTAGCCTAGCCTACCACAATTTAGCCTAGACTGAAAAAACAAACAAAAATAGGCTAATTGCAGTTTTGGTAAGAGTTGTATTTGTGGGCATACCAAAAGCTTTGTATATATAGCCTAGTCGCACGCTCGCAGTTAGGCCTACATTCGCGTCTAATTTAACTGATGGGGGGGCAAAGCCCCCCTCAATCCATTATTGTATCCCCCAGTCAGTAACAAAACAATTTACCCAACACCTGGCCGTGGGATACAATAATGGGATGAGGGGATCTTTATCCCCCTATGACTTATTGTCATCATCATAATATATATTACCAGCTGGGGCAAATAACCACAGTCAAATTAGACGCGAATGTAACTGCGAGCGTGCGACTACATAAATAAAGCGGATGATACGCCCGCTAACACAACTCTGAACGCATTTTTTCCTAATGTATGATTTTTTTTACTTATGACCTCAACAGTTGAAAGATGACAATTTTATTGTTTATTTTATACAAAAACATTTGATTTGTAACTTAGATACGTACTCTCATATTTATGCTTATAATTGCAGTATGAGTGGGCTTTTGCTTTTTATATGTAGGCCTAGGCTAAACAAATGTTAGTTTTTGTTTTATAGGCTAAACTAGGCTGAATTTATGCTAATAAATATTAATTGTAGGGAGCAAAGGTGTTTCAGAATACATTTAAAGCGACATTTGCACGCTCTACGCGTCGGATTTTACACCTATATTTTTTTCTTAAATTATCCCACACGCACGTCGGATTTGACACCTTTATTTTTTTCTTAAATTATCCCATGGGCAGCGGCTATTTTCCCCATTCTGTCATATATTATGATAACAATAAGTCCTGGGGGGGGTGAGGGGGGCATTGTCCCCCTCAACCCCCTAAATATGTTTAAATAAGAAGCGAACACACAGAACTTGCGAATCGCGGCGGTAGGCTCTTTGAATGATACCCAGCAATGCATCATATTAAATCTCTATTAATCTTTTTTCACAGTTGTTAAGAACCGTTAATGTAAATTTTTAATACAGTAGTATGAACGGTAAGTTATGTTAGCGGGCGTACCGTCAGCTTTCTTTACATAGTCGCACACTTACATTCGTGTCTAATTTGACTGCTGTTATTTGCCCCTGCTGGTAATATATATGATGATGACAATAAGTCATGGGGGATGAGGAGGGCAAAGCTCCCCTCAACCCATCATTGTATCCCACGGGCAGGTGTTGGGTAAATTGTTTGTTACCGGCCGTGGGATACAATAATGGGTTGAGAGGAGCTAAGCTATATCACAGAAGTTAGAACGTTTTGATTATCGAGCGTGATATCTCTGCTATGCGGTTTTATATAATGGATAGCCTATAGGCTAGGCCTATATATTTATTTTGTTTGTTAGGCCTATATTATGGCTAGGCTATGTAATGGTTAGCAGCTGTTAGGTAAAGGTTAGCAATGTTAGGTAAAGGTTAGTAGGCTAGGGTGTCATAATTTAGTCTACTAGGTTGGGTTAGTTAAGTAAAGTTAATCTTATAAAAATATTCAATGTGGGTAAATTGTTGGTGGGGGGAGAGGGATTGAGAGAAGGCTCAGTGAGTCAGTTCTGAAGAATTACCAACCATTTAATTTTGTGCCTTTAAAATGACTCAAATTAGGCTATACTGGAAGATTAGATGAATCTTTAAGAAAGGCTAGGTTAGGGTCATTGTCGTGCCAAAGTTAGATTATAGCCTAAATATAGAAGGAAGTGAATAAAATAAAATATGTAGGCCATGACTATTATATCCTAATGGTGTTAGTGAGCTAGGCTTATAATTAGGGTCAGGTGTAAGAGGAATCTGCCTTGTGTGGGCCAATCGTCTTTCTGCAGACTCCCATATTCTTATGTTCTTATATTGATATAGCCTATAGGTCACAAGTGTTTTCAGAAAGTTTGGCCTAAAAATGGTCAGTAATAGGCCTAGCCTAGGCCTAACTCAATGAGTGTCTTCTTGAAAATGTCACATTTAGCCTAGGCCTAGGCTAGAGTTCTATTTCCATCAAAACCGGAGAACAAATTTGATTGTACTTAGAAGACTTGGATCATCGTCAGGGTCAATATACAGGAGGCGCTACAATATAGGTAGCAAAATTCTAATGGTAGTTTTGGGTTCCTATCATCATATGCTTCATTTCTATATACTTTTTATCCCCAGGAAAAAAAAAAAAAAAAATCTTGGGATTTTTCATTTATTTTCTTGGGATTTTTTGTTTTGGTCATTAACCTAACCAAAAAACCAAACCAAACCAAACCAAACCAAACCAAACCAAACCAAACCAAACCAAACCAAACCTAACCTAACCTAACCTAATAGCCCCCAAATACATTTAGGTTAGGTTAGGTTTTTTGGTTAGGTTAATACAAAAAAAAAAAAAATCCAAGAAAAAATAAAAAACCCAAGATTTTTTTATTTTTTCCCGGGGATAAAAAGTATATAGAAATGAAGAATATGCTGATAGGAACCCAAAACTACCATTATAATTTTGCTACCTATATTGTAGCGCCTCCTGTATATTGACCTGGGAGGCGATCAGGATCATATTTCACACTGATGTCATTGATATGCATTAATTTATTTTGTGACGAAGCCAGCGTTGCCGGAGATAT
This sequence comes from Paralithodes platypus, assembly GCA_032716605.1. Classification (NCBI taxonomy): domain Eukaryota; kingdom Metazoa; phylum Arthropoda; class Malacostraca; order Decapoda; family Lithodidae; genus Paralithodes; species Paralithodes platypus. Next base: position 3,514,096 of record CM064521.1, read on the forward strand.
ACACTCTACCGAGTGGCCCTCTTGTTGAAAAATTGATAGATTGGGGTGGAAGGGAAATCAAGAAGAGATTTAATTCACAATTTCCTGTGTTTTCCTTCCTGCCCATTCAATCCCCATTCCTTGTGTTTTCACTCCAGCCCATTCAATCCCTTATCTAATTACCTCTTCGACCTGTGTAGCGACGCCGTGTGTTGTGGGAGTCTGTGGGCGGGTCTGATTTTGATGGGCTGCGGCGTGGAGAGCTGGCGTGAGTACTGGAGACCCCGCCCACCGATACCACCCGCGTCACTGTGGGTCCGCCGCACCGCCCGTGTGTTCACCTCCCGCAGCCCGCCACCACTGCTGCCGCCGTCATCCGCAAGACTAGCCTGGGGAAAGATTAGTGAGAGTTAGATTTAAAGTCCGAATTTTTACTAAGAATACAATTCAATAATGAAACTTATAGGACTAGCCTGTGTTAACAATATTTACAATCAAGTTTGCAATGACTACACTTACAAGTCAGTAAACAAACCTATGGGTCTGAGTGCTAATAAGTCATATGTCTCAGATGTCATTACGTTTGGCTCGCTCTGGGTTGTATTAATGTCTGTCAGATGTTGAATAGGGTGAATAAGTGTAGGAACATATTTGTATATCTCACTCGAAACGAATAAATCAAATTGTAGGCTATATATTTCTGATACCAATTATGGATCAAAGCATACTTGGTGCCGATATATAACTTCTTAGGCCGACTGTACACTCAACGACAAAGTTAGGGCCAAATTTTCGAAACTATCCCGAACAGAATCGAATTTGCGCATAAATTTGTTATTTACATTCCGGAGGTTTATTTTGCAGTTCCACAGTTCATATTGGGCCCGGATTTATGTCATTGAGTGTACAGCCAACTCGTATAATCCGCAGTCTCAGAATATTGTTTAGGCTTATGAAAAGCTTAAAAGTTAATGTACAAAATAAATGTGCAATGAATAAAATGTAAGAGATGAATTAAGAAATGTAGGTCTATAATCAATACAGTTTCCTACAATCTGAAAAAAAAAAAAAGCATAACTAAAATTTCCGAGACTGCGGATTAAACGAGTTGACTGTAGCCTACATACTGTCTTCGTGGTGCAATGCATAAGTGTTGATTTTCGGTGTGAGCATCCTAGGTTCGAATCCCCGGACTGCCACATGTGTTTGTTAATTTCATTAATCGAGTTTAGGAGTAAAGTTGGTTGGTGGAGAGAAAATAATACCAAAGTCGCCACTCGCCACCTGTCCTGTACGGTACCGGTACGGCACTTCACTACGACAATCCCCATACCAAACACGATATTAATGCAGTGTCCACTTTAGTGGTGTTGGCGTTAATGAGGACGACAGGATATTATAGTAAGCGATATCGATAATAGAATAGGCCTACCCACAACTATGACAAGAGTAAGATTAAAATACCTGGTACCGGTATATCACATAAAAATTTGCCTTCACTGTCGCAAATAAAAATACTGTATACAATTTATTATTGTTACTATTGTTTAGTAGGCATATATTCATAGAGTTTGCGCACACGAATGGGCTAGTCTACCCACGGTATAGTAACATGTTACTATACCGTGAGTCTACCTTATGGTGATGATTGCATGTACCCCCCCCCCCCCCCCCTCTCTCTCTCTGAAATGCCTTCGTGACATGTGTGCGCGCAATACAAATGCATTTACGTGGGGTTGTTCTTTACACTGCATTTTGACGTATTGAATTCGATGGTGTATGTTTAATATATTTTAACTACTCACATGATATTTGTTGTAGGCTACTAAGAGAGAACCCTGAGTCTACGAAATGTCATTCATATGCAGAATGAACGATTTATGTAAGCCAAAATAAAATTTAAAATACATCATCGTATGAAAGGACGTAGGCCCTACCAAGTGTTGCGTACAGAATTGCAATATCGGTACTTCATAGCGCAACTGATTAAGTAAATATGTTTTTTTCCTTGAGGTATCCATGAGTTCATTAACCCGTTCTATACAGGCGACGTCTTTTTAAACTTTATTCTGGCTACTATTATATGATTTTATTCAGTTTAAAAAGGGCCTTCAGCAAATAACAGGCTTCGAACTGTTCTCATTTAACCCTTTTCAATACCCCACTCCTTAAACTGCACTAACTCGTCTAAATACAGCTAGAATAAAATTAAAAAGACGCCGCCGGTAAAGGTGTTACTGACTTGACTAGTTAATTGAAGCGAATAAACCACTCTATTAGTCTTGGTAGCCATTGCATGTGTAGAAACTTGAATGAGAATGGAGTCCACAACACTTTACAAGTTATTCACTAGCATAGGCCTATACTGGTAGGCTTCAATGGTAAAGAACATTGCAAATCATAAAAGCAAATAAACAAAACCACATCACAATAACCCCAAGACGTCGGATGGCGTAGTGTTAATAGCTGCTATTGTTATCCACTAGCTACTGTATCACATTATCTAATATATATATACTGGGTGTATAATATATATATATACAGTATATATCGGCATATGGAACAGCACAAACTACAACAGTGCAATTTAGAAATATAAAATATGATATACTGCCTTGATTTACTGATCTAGTTTGTACAGCTACACGGAGTATATTATACTGGGATAAACAAGTATATACTCCCTAGAATATAATTATAGCTAAACCAATATTTGTTATGTTTATAAATTTCTATTGGTAGTAACAAGTTTGACATACCGGTACTGCTACCGTAGCTTTCAATTACGAAAGTACCGTAATGTCACTGATAAACAGGTTTAATGAACTGTACTAATCGGAAATAGATCATATTTTATCAAGATATAATTACACTGGAAGATTAATGAATTAACTGAGCATAGCACATTATGCAAGTTAGTGCAACTATGATAATAGCTATTTTATAATTATCTACAGTAGGGTATATCAACACATTTATCAGTGCTAAATCCTTTCATCCGACGAGGCGACGACTTGGCAATTAACATTTCTAACTCCCCAAACGATGGTAATTACTTCCGTATAATGTATACCATCATGCAATGATAACGGAAGTAGATGACCATGACAGGTAGCCTACTGCAGATGGTCTCATACTGGTATATTTCCATTAGTATAGTAGGCTACTATTAAGAAGATACATCTATTGCCAGACACCTTGATCCCCGGGGTAGTGGCCACCACTGAACCGCCTCCATGCACCTCTGGCATCTACAGTATAAGCCGGTGCTCCTCCTCCCACCCAACACCAATTTAACTCAAATATATTTCTAACTTCATTCCTCCATCTCACTCGGTCTACATCTCCCTTTTAGCCCTTCCACCTCACTCTCATACCCTTTTAGTCTTTCTTTCACTCACCATAAGCTCCACATGACCGAACCATCTTAAAGTGTTCCTCTTCACACTCTCCAGCACATCCACACCACAACGATTCTAATTCGTCTTTCCATTGTTCCATGCGACTCCACAAGCACTTCTCAAGTAACTCTAATTTTATATTCCGGTTTGTGTCTCCAACAACGTCCATGCTTCAATCCCTTACATAAATGACGGGAAAACCCACTATAGTGCAATGACTTCTTTACTGTTACTTCCATGCTCACCATCTTATTCTTTGTCACCGCGTTCGGCATTCCCTAAACCCTCTTCCCCTGTGGTACGCTATCTCGCACTTCCTCCTCTATACCTGTACTCTCATCTTTAGTCAACCCACTGCCCAAACTGTTAAATAAACTGATATTCACTATTGTCTATAAATTACAGAAATGTATATTATCCCAAAATTATAAACAAATGCTAAAGTTAGTACGCTTTAAGGTCATATAGGTAAATATTAATACCATAATTTAAATTATTATAAATATTACATTTAGTATAGGGGTGTACCGGTACTACAATAAGATACCGGTAGAACATATTTAACTTTCCCATTTCCTGCTGGATAGCATAAAAGGTAATATACAGTTTGTCAGTCAGAAATTAAGCTTTATTAACCAATTTAGACAATCTATAGAGTTAACAGACGTTTCTCATTGCTTGTAATGATGATTCTATTAAATTTGAATAAAGCATTTATGAATAGAAATGTCTTCGTAAATGCCAGAATCAAATGAGTACAATCAACATGAAGTATCACGTCGAAATTGGTTGCAAAAACGTAATTTCGAACTGACAAAAGGTGTAGTTATGTTGTGCTTTATGTAACAACAAAACATTAGCTTTTTGAAGAGGTGAATGAACGCACGGGCATGATCGCCAGTCAAGGTTATGTGAATCACCTTTTGCCTATTGCGTGTGGGGAACCAGTCTTTTCGGAGGTATACCGTATCAAGGTCATATGTATAGATAATGCCTGGAGGGTACCGTACTGAGAAAACCAGTTGGATCGGGTACGGTATCAGGGCATATCACATACAGTACCGTAGTTTAGTTATTCCACTTGGCAGTGTTTTGTACAATATACTAAATTAAACTCCGATACCGGTCCTCTCTCTCTCTCACACACACACACACACACACAGGTATTCCACCTCCCTCCATTTCCGCTACCAGATAATTCCCTCCCTCGATCTAAACTACTCCACCTGACCCCATCCCACTGGCCCAAAACTTTGTATAACTTCACAACTCCACCTATAGTCCAACTCCACTATCGCTTCTCTCTATTTCTATTATATATATAGCCTATGTGTGTGTGCGTCAACACAATCCACCTCTCACAGTCTTCACTATTCGTAACTCCACTTCCCTTAATTTCTTCAGGCTAATTAAAAACATTTCATCTCCAATACACCACCTCTCCATCTCCACTATACCACCTTTCCATCTGATCCAACTATACTAGTAGGCCTACTACACCACCTCTCCGTCTAGCCTATAGGCCTAGCCCGCCACCGCAAAAAACTTTTCTACCACCTCGAATTAGCCAATTGGTTGAGGGAACTTCGGGGATTTTCCCTTCATGCCCTCCCCTCCCACCGTGGTCCGTACATAGCCTACACATACTGCGATCTTTAGGTCTTGTCCCTATTTTTGAAGAGAACTTATGATACAGTTTTAGTTATTTTTTACTGAAAAAGTAGCATTCATAAGGAAAAATAAAAGTTCCCATAAAAATTATCAAAACGAACATTATAAAAACAAAATTGCATTTAAACCTAAGCTAACTGTGTGCATATGACATCATTATAGACCTAATTAGCATATGACCCAAGGGCGCGCGGGTTTATGATTACCTTACACAGTCTAAGCCTCAAGGTAAAATAATAATACAAGTTTCAAAGAAAACAAAATATCGCCTCATTTAATCATCCGACTCTTCATGTCCCCTTTAATTGATCTGGAAACGTCATTACATGCATACCGACTCAATAAAATGTATACATTTCAAGTCCATTAATTTATATCCCATTCACGATCACCAAACGAATAAGCTTGATGTTAGCCTATTACAACCTTAAGCAGAAGGTGAAATCCGGAATATATCAGCATCTTGGGGGAAATCCTGAAGGCAGCAAGCAGGCAGCAAGCAGTCACTAAAAAAACAGTTCTGGATTCACACTCAAATATTCGATAAGCGATAACACCAGTTTAATTACTAGTTATAGATACAATCACCACGGTCACTTCACGAAAACTTGTATCGAAAAAGTTGCAATAAACTTCGAATTCAAACTAGATCATGGATTCCGATACGGTTCTCAGATGCACGAACGATTCAGTGCACACCAACCAGTCACTTGTCAGATACTGCCAGCGTGGGCATTCAACAGACAGGATGGACCGGGTGTAGTGGGGCGGGGGTTGCCGGGCACATCAGCATCGGAGGGCGATATTTATAATCTTATCTAGACCTTTTAATCTGTTATCTTCCGGTCCACCTCAGGGCACCATTGTCTACGGTGACTGATACACGTTGACTTGCACTCGATATCAGTTTTGTGATAAGCTAAAATCACTGAGCAGCTATCCCGAATGTTCTCATAAATACAATGTGGTTACCCAACCACCTGGGCTCTGACGTCACCTTCCTCAGAACTTGGTTGGTAAAAGCAATGACAAACAATTACTGCGCGTTTATTCAATACCAATATTACCACATGCAAACAACAGCAGCATCCATATCAAGGTCTCTCCTAAGCTCTGTAATTAAGTACTATTCTCAATATTTTCTCTTGTTGCAATAGTAAACCCCATTTTGCAATAAGGAAAGAGGCAATTGGAAATGCTTCTTAAAACCGATTACATCAAATCACCCAGGCGCCAAGGGCCATCTCGTCTGGATGGGGACACTCGAGCATAATATCTCCAGAAATATTCCACAACGTTCGCAAGGCAGTGGTCTATTATTATTATTTCAACTTTTCCCACTTCAATAGTGATAGAACATCCTGCCGCGCCGCAATGCAGTACAACATAATCCACTTCAAATATATACCCTAGACCAGTCATAACCTTATTGTTAAAGATATCATATAATAAAACTCAAATGTCATGATACAATTTGCCAGTTGTACAGCCACTTGCAAACATTCATGGACCTGTATTTTTATTGTGCAAACCATCGGGACTATTTAATATATGAAACTAAAGATACATAAATATATATCCTCTAATCACTCGTACATGAAAACATGGGACGGTCACGCACTGTTATGAGTTTATGTATTTATCACTCGTTAATGAAGTACTTCCGATGTTATCAATTTATCGTAGTGACTCACTGATATAATATTATAAACAAAGTGTCTTGTTACTATCACTAAGATCACGATGAAAGCTTTTCAATTTTCTTCTAGCTAACATAAGAGTTAAGACGACTATATCCAATTAGAAATTATATCGATTAACCACAGGGCTAAATGTATTCTCGACTAAATCCTTCAGCAAAATAACATCCTTTTGTAGTTAAATTCTGGCTAAATTTAGACAAATACGTTGGTCTTGGAAAAGAAAGATCGACTTCATTATATTCGTACATGGGATCGTAGCTTAGTTAGCAGGACATTAGCGTTGCTGGGAGTTTTTATAGTCTTAATTTCAAATCCCATAAATCATAATTGTTGCAATTTCAAAAGTAATAAAGGCTGCAAACAAAATAAGAGCTGGGATAGGCTGACTTTATTTGGCAATCATCAAAGGCTATTTTATATAATCGTGGCTAATAAATGACTACCCACTTCTTCTTAGATAACTTCAAGAGGTGCCAGAGGAGCCCACTTTGCAGGGGAGCGTTCCACCCCTTCGAACAGTCTGCTGCACCAAATCACAACCAACAACGGGGGGCGTCGCACTCTCGTTGGTGCTATTATACCCTGTTCCAAATGGGTAGTCCAGAAATCGTGAACCCTAATCTCTGTAACTCAAAAAGGGCTAGAGCAAATGGGCTGTACATTTTCCACACTTATTCCTTGGCTGACCCTCCCCAAATAGTAGAAGTATTAGCTGGATTACTCTAGTCGTTCGTGAGTTATGGAGGCTAATGTTCAAGAGTCTTGGCCTACTTATTGATGTGTGGCGAAGACACCAAAAGAATGTAACTTCTAACAACCTTAATGCAAATGGGTAAACTATATATATTATTTTGGTAATTGCTAAAAAAAAGTAAAATATTTACAGTATATTGTTTTGTTCCATATGAACACGACTGTAAATATCTGTGTGTAAAATAATGGTTATAGTTAATGCATTGATCATTGTTGTAAATTAAGTTAATGGTCCAATTGTTATTATTATTTTAATAGTTGTTGCTTTAATAATAGTTGACGTACTAATTGTTGTAGTTATTGTCGTAGTTGCAGGTCTTGTTGTTGATGTTTTCTTGCTGTAGCGGTGGATTAGTGTTATTGTTGTTGATTATGACACTCGTTTTATTACACCAAACGCACCACCGACGTTGTACAACCCCCTCCGCCCACGACCAACCAAATTACACTACGGTGACGGAAGGTGATTCCCCCCCCCCCCCCCAAAGTCAGCTGATTACGGAACATACTGGCCCACTTCAGGCACAGTCACACGAGGATTTTTGAACCGCAATTTTCTCGTGGCAAGATTTTGATAATTTTGCACTGGTATCGGTAACTAGACTGGTGGGAGATTATTTTAGGTGATAGCATCCCTGTACAAATATAGTCCAAGACCTTCCAAACCAAAATTGAAGAAGCAAATTGAGAGGAAAATAATTCGTATAAATCCACCTTCATTGATAGGGCCAAATTGGAGCGCCACTTGAAGATTAGATTATTATTATCGGTGCCATTGTCGGATATCATCGTCCTCGAAACATAAATCCGATTTAACATGTCCAATATCGATTACGGTATCCGTTATATTGGATATTCATACAGTAGCGAAACTACGCTGTATGATATAGATGGTCAATGGTACAATAGTGACATACAGTCATGGAGAACATATCATTAATATGATCATATTCATACATGTCTACACATATTTTAATACTTAATTGTCTATCAGTTAATTACAGTTCAAATCATATTGCAAATCATGAAGAAACGTCATCGGAATATGCAACGATGGAGTAAAACAAAATGGACTACTGTGGAGTGGTCAACATTATCTCACCAGAACATTTCTGTTGTTGTATGAGAATGCTAGAGACAAGAAGGAGACATGGAGCAGATAAAGCGACCGTCGATATTTGCGCGATTCTCTGGGACGGAGCCCTACCATTTAATTAGGTGGGGAGATTGTAGGCACCAATCGAGCAGGGCAGTGCCCAGGCGAGGCTACATAGGCATAATATAAGGAGTTGCTGGAACTCCCACTTCGTTTGCCTGGCTTCCCCCACTGTTTTTGCCTCAATTACAGAGTAATCCAGCTAACTCTTACAACACCTTTGGGGCTTTGGCTTCCCGGGCGTTTCCGCACCCTCCTCAGCTCCCCGCCATGGAGTGGCTTCGCTCACCCAGGCTTTATTGTGGTCAGCAGGGAGGGTTCTGTGCGGGCCTCTGTTATGGCCTTGGCCTTGCTCTGGGCCTTGGGGCTGTTCGGCCAGGCGGCTTGGGGAACAACAACAACAACAACAACACCTTCTCCTCCGATTAATTTCACTACACTTAATGAGCACACCACACTTCTATCCAATACACCATGATCATTTAACGTACACGTACCTTGAATTTGAATCTCTTGCAGTTTTTCAACTTTGGGGGGACACTTGTTACAGGCAGCTTTGCTTTGTCGCCTTCATGCACATAGACAAAACAAATGCCTAATAGTTTTACAGTGCGGGTAGTAGAAAAATTAGTGACTTTGAAAATGTGCAGGATTCTCTCAAGTGGAGTGGAGGATGTTTAATATTTCGCTATCTCCCCACCTCGTTACCAAGTAATAACATGAAGAATTACAATATCTTCTAAAACGCAACTAATCTAATCCACAAATTTATGTTATACTGATCAAAATTTGGCTAAGTGTTCCGGTAGTTAGTTAAGTTTTACCATAACCCTTTAGTTATTATATAAATAGTGAAAATACAGTAGGTGCACAAATAAAGGGGTAATTGTCAAGAGGGTTATATCAAAGATTATAGTCGATTGTCGTTTTGATTTAGTTATTTTTTCTCAATCCATGTGTGCCTCCCGTGAATGTAAGAGCACCTAACTAATTAACTAACCTAATTTTGTTAAGTTATGCTCGGCAGGTGATCAGATCAGGTGCTTCAAATTGAGTTCTCTGACGCATTTTCGCCTTATTCGGTATCGACTTGGTCAGGTTGCAAGATGTCATGATACCGGAGCGGACCCTGGAGATGGACTACAGTGGAGCGATCTTTCTCATCCCGGACAATTCAACCAGCAGACTATTTCAATCAATCTATCTCAACAAGTGTCAAATTAATTAACTAGGGCCAACAAACCCAATATCAATCCGTAGACATTTATTTTCCAGCGGACGGTAAACTGAATTCCTTAGTAGCTATTTTCTCGATACTTAATGGAAAGATAAGGAACGTGTATTTATCTAACTCATATTAATGCCACCTCTAATTTCCAGATCTTGCCCTGGCCTAACAAAACAGTATTGGTTTAGACTTGTAACTGGTTGAGAGCTACTGATTGAAATGGTTGAGGGGTACCTGATTATTCTCCTCCTGCCGGTGCAGCTGCTCTTGTTACGCAATGGTCAGGTTTCTTACACCGCTGATAACACACATTCCTCCAGTCCCCGTCATCGCTACTACCTCACACTTTAGGAGGCTCTTGATCACCTTTCAGATTTACCTCAAGTTCATGTCAATCACACATTTTATTATTTATAGTAGTAGTAGTAGTAGTAGTAGTAGTAGTAGTAGTAGTAGTGTTTTTATCTAGTTATTTAGTATTATATATCTTTTATAGTTTTGGGAAGAAATATTTATCGAAAAAATGCATATAAATTCTATCTCAGATTATCAGATAATACACATTCTTCCAGTTGTCGTCATAAGTACCTCACCCTTTTGGAAGGTATTTATGACCCTTCATATTTACCTTTGGTGTAACGGAATAGTTCAGACAACCCTATACAGGTATAATATACTGTATACTGTGTGTATATATATATATATATATCATAATAATAATAGTAATAATAATAATAATAATAATAATAATAATAATAATAATAATAATAATACCGGTAATAATAAACTATTAGTATTACCATTATTTATTATCGGTAACTTCTTTATTAGTGTACACTAAAATTCAATTGAGTGAAGAAACAGCAATAATAGAATCTTGACTTTTATAAGCTAAAGAACATTTCTCAGTAACCAGTATATGAAACAAGGAAAACTATGTATGGTCCTTCAAATGGAGCATCTTGAGCGATATGATATGGTTCTGATCAATGGTGACTAGTGCTTCAAAATGTTATAAACACACGATACTAAACTAAACATTCTACTAATGTTCGACATATTTTATAAACAAGAAACAATTGCACACACATTTTTGGAGGGTTACTAATCAACTGTCTGTCATTTTGGTTACATACTTTTAGGGTCACGAAACGAATATAGTCATTGGCTACTATACGATCTATTTTTCAAGTTAAACTCAACATATTAGTAGGAGGAAAACTATACGTATAAAACGGTCTTTACTAATATACGACGACATATTAAAACGGTCTTTACTAATATACGACGACATATTAAGACAAAATAAAACAACTATCTGTGCAAATATTGGAGCTAGCAAAGAAGCAAATGTAATTACTTATGCAGAGATCAAACCGCAACGTCAATGATCCTCTCCAGTGGTTACAACAGGCAATGAAGGTCACTACAATAATACAAGGGACACATAGACAGAGTGAGTGGTGGGTTCAGGGGAAGAGGGGGAGAAGAGAAGATTGGATAGGAGAGGAGATGAGATGAGATGAGATGAAAGAATTGGAGAGGAGAAGAAAGGAGAGGGAAGGATTGGAGAGGAGAAAAGAGGAGAGGAAAGGATTGGGGAGAGGAGAGGAGTGATAAGAATTGGAGAGGAGAGGACAGGCGAGGCGAGGATTGGAGAGTAGAGGAGAGAGAAGAGAACGATAGACAGATAGAGATAGATATATATATAGATCGATAACAATAGAGCGGGTTGATAGAGAGAGAGACAGGCAGGCAGACATAGTGGTGATGGAATAAAGGGGAGAACAATAACAAATAACTGGAGAGAGAGAGAGAGAGAGAGAGAGAGAGAGAGAGAGAGAGAGAGAGTAGAGGATGAAGGACTAAGCATGAAGTGTGGCCGTCTGAGGGGGGGGGGAGGGGGGTTTGAGCCATTTCCTAACGCCTCGAGGGTAGTTGCACCATTCGGGGATTACCTCTGACTTAAGGGGACATGGGCCGTTTTTCTGGTCCCTTTTCTCCCTCGTGTTTAGCCCCATTAGTTTTGAGATTTTAAGACGTTCGGCCCATTATTTTGGCGATTTTAACACCTTTCGCCCCATTTCGTTGTCAATTTTTAGATTTCGTGCTACTTAGGTGTCGATTTTTCCCTGGCGAGCGATAGCGAGCCTGTAATTTTAAGAGGAATCGGCCTTCGGTCGGGACATTTTTCTATCGAAAAAGTACAAATTTATCTTGAAGGGGGGTCTAGGGGATGTTTGTCTAAGCTTGATGGAGGTCTAGCGAGGAAACTAAAACAATAAATGAATACATGAATTAATAGACCAAAAAACAGCCACTAGCCCCTTAAAGAACGTCTATCACAAACCACAAGTTAGTTTGATAGATTGATTGACAGGTAACCACACGGAGTTTTTAACCCATTTCACACAAACTAGGAACTATAATCGTGAAGGGAAGAAGTGTCAACAATACTCCTTAGAATTCGGAATACGTGACAGGCCTCCTCCAACCCTCTGTGGCAGTGACGCAACAATAGAGGCAGCAGCTGAGCCCCAATTCTGTGGCCTCAATGCCCCGCCCCTGTCACGCTCACGTCTACATTACGATCGCGCCCGCCATACAAACCTCAGCTGCACCAGTATTATCTCTGTCTGGTACCAGTTGTTGTGGAGTTTATGTGACCGTCCATGTGTGTCTGTTTATTATCAGGATATAATAACTCTACCAACGGCAGAGCCGGAGATTGTCATCCGCGCCGTGTTTCTGTCTGTTTATCTGCCTGTTAGCATGATATGATCTTAGGTCAGGTCATTTTATAAGCACCAGTTATGTGTCTACATTAATTGCAAACCTATATACCGGGATAATTGGTTTGCTGTTGATAATATCTATATGAATCCGAAGGATGCTGGTTAATAATACATATGGAAATATAATATACAAATAGTATTATACTGTAATTAGTACTCGCATTTGTTTAATAATGTAATTGGTACCCGCGTTTGTTTGATAGATACTGTAATTGGGTGTACCAGCATTTCTTTGACAGTGTAATTGGTACCCGCGTTTGTTTGATAGATACTGTAATTGGGTGTACCAGCATTTCTTTGACAGTGTAATTGGTACCCGCGTTTGCTTGATAGATACTGTAATTGGGTGTACCAGTATTTCTTTGACAGTGTAATTGGTACCCGCATTTGTTTGATAGATACTGTAACTGGTACCAGCATTTGTTTGACAGGACCTAACTCAAATATAACGCACTGAAAGCATGGTCCTTATCCTATTGGGCACACACACACACACACACACACACACACACACACACACACACACACACACACACACACACACACTCCAGCCTTATCGTTCACAGCTATTCTAACTTGCCATGGCTAAAAAAAACTGCGTATCAAAATGTTTACCCTGTACCCTACCCCAATCTAGTCTTTCCTGCGTACCCCTCACTCTTGTATATACCCCCCTCACCCCCCAACTAGCCCAAACAAATGAGCCACGTGCCATTATAGCTACGCATTCCTTCCAATCTGCATCGAACCCAAACAAAACAATGCCATGGGTTGTTTTATACGCAATACCCCAGATGTTTCAGAACTTGGCATTAAGGGGGTACATATTCAAATGGGTGGTATACATTGTAATTTGTTTTAGTCACATGCAACAAACATGCTACACATAAAGTTTTCAAATTGTTTGTTTTCATATTAGTACACATGAGCGATAGAAACATTTATCATATGTATCATGTTTATTACATTCGAATACACAGCTCTTACAGTGTATTTTCCACCTCAATACACTTTAATAATAATAGGTATGAAAAGGGCAATTAAAGTGTCCATTATAGTATACCCTTATAAAGGTATATTGTTATAAATAAACCCATCTAATATAACATTGAAAAGGTAAATCACAACCAAAATACCCAATGGTCTTATATATCCTTTTCATACCATAATATTTGATAGTGTATACATCCCCCATCCCTCTCCCCTCAGCTGACCCTAACAAATGTACCCCCGGCCACTCATTAAAGGAATTAGCTGACTCATGAAGCTAAATCCGGGCTGTTGTGTATTAGGGGAAACACAGCTCACACACACACAAACGAACGATACACACTGCCGGCCATCCATCCATCCATCTATCTATCTATCTATCTATTTATCTACCTATCTATCTATCCTACCTATGTCACCTATGTGGAGTTCGCCACTCTTGCTAGTGGCACCGAAGAGCGCACCGCCCTTCGTTGTTGTTTGAGAATTGGTGCAGCAGACTATTCGAAGAGGTGGAGCGCACCCTTGTGAAGATGGGCTCGTCTGGCACTTTTTGTAGTTCGACATCGAGAGCTCTCTTGAAGCTGTCTAACGAGACACCTCTCATGTCTCTTACTCGCCGCGGGAGATTGTTGAAGAGACGTGCTCCTCTATGTGATAACCAGCCCTCTCGCAGAGAGCCCATAGCCCCCGATTGTTCATCTTGGGGATATCGCATTCCCAGCCTCTCCTATCACTGAATTCCATTGCTATTGGGGTATGTAGATTTGGTACAAAACCCTCTGCGATTTTCCACGTATATATTATTAAGTATCGTTCCCTCCTACGTTCCAACGAATACAGCTTTAGTGATTTTAAACGATCCCAATAGTGTAACTGTTTTACTGAGTTTATGTGTGAGGTGAAGTTCCTTTATCTCTCTCTCTCTCTCTCTCTCTCTCTCTCTCTCTCTCTCTCTCTCTCTCTCTCTCTCTCTCTCTCTCTCTCTCAACTTTACTCGGGGGGGATTAATGGAAGCTTGGGGATTTAACGATGTGCAAATAAACACGTAAATTATATATAGTCAGGGATGAATGCTAATTGGGGATTTACTGATGGGCAAATATGAAGAGACCGATTATCGAGACAATATTGCCAAACAGGTATATTCTAACGCCTGATTAAGAAATACTATGTTGTTACGGTTTCAGTAACAAGACGCCTTTTCCAATTTATCCAAACTAGAATTAGACGATTTGTTTCAGCTTTGGAAGTCTCTCTAATATTTAAAAAGGCAAAGTATATCTCAATTAACCCTCTCACTCCAAAATTGTTTTCCTCTATTAAACACAATCGTCTACCGATAGCCAGAACAAAAAGAAGAAATGTGTCCTCAAAAACTTAAGGGGGGGGGGGAAAGAGACCATTTTTCTGGGCCCCCTTCTCCCTAATGTTTAGCCCCACTAGTTTTGAGATTATAAGACGTGCGGCCCATTAGTTTGGCGATTTAAACACCTTTCGCCCAATTTCATTGTCAATATTAAGACCTTTCGTGCCATTTAGGTGTCGATTATTTCCTGGCGAGCGACAGCGAGCCTGCAATTTTGAGAGGAACCGACCTTCTGCCGGGACATTTTTCTACCGAAAAATGTAAAAATTTATCTTGAAGGGGGGTCTAGGGGGTGTTTTTCTAAGCTTGATGGAGGTCTAGGGAGGAAACTAAAACAATATATGAATAAATGAATTAATAGACCAAACAAACGGTCTGCCTCCCCTTAAGAGATAAACTTGTCAAAGCATTTTTAGTTCTGTTAGCACGTTCTAGTATCTACAGGGTAACTACAATAAAACAATAATTATAAAAAGACAGACTGTGAACCCTGCCAGTGCTTAATGAGATGTAATTAACTCTTCGTGGCCAATCATTAACTCTCACTATGTAATTTAATCAACAGAAATAGCAATGATATTATTTTTTTTTCCTGACCTGACAATCATTATAATGAAATTTACTGGCGACGTTTGTGAGTGTGGGATGGAGGTTAAAGGGAGAATTTTAGTTTGCGACCTAGACCTCCATCAAGCTTAAAAACAATACCCCAAAGACCCCCTTTCGAGATAAATTTGTAAATTTTTCGGTAGAAAAATTTCCCGGCCGAAGGCCGATTTCTCTTAAATTGCAGACTCGCTTTCGCTCGGCAGGAAAACATCAACCTCAAAATCGTACGAAAAGTCTTAAAATTGTCAGAAATGGGGCGAATGGTCTTAAAACCGACACACTAATGGGGCAAACGTCTTACAATTTCAAAACTAAAGGGGCTAAACAAGAGGGATAAGGGGATTCAGAAAAAATACCTCAAGTGAAAGTCCCCCCTCCCTTAACGCATTATAGTCCCCCCTCCCTTAACGCATTATAGTCCCCCCTCCCTTAACGCATTATAGTCGTCGAATGTAATGGTTGTGGTTATTGGTGTGTTGTGTTGTTGGTGGAATACAACATGTGTGAATTGACCTATATTTGTAGATAATCTCGACCTGGAAGTTAGCGCGCCTACAGACATCATTAATACGGAGGCAGTGCACTTTATTTACTTTTAAATTTGTATTAACCATAATGATTTTTGTTAAGGATGTATCAATGTAATCATTAGTTCTATTCCACATTATTTCATTTTATTGGGATAAACTTTAACCCTTAAATTGTTAGAGGTAAATCCTAAGCTGTTCGCAATGTTCTAATGATAGCCAGACTATTATATATAAAAGAGAGAGAGAGAGAGAGAGAGAGAGAGAGAGAGAGAGAGAGAGAGAGCGAGAGAGAGAGAGAGAGAGAGAGAGAGAGAGAGAGAGAGAGAGAGAGAGAGAGAAAGTGAGAAAGTGAGAGTGAGATAGTGTATGTGTAAATCCTAAGCTGTTCGCAATGTTCTAATGATAGCCAGTATATTATATAAAAGAGAGAGAGAGAGAGAGAGAGAGAGAGAGAGAGAGAGAGAGAGAGAGAGAGAGAGAGAGAGAGAGAGAGAGAGAGAGAGAGAGTGAGAGTGAGATAGTGTGTGTGTGTGTGTGTGTGTGTGTGTGTGTGTGTGTGTGATACTGAACAGGATAAGGACGAGATATGTGAAGAGCGGCTCAGGACAGACAGGATACAGAAAGGCAAGTGAGGCGCCGTTGAAAAGGCTATCGTTTGTATTCGTAAATAAATGTTTTCCTTTAATGAACGATATAGCTCTAAACATCATATAAAGCCAGTCTAGTTGTCGACTCCAATGCGAAAATACCAAGAAATAGCATGCTAAAAAACTTGCTCATAAATAATTACGGAAAAAGCGCTTGTGTGACACCGCTTTAAGGGGAGGTGTTTACTTTGTTTCCTACTCCTCCAGCAATCTAAAAATGTCACCCCCTTGACCCCCTTTCAAGATAAATTTGTACATTTTTCGGTAGAAAAATGTCCCGGCCAAAGGCCGGTTCCTCTTAAATTACAGGCTCGCTATCGCTCGCCAGGATAAAATCGACACCTGAATTGCACGAAAGGTCTTAATATGGGGTGAAAGTTCTTAAAATCGCTAAACTAATGGGGCAAACGTTTTATAATATCAAAAGCAATGGGGCTAAACATGAGGGAGAAAGGGGTCAAGATAAAAATCCCTCAAGTGGAAATCTCCCCTTAATTAAGGGTTCTGATTTAGCTTATCTAGATTATTGTAGCTCTTGGGCCGGTAAATATTTTGATAGCGTCTTAAAATGTTAGCTCACCTAGGCTACTTGTAAGACTTTGAAGGACTATACAATATACCTTCTCTTGAACAAGATATCGAAAGCAAGGCAAAATTAATCTAAACAATAAGTATAGTAGAGCACACACACACACACACACACACACACACACACACACACACACACATACACACACACACACACACACACACACCAAAGACACTTCGAGATAAATTTGTAAATTTTATTCGGTAGAAAAATGTCCCGACTCCAAAAAAAGTACAGGTTCGCTATCGCTCGCCAGGACCAACTCGACACCTAAATAGCACAAAAGGTCTTAATATTGGTAAAGAAATGAGTCAACATGTCTAAACAATCGCCAAACTAATGGGGCAAACGTCTTAAAATCCAAACAAATAATCGAACTAAAAATGGGGGAGAAGGGGGTCCATAACAAATATAAACTTCCCCTTAAGTTAGAAGAAAGGGAGATTTATTAACACCCTAAAAACTGATATGGTTGATGATGTCACGCATTGATCAATCATTCAATCAATGATAACATTATGACGTCACTTAGCATGACGTCACCAATATAGCTTTGATTGTGCGGGCGGATCTTTTGCTGAGAAAGAGAGAGTGAGAGAGAGTGTATGTGTGTGTGTGTGTGTGTGTGCGTGTGTGCGTGTGCGTGTGTGTGCGTGTGTCCGCGCGCGCGAGAGAGCAAAACTTGAACAGTGATGAACCGGTATTTAATAAGCCAAAGAGTTAAATTAAGGAGGTACCGTATACCAACACTCTTCTTGACCGTGCCTATACCCTTTGCTAACGCCACCGAAAGAGAGGGTTATCGTGGTTATCGGCCCAAGCCAATCAAAATGTGAAACTCAAGGAGGAATGATTACTACAGGGCGGAAATGATTAAGGAATATTGTCGATTGAGAGAGAGAGAGAGAGAGAGAGAGAGAAAGATTGCCGTGTGTCAAAGCGGTACAACAGTGTTTTAAGATTGAAGGGAATATGAAAAATAATATAGGAATATTGAAATAAAGTTGCATCGTTTCGTCCCTGTTATAACTTTCAAGCATATTAAGGGGAGGTCTCCACTTGAGGGATTTTTTTCTTGACCCCTTTCTCCCTCATGGTTAGCCCCATTGTTTTTGAGATTTTAAGACGTTTGCCCCATAAGTTTGGTGATTTTAAGAATTTCCGCCCCATTCTATCAATTTTAAGACCTTTCGTGCAATTTAGGTGTCGATTTTATCCTGGCGAGCGATAGCGAGCCTGTAATTTAAGAGTAACCGGCCTTCGGCCGGGACATTTTTCTACCGAAAAATGTACAAATTTATCTTGAAAGGGGGTCAAGGGGGTGACATTTTAAGATTGCTGGAGAAGTAGGAAACAAACTAGAAACCTTCCCTTAAAAGCATAACTATAACAATATATTAGCAAGAACGATTATAAACACATCCTGAGTGCTTGAAATATTGTGCAGGAGAAGGAGACCTGGAAGATGGACAGAACTGGATGAAAGAGAGAACATGGAGGGGAAAGGAGGATGAAAGTGAGTACAGTTTAGGGTGATGGTAAAGGGAAAGGAAAAACTATTAAACTTAGGTCTATAAATGGTATGGGGAGGGAGGAAAACAAGTAAGGGAGAGAGGGGGGAAGAGCAGAACAGGCAATCGATCTACTGTCAGTCTCTCTATCTCTCCCCTAGCATACACACACACAAAGACACACACACACACACACACACACACCTGAGATCATACAACACACACTCACACTTAAGACACACAACAACATACAACATACACTCACAGCAAAACAACACACTCAACATACAACAACAACATAGACACAACAACAACACACATAGACACCCAGTACACACACACACACACACACACATAGACACACATCTCACACACACCCTGAACTTATCATATAGACCATACCCGTCACCTGGCCCTGATAACACAGTCACCCCTTATCTTAACTTCATTCAATGGAATGTTGTAATAGCTCACATTTTAATATACAGTATAGAATTATATACTGTATATATATATATATATATATACAGTATACATATAATCACATACTAACGCAAACGTCTTCCTTTCACACACATCCGAAAACACACTTACTCACCCTTATAATATTGTCTCTCTCTCTCTCTCTCTCACACACACACACACTCACACACACACTGTTACACATCTGATATCTAGTGTGATTAAAGGATATATTATGTACAGTAAAGGCCAAAAGTAGTGTAGCCCTTCTATAGCTTTTGCCTTCAGTACATACACCGGGGGAGGTAACAGTAGCCAGATAAATGTATATGACACTAATAATACAAATATAACTACGGAAGCAAGAGGTCTGTTTATTAAGCTAAAAGTTCCGGTATATAAATAGTTAGTTCGTTTTACTCGTTATATGACTGACAATAAGAATATAATATCTACGTAGGCAGGGAAAACGTTTAATAAAAGTTCCTGTAATTATAATGTATAGCAAGCATGGGAAACTTTTACTTTAAGTATCTGTAATTTTATTTATATAGCAAGCAAGGGCAAACGTTTATTATAAGTTCCTGTAATCGTATACCCTGTTCCAAACAGGTAGGCCAGAAATCGTAAAACCTAACCTCTATAACTCAAAAAGGGCTAGAACAAATGGGCTGTAAATGTCCGCACCTATTTCCTGGCCGGTCGTTCCCAAATGGTAGAAATATTAGCTCGTTTTCTCTAGTCGTCGTTTGTCTCGAGTTATAGAGGTAAATGTTCAAGAGTGTTTGGCTTACTTATTTGGAACAGGGTATAGTATAAATATAACAAGCATGGGGCAAGATCCTGAGTAGAAAATAACAGCCCACTCATACAGCAGCCAAAATAGCTACAGACAAACATCCTGTATAATTTCTCAGAACGTTATATCTTTCTACCAGTCCTTTATGTAGTACGAGCGCCAACACTAAACAGACACCATCACCATCGTCATCACAAACATCATCACCATCATCATCATTATCATCCGTTGTAGTACTAAGAAACGTCGCATATAAACGACATCACCATCAACAATATAATTAGTTCCAATCAATATCCTCACCACCAACAAGACTATCACCCCCACTTCAATAAGCACCACCAACAATCATCACCACAAACATACAACACCACAACCGTCATCACCATCATCACTATTAAGAAACGTCGCATATAAACGACATCACCACTATCAATAACATTACTAGATCCAATCAATATCATCACCACCAACATTAAGTATCAACCAAATTATCACAAGCACTAATAAAATACATCACCATAAACAAACAACACCACCACCGTCATCACCAACATCATCATCAGTTGCACTACTAAGAAACATCGCATATAAACATTACCAACAACATCACTATACTCAAATAACATCACTACCACCACCGAAATCATTACCAACATTACCACAACCCTGACCACCACAACCAGACGTGTGCTCATTGTGTATGAAAAGAGCAGGACGAGTTCTAAACAAAACATAGTATATAAACATTTGAGATAATATCATAAACATCATCACTAATTCCATTATCACTAACAATATCATCACCCCCCACCACAATCATCACCAACATTACCACCAACATCAACAACTATCTATCATCACCACAACCAGACATCATCACCACCACCATTATCACTAACAATATCATCACCACCACCGAAATCATCACCAAGTGTACCACCAGCAAATGAAAACTGAAACACTGAAAAACACCGGAGCCACCACCATCAACAGACAACAAAACCCTCTCTACCACCACCACCACCAACAAGACCACTACCTTCACCACCATAACGATTTCCACTATCACTGCAAAACACCAGAAACTATCACCAACAACACCACCACCACCAACAACAACAACACCACTACCCTCACTACCACTGAAAAAATCACCACCACCACCAACAACAAAACCATTACCACCACCACCAACACAACACAACCCATTATACCACCACCACACCAACAACAACAAAACCATCACCACCACCACATCCAACAACAACAAAACAATTACCACCACCACCAAAAACACAATCCATTATACCACCACCACCAATAACAAAACCATCACCACCACCAACAACAACAACAAAACCATTACCACCACCACCACCAACAATAGTCTCCCTGAACAACACGTGTATGGACCACTTTCTAGTTTATCAACAACTGAAGTATACAGTCAAAATAATCCCTGTCTAGCCTATCAACAACTGAAGTATACAGTCAAAATAATCCCTGTCTAGCCTATCAACAACTGAAGTATACAGTAGAAATCTTTAGCTCCCCGACAACCTTGCTCATAAAGTTCCTATCCCATGACAATCCACATGCGTTTCTAAAAGCCAGTGACTATTATACTACATAATACATACTTACACGTCGTAGCAGAGACCAGTTAATGTCCCTCACTCAAGAATTCACACAAATTACCGTGCATGTTTTCGGCGAAGTGTTAAGTTTCATAGTACCATAAATTCAAATTACACTTTTTAAAATGACTACGGCACTTTCTCCAAGTGTTATCGGTCGCTGGGGACCCATTTTGTTGTCTCGGTCGTAGAGTTGAACAAATAAGTAATGTCACGACGACACTGCTTATGTATGCTATATTTAATGTTATTTGGGACCATGACATAGCTTATTTAGAAGGCCACTTTTGCAATAAAAAACAAAAATCCATTCAGCGCAATATCAACACTGATATCTATCTATCTATCTCTCTCTCTCTCTCTCTCTCTCTCACTATATATATATATACTGTATATAATTATACATCCTTATAATACAGACATATAACGAACTATATTTTAAGCCTCACAAAATAACAATGTTTTGAGCTGCGATAGTTAGGGCTCCTTAGTGAGAATTAAATCAACATTCCCTGTACAAAATATAAAGTGCCTTACCCTTCACAAATATAAAGTGCCTTACCCTTCACAAATATAAAGTGCCTTACCCTTCACAAATATAAAGTGCCTTACCCTTCACAAATATAAAGTGCCTTACCCTTCACAAATATAAAGTGCCTTACCCTTCACAAATATAAAGTGCCTTACCCTTCACAAATATAAAGTGCCTTACCCTTCACAAATATAAAGTGCCTTACCCTTCACAAATATAAAGTGCCTTACCCTTCACAAATATAAAGTGCCTTACCCTTCACAAATATAAAGTGCCTTACCCTTCACAAATATAAAGTGCCTTACCCTTCACAAATATAAAGTGACTTACCCTTCACAAATATAAAGTGCCTTACCCTTCACAAATATAAAGTGCCTTACCCTTCACAAATATAAAGTGCCTTACCCTTCACAAATATAAAGTGCCTTACCCTTCACAAATATAAAGTGCCTTACCCTTCACAAATATAAAGTGCCTTACCCTTCACAAATATAAAGTGCCTTACCCTTCACAAATATAAAGTGCCTTACCCTTCAC
Organism: Paralithodes platypus; assembly: GCA_032716605.1. Lineage (NCBI taxonomy): Eukaryota > Metazoa > Arthropoda > Malacostraca > Decapoda > Lithodidae > Paralithodes > Paralithodes platypus. Next base: position 3,536,997 of record CM064521.1, read on the forward strand.
AAATATAAAGTGCCTTACAATATCATATGGTACAATATCGGGACAAATGGTATCGGAGGAGAAATCACAAAACCGAAAGAGCCTAGAGTATAATACCCCGACCACCACAGAGGACGTGAATATAGTGAAGCCCCCGAGAAGCCCTTGAGGGGAGAGGGGCGTTTTTCTGGTCCCATTTCTCCCTCATGTTAAGTTGCATTTGTTTCTTAGAGATTATAAGACGTTCGGCCCATTAGTTTGGCGATTTTAAGACCTTTCGCCCCATTTCGTTGTAAATTTTAAGACCTTTCGTGCTATTTAGCTGTCGATTTTTTCCTGGCGAGCGATAGCGAGCATGAAATTTTAGGAGGAACCGGCCTTCGGCCGAGACATTTTTCTATCGAAAAATGTACAAATTTATCTTGAAGGGGGGTGTAGGGGGTGTTTTTCTGAGCTTGATGGAGGTCTATCGAGGAAACTAAGAAATAAAGAAATACATGAATTAATAGACCAAAAAACCGGCCCATCTCCCCTTGAAGCCAACACAAGAGTGGCCTGAGCTGTCGTGGCTGTTTGATGGTGGCAGTTATCAGCTAGTCTTGGCTCTCAGGTCCTTGCTCAAAGTTGGCCGGGCTGGGGCTGACACGGGGCCCACTGTGGCGTGATAGTCTTTGGGTTGGTTGGTTCAAGATACTGTATATATATATACTACAATAAACAATATATCTTATTTATGGGGTTTTCTAGGTCAAATTGGAGCACAGGAGGTTGAAAAGTGTAAAATAGCAAAAGGAGGTTGAAAAGTGTGTAGCAGCAAAAAATACACTCGCGCGATCATCGAAATAGAAGAAAACATTCACATGCTACCCTGTTCCCTGTTAAGTCGAAAGATGGAGGGGAACAGAAGATGGTGGTAGTTGGCATCGAAACAGTCTGGAATAAATAATGTTCATCTTCTAGTGTGGGTGTTATCTCATACCTCCTTTTTCTCCCATGTTGAGGACATTGTTGTATCTGCCTAATTAGGCCTTCAAGGTGCGTATGTTCTAAAACTTGTAATTATGAGACCTATAACTTTACATTAGTCTCATATTTGTCTGCAGGTATTAAAACAGAGCTTCTTAATTAATTCTCGGACTCACACAGGTTCTTCCACGAGTATGTAAAACATCTAATAGCCAGACAAGGAGTAGCACAGTATTGAAAGAGTTATTATGATTGACGGTCTTCAGTAGAGGGGTCCACTTTATTGACGTCGCCCCTCGGTCTTGGTGTGTTGTCGCTGCTCTCATATGTTTTGTCGGGAGTTAAAGACGAACTCCTACGATATTACCTGCCATAGAGAGCTTGTGGCGTCAGCTAAAGTAAAGTAATTTAACTATAAGGAAGTTGGTGCCGTAAACATCGGTATTAAACAGAAATACAATAATAAAGTAAATGTCACGTATGTTGAATTTAGTTGTATGTATTTATAAATGTACTACTACCACATTGTATCTGGTAATTCTGCTAAATACCGTATCAATGTAAAAGCCTCCAACTTCCTTATAGCATGAAACTCGCAAATGGTCAATTCAATCGTCCTAAAAGTGAATACGGCACGGGAAGAACTGTTTATTGTACTTAAAAAGACAAATGTTGAAAGATCATTCTAGGTGTTTCTTTCCTCCTTCCGCTAACTTTAACTTCTGAATTCGTGTGTCCAGGCCTTTGACTCTAAAGTGCCTAAAATGTGGCTACCTATCACTTTCAACTTCAGGGAACAAAGGCTATGTAAAGTGTTGCCTTTTATCTCTTTATTTCTTTCTTTCTCTCTCTCACACACACACACACACACACACACACACACACACACACACACACACACACACACACACACACACACACACACACACACACACACACACTCTCACTCTCTCTCTCTCTCTTTCTCTCTGGGGAAGTAAACATGCTTCTGGTCGTCCATAGTAATGGTGGGTTCGTGTTCATATGTGTGTGTGTGTGCGTGTGAACCCATGTGTGCGTTCATGTGTGCTTGTGTACGCAAAACCATGTATGCATTCATGTGCGGGTGTGAATAATTAATGACAAGAGTAGCTGTAGCTGAAAGGAGGGGGAGGATAATTTATGGTAGTTTTTATTCACCTTGCCATTGCCAGTATACTGCGCGTGTGGGTCAATGGTGGAGGAGGATGAGAACTAAGCGATAATAGAGAAGTCCCAAAATGTAAATAAATATAGACAAGAAAACGATAAGAATACACTTGACTCGTACAGAGAAAAGAGGAGATAAATATATAAGAAAGATAACTAAGAGAGAGAGAGAGAGAGAGAGAGAGAGAGAGAGAGAGAGAGAGAGAGAGAGAGAGAGAGAGAGAGAGAGAGAGAGAGAGAGAGAGAGAATATCAATAACAAGTACTGAATAATCCAAGCTACCCTTCAGTCAACAGACACTGGATAAATAAAGTCAATTAGACAAGCCTATGAAATATCCTGTATACGAACTTAACTTTAAAGACTGGACACAGATCAAATAATAACAAGGACACTAATTCAATAAATAAAACCAGTAAGCAAACAACAATACAGTATGAACCCCTATCGTGCTGCAAGTTAAAGGGAGATATCCACTTGAGGGACTTTTTTCTTGATCCCTTTCTCTCTCATGTCTAGCCCCATTGCTTTTGAGATTTTAAGATGTTTGCCCCGTTAGTTTGGCGATTTTAAGAACTTGCACCCCATTGTAAGACCTTTCGTGCCATTCAGGTGTCTATTTTATCCTGGCGAGCGATAGCGAGCCTGTAACTTAAGAGGAAACGGCCTTTGGCCGGGACATTTTTCTACCGAAAAATGTACAAATTAATCTTGAAAGGGACTCGAGGGGGTGTAATTTTAAGCTTGCTGGAGGTCTAGGGAACAAACTATATACCTCCCCTTAAGCACATTTCACACACAATAACAAGGCCAGTGCGTTTACAGGAAGTGGATAAGCCAAGCCAAATCCTACATAATATGGCAGGTAAAAGTAATTCCTCTAAGTTGCCCTTACATTAATACTCTTTAAGTACCAGCAACGTGTTATATTTTATTGTAGCTATATTTAGACGGTGTTATGCAGCTTAGGAAGGATCTGTGGTATCTAAAAGGGTTGGCTGAGATACCGTAGTTCGAAGCCTTATTATTGCTAGAGGTCCTTCTTAAGCTGAATAAAATCGTCTAATAATTGCCAGCATATGATGACAAGGACGTCCCTGGTACTGCATGGGTTAATAGCAGAACAATAATACCTTAACCATCTTGCACATTAGTAAGACAAGGTAACGGATTATGCTAGTCAAAAAATAACTTAACCCAAATAACAAATAAATAAATAAATGTTACATAAATACAGTAAGTAAGTACCCCTTGTACAGCTTACCGCATGTATTCCGTTCTTCCTCGATATTCCAGTAAATTCGTAATATCGGCAGCACCGCGCCCCCCTGATCCCTCACTCCACCTCCACCCTTCCAAGAGGTGGAGTACTCTCGGTGGTCTTGCCACTACTCACCCGATAAATAAATTATTATATACTTACAGTAAACTAATAAATAAATAAATATATAAACAAGTGAAGTTGGCAAATGACAAAATAAATACACGATGACACTAAAACCAAAAAATAATAACAAAACAATAAAACAAATAAATAATTACATCAAACTATTCCCTTTCGCACATACAGCTAAACGCCTAACACCCATAATATAGGGTAATATAAGGTCCCGACAGAAAAGTACGACAAACCTTAACAAAGCCTCCATCTTGAGCGCCCACTACTCGCTCGATCCCTGACATTCGCGGCCGGAAATGAGAAGGCGGCACGCCAACTCCTCGGTGAAATTCAATAACAACACGACGGCCGCCCACTACCTACTCTTGGCGGACAGCGAAATGTACAACCACTGACAAATGATCGTGAACGCTTGCGATTTCCTTTTTAAAACTATATTAATTTATATTGATGCTCAGATCGAAACGGCTAAATATAAATGAATCCATATTATGTATGTATTAATATATACCGTAGCTAATTTGATCTGAGCATCAATCTAAACGAACATATTTGTATAAAGGAAATCGCAAGAGAACATTTGTCAGTACAGTAGTTGTACAGTACAATCGTGGGTATTAAGTGTTATCATAGATTCCATTGGTATTCGTTCAAAAAGTGTTATTGGTATCTTTATAGTTACTGGGAAAAGTGCTTGTCCCTTAGAGTATTAGTCAGTGTCCGAAACCTTGTGAAATATCTGTCAACACTTATTAACCTCGACTGTACAACCAAGACCCAATAGTAGTAACTATCATTGGTCTTGAATACAACCACTGCCACACTGAAAACACACATGGAAGGTTTACATGTATACAATCGTGAGCACATAATTATAAGGTTACTCCCTTTCGAATCTTGGAACCCTTAACCCCACGGGGATTATGACGCGGTGTGACAGTTTATTCTGGCTCTCATTAGACGGTTTTATTCAGTTTCGGAAGGCCCTCTAGCAGTCAAAAGGGTACAAACTATCTCAATCATCCCTCTGACTCCCACAATCCCTTCCAAAACTAAATAGAATCGTCTAATGATAGCCAGAATATACTGTCAGAACGCGTCATAATCCTCAAGGGGTTAAAAGCCAAGTTCTGAGGCATCTGAGCAATACTAAAAATCCTGATGTAGTAGTTATAGTAATTATCTTTTAGTTATAGTAGCTATCATGTCGTCATTATAGTTTCTCTAGCCTATACTAAAGCATCGTATTGTTTCGTATGTGCGTTCGATACTAATTCCAATGGGTGTGTCGTCATTTGTGTTCTTGACTGTACCTGATATGTTAGTACGGTTCGGCACGGGTATACGTATTCTATTGCAGTACCATAATTTATCAACGCCAAGGGAGAACATGCAACCGCGCACATAGACTCTCTCTCACTCTCACTTTTTGTTGTTCTCTCCTCTCCTCTCTCTCTCTCTCTTACATACAAATTTGCGCACGCAGTAGTCATGCACACACATAAACAAGCACTCTCGCTCACACATATCTCTCTCAATCACTCTCACTCACTCTCACTCTCACACACACAGTCTTTATATCATCCGGACAGATACCCCCTTTCACCCCAGACCGACCAGCTCAACTATTGAAAGGTAAAAACAGGAAAACCGCTCACACAACAGATTGCCTTTCCAGAATGCCGAAAGCAGGGAAAACAACAAACAAACAATTATTGCTTAGACCTCCATCAAGCTTAAAATGACATCCCCTAGGGCCTAGACCCCCTTTCAAGATAAATATGTACATTTTTCGGTAGAAAAATGTCCCGGCCGAAGGCCGATTCCTCTTAAGTTACAGGCTCGCTATCGCTCGCCAGGAACAAAATCGACACCTAAATGGCACGAAACGTCTTAAAATTAACAGAAATGGGGTGAAAGTTATTAAAATCGGGCAAACGTCTTAAAATCTCAAAAGCAATGGGGCTAAACATGAGGGAGAAGGAAGTTCGAAAAAATATCCCTCAAGTGGAAACCTCCCCTTAAGTAACTGTAACTGTAAAGGTAAAGGATCTCGACTGTACAGAGGGGGTTAAAGTCCTAAACTGTATGAGATCGCCTAATGATAGCCAGAATAAATGGTCACAAGGCGTCATAATCTGCAAAGGGTTAAGGGGGGAAGGAGTGCTGGATACTGTCAACACGATGATGCTAAGCTAATTTGTGTTCTAGGTAAATTTGGTCCTTTATAATTCAGCTTCGAAACAACAACCGCCCCGTAGGACTTTGTAAGTCTTTCAATGAATGTATTTAATATATTTATTAATTGGATTTTGTTATTCTGGCTAACACTGGATAATGTTACTCATCTTAGGAAACACCCGCACGTATCAATAGGGTATATACGATTGTTTAGTGTGGCCGTACTTATAATTTAAAGAAAGAAAACAAAAAATATATATTCTAAAGAAGGATAATGAAGTAAGAGTAGCGAAGACAAGAAAATACAATTATATTATAAAGAAGGACAATGAAGTCGAAATAGCGAAGACGAGCCCTGACTTTTGGACCCGCCCGCACAGAAAGGACAAACAGTGCTATACTGGCTAAAAACCTCCTCCTCCTTCCGGTCAAGCCTTTGGTCAAATACTGCCCCCCCCCCCCCTCCCGCATTGTCCATTTCACCTGCTTCACTACCTGTTTGCTCTTCACACTTCAATGGGACAACCTAGCGGGAGTGTAGTACGAGAGAGATCCGCCATCTATTTCTTGGAAGATTTTTTGATGTCTTGGTGGTTTTCGGGTGATATTTACTATATTTGAAAGCCATTTTGGTGCTGTATTTATCAAACATTGGGGTGATATATCATTTTTGATCATGTAGAATTTAGATCCACAGGCTAAACTATAT
>CM064521.1:3548418-3558754 GCA_032716605.1 Paralithodes platypus
CCCCTTCTTTGTTTTATTCTTCTTCCCTTCTCCCACCCACTATATATTCCCCCCCCCCCCCTCTCTCTCTCTCTCTCTCTCTCTCTCTCTCTCTCTCTCTCTCTCTCTCTCTCTCTCTCTCTCTCTCCTGCAGTGTGTTAAAGGTGGGACGAGGCTTTTTTAAGGTGACTGTACGCAGGAGCTTTGTTAGTTTAAACCACCGACCGATCCTACAACGCCATCCATCAAATTTCCGCAAACTGGGATAGATAGGTGGGTGGTGGAATGCATAGTAGGAGAGAGAGAGAGAGAGAGAGAGAGAGAGAGAGAGAGAGAGAGAGAGAGAGAGAGAGAGAGGGACGCAGGAAGTGAAGGAGTCAAATACAAGAAAGAGGACGAAGGATTGGAGAGGTGGAAAAGGGGGGGGGGGTGTAACGATAGAATGGCAATACTATGCTTTAAATCTGCCGTCCACAATAAATGGGATCAAGTGGGGTCGAAGCCACGTATGCTCAACATCATTAACCCTTTCAAGCTCCAAGACGCGTTTCTTTTCTGTTTTCTGGCTACTATTAGACGATTATATTCAGATTAGTAACGGTATATGGAAGTTAAAGGGTATATTGCGATAGTCTTTACCCTTTTAATACCCACAAATCCTTCCTAAGCTGCATAAAATTATCTAATGATTGCCAAAATAAGCTGTTAAAACGCGTCAGAGCTTCAAGGGGTTATAATAGATATCACACACACACACACACACACACACACACACACAGGGGTGTGTGTGGCCTAGTAGGTAGAGCTCTCGTCTCACACACGAGGGGTCGGGGGTTCAATCCCCGGCCGGGCGGAGACAAATTGGGCTTGTCTCCTTTCATGTGTTAGCCTCAGTTCACCTAGCTGTAAATAGGTACCTGGAATAAGTGGACGACGTTGTGACGTCCCATCTGGGGTTGGCAAAAATGGTACAAGGCGAGATGGGTATCATATGGTTCACCTAAGCTGATGGCTACCTAAGCCTTCGGGCGAGACGGTACCGTCTATAGTGAGAATGGTACCATACAGATCCACCCTAAGCCTTCGTTTCCGATGTCGCCAATTGGCTAAAAATACAGACTACACACACATCCACTGCCATTCCAACGATACATATACCACCTACACATATAGAAAGCGGGAAATAACGAGCATGCTCACTCCCGCAATACAACTAGAGTAAGTACACACACACACACACACACACACACACACACACACACACACACTAAAACCTCGTTGAAGCCAGTTAAACTGCTTTGTTAGGTCCAACCACCGATCCTGCCCCCGCCGTCATGACTTTCCACGAACAAGCTAAACAAAACTCTTGGGAGGGGAAACCAGCTGGCAAACTTGGCTTAAGGGGGTCGTCCTTGGTTTTTGGTCTATATATGTATTTATTTATTTATTTTGAGTTTCCTTGCTAGATCTCTATCAAGTTTAGAAACCCCCCCCCCCCCAAGATAAATGTGTACATTATTCGGTAGAAAAATATCCCGGCCGAAGGCCGATTCCTTCTAAAATTAGAGGCTCGCTATCGCTCGCCAGGAAAAAATCGACACCTAAAGGGCACGAAAGGTCTTAATATTGATACAAAAATGAGGCGAAAGGTCTCAAAATCGCCAAAATAACGTCTTTAAACCTCAAAACAAATATGCTAAATATGAGGGAGAAGGAGGTCCAGAAAAAGCGAGTAATACCCCCTTAAGTGGGTTACGGGAAGGGAAGGAGGGATGGATGGAAAGGAGAGAAGAAAAGGAAAGGGGGGAATGAGAGGACGGAGAGAATGATGAGAGGCGGAATGGGACGGAACGGACGGAAAAGAGAGAAATACTGGATGGTGGAACGAAAGGGAAGGAGGAGATGGATGACAAGGAGAGAGAAGTAAGGGGGGGGGGGGGAAGGGGAAAACAAAGAGAGTGAAAGAGTTGGAATGGAAGGAATACTGGGTGGTGTGGATGGTGGAACGAAAGGAAAGAAGGATAGGGAAGGAGGATGTTAAGGAAGGAAGGAAGGATGGATGGATAGGAGAAGGGAAGGATAAGTGCCCCCCGGAGCTGAGCGAACGATAACCAGAAAGGATGGAAAGGACGGGGAATGAGAGAGGACAAGATATACAAGGACAAATGCAATGCAGAGAGGGAGGGTAATTAAATGGGAAAAGGAGAGTGGGAGGTAGACTACAATGAAACTAGTGAAGAGGGAAAGAAAATGGGGGCACGGAATAGGGAGAGAAACTGGAAGAACGAAACACAGTGAAATTGGGGATTGGGGGAGGAGTGGAGGAGGAAAGTTTGAGTAGGGAAGTTTGTTAGTTAAAGGGGGGGGGGGTAGTAGAGGTAATGATGAGGAATGGAAAGAAAGTAACGAGGAAGGAACACGGAATCGCAAAGGAAAAAAGCCATGGGGGTAAATTTTGAGGCGGATGCTAAAAAGATGAAGGAAAACGGAATTGCACAGGAAAGAAAACGTGGGGGTAATTTTGGGACGTACGCTAAACAGATAACATAGAATAATGAACGCAGACATTGAAGAAACTATAAAACTAAAGTGAGGTTGATAGAAGGAAATTTGGGGATATATATGAAAGGGAGAGCATATAATAACAGTCATGAATCGACTAAGGTTTTATGAAAGTTCAGATGGAATATGGGGAATGAAAGATACTAGGAATGGAATACAGATAAACGTAAACAAGGAATGGAATACGGAGAATAAAAACAGAGAATGGAACAAGGAGAGAAGGGAAAGAAGAATGGAATAATATGAGGGGTAACGAATGAAATAGGGAAAGAAAGTAACGGGGAATGGCCTAAGGAGAGAAGGGAATAAGGAAGATGGATAATCGTCAACATTGGACTATGCAAGGTGGGAAAATTGGAAGAGGAAGTATAGATACGGGGCTGGGGGAAGTATAGATTCGGGGCTGGGGGAAGTATAGATTCGGGGCTGGGGGAAGTATAGATTCGGGGCTGGGGGAAGTATAGATTCGGGGCTGGGGGAAGTATAGATTCGGGGCTGGGGGAAGTATAGATTCGGGGCTGGTGAAGTATAGATTCGGGGCTGGGGAAGTATAGATTGGGGGCTGGGGGAAGTATAGATTCGGGGCTGGGGGAAGTATAGGTGGGGGGGGGGGGGAAGTATAGATGGGGGGGGGGGGGAAGTATAGATTCGGGGCTGGGGGAAGTATAGATTCGGGGCTGGGGGAAGTATAGATTCGGGGCTGGGGGAAGTTTAGAGAGATTATGAAAGTAAAAAAGGAAGGAAGGAAAGACAGGAGAAAGCAAAGGCAGGAAAGAGGGGGTGGGGAGGAAGGATATTTGAAGTTGTAAGTGTTGGGGACAGCACAGGAAATGGTGAAAGCAAAGGGTCGAAGGATGGACCGACAGGAGAAAGTAACTACAGGATATGAAGGAGCTGAAAGGAAATAAATAACATATGTACAGTTGCGTTCTACATTCACATCCCACCTCCATAATTTGAACACTTAGCTGATCGTCTGTATGATTGACCACTTGCGAGTTTGGTTCTATAAGGAAGTTGGAGCTGTAGACATCGATACTTGGCAGAATTACAAAGTAAATTACGGTTGTAGTACATTTATAAATTCACAAAATCAAAATCAATATATTATCTACCCATCAAAAATTCCCATAATGTTTGTATTTCTGCTGATTATCGATGTTTACTGCTCCAACTTACTTATAGACTGAAACTCGCAAGTGGTTAATTCTGGAGATGCCAACCTATAAAACAAGGAAGTGGTCAATCGTAAGCCTAAAAACTATATCTACATAGTTCATACTAGTTTCCATTCATTCATTTACTGCTGTTCATATGATTGCGATATTTAACTGTGTTCCCTTGATTGAATATACTGTAGTTCCTCTATAAGATTGTGTGCGAACGAGAGAGAGAGAGAGAGAGAGAGAGAGAGAGAGAGAGAGAGAGAGAGAGAGAGAAAAAAAAAAAATATATATATATAATATAATAAGATATTTTCGAATCATGAGATCAAATCGTGTGTACATTTCCTATATGGTATAATTATAAAAAGAAAACATGGAGAACTTTTCCTGCCAAATGTACAACTCCTCCTTCTTCTCAGCCCCAGACTCCTGCCCCCCCCACCCCCCCCCCCCTCCCTCTCTCTCTCTCTCTCTCTCTCTCCCCCCGTGTGATGCTAGAGTGCTCACCATTTCACACCGAGTGGAGCATAACACATGAGGATGAGCATTATTTACTTCGCGCCCGGCTGAGCATATCATTATGATACTCTCTTTGGGGAATAAGGCACGATTTTCTTAGCCTTATTCTGGTTATCAATACGCTACACGATATTTATGCAGCTTACGAAGGGTCTGTGAGCGTTAGAGGGATAATTGATGGAGTTCCTTTACCCCTTTGATTGCCACAGAGGTCCTGCCTAAGCTGAATAATAATGTGTGATGTTATATTAATTACACTACTTGTCCCCATTCCTCCTCTCAGCCCCAGACTGTCCCCGTAAAATTAAAGTGATCACCATTTCATAATAAGGGGGCATGGTATTTTTTTTCTGGCCCCCTTCTCCCTCATGATTAGCCTCATTAGTTTTCAGATTTTAAGACGTTCGCCCTATTAGTTTGGCGGTTTTAAGACCTTTCACCCTATTTCATTGTCAATGTTAAGACCTTTCGTGCCATCTAAGTGACGATGTTTTTCCTGGCGAGCGATAGCGAGCATGTAAGTTAGTAGGAACCGGCCTTTGGCCGGTAAATTTTTCTACTGAAAAATGCATAAATTTATCTATAAGGGGGATCTGGGGGGATGTTTTTATTTATCTTGATGGAGGTCTAGGGAGGAAACTAAAAACACATATAATAATAAATATATAAATATATATAATACTAAATAAATAAATAAACGTACTTATAAATAAACTCTCCCCCCCTTAAGTCGAGCACAATACAAGCGGATGAGCAGTAAGTATTACAATGCGCCGGGCTGAACAGATTCTTTTCCGGGAATACATCACGGCATTAATTTAGGTGTATAACATATATGTTGTAGCGTGATGTAATAACAAGTGTTGTGATTTAAAACACGGATAATCTCGCTTCACAAATAAAATAATGCTTACCTGTATTATAAAGTCACGGGATTTCTAGTTTGTTTTATCTTATTCAGGTGTGTAATGAAAACAAATAATTAAATAATGTGATTTTCAAAAGCTGATGTAAAAAAACGTGAGCGGCGAAATCATTTAAGCCAAGTTTAATTGAACATTAATTAGTAGTCAACACAATACTTATAATATGATATATATACAGTATATATATATATATATATTATATATATATATATATATATATATAATATATATATATACATATATACATATATATATATATATATATATATATATATACAGTATATATATATATATATATATATATATATATATATAATATATATATATATGATAAGAGGGAAAGTAAAGTAAAACTGTGATCATAATAACACACAAATGTGCAAAGGAGGTGTACACGACTTTAGAACACGACTGTACCGTAAAAGAAGCTAACGTATATATTCGGTTATAGGTTAGGCTTGGGCATGGGTAGGGGGTATATTAAGTAGGGTATTGGGAACGGACTGGGTAAGGGCTAGGCATGGGTAGGGGATATGGTAAGTAGGGTATTGGGAACGGACTGGGTAAGGGCTAGGCATGGGTAGGGGATATGGTAAGTAGGGTATTGGGAACGGACTGGGTAAGGGCTAGGCATGGGTAGGGGATATGGTAAGTAGGGTATTGGGAACGGACTGGGTAAGGGCTAGGCATGGGTAGGGGATATGGTAAGTAGGGTATTGGGAACGGACTGGGTAAGGGCTAGGCATGGGTAGGGGATATGGTAAGTAGGGTATTGGGAACGGACTGGCCAGGGGATAGGTAGGTCGGGTACTGGGAACGGAAATGAAGGGGTAGGGAGGTAAATACAACGATTGCCATACATGAACACACATTATCCCTTACTATTATAGCGTCTTCTGTTACCATACATCCTGAGCTAGTGCCAATCACAAGTCCTTTTCCCTCATGTTTAGCCCCATAACTTTTGAAATGTTAAGGCCTGTTTTAAGACCTAAGGATACAGAGGACTACGAGTTTAAGATCATGCTGATGATTATAATGATGGGGATGCTGATGATGTTTAAGATGAGGATGATACCGTAATGTTGATGATGATTACGATAAAGATGATGATGATGAAGATAATGATGATTGTGGTGAAGATGGAAATGTTAATGTTTATGTCCTAATGAGTATTTTAGGAAAGGAAGCGATTAAGAAGGAGAGCCAGGTAAACCAATCAGCGCGGCCCCAGGTAACGAGGGCAGCTAGGTAATTAGTCTACGAGAGGCTGTTATGGGGGAGGGGAGGAAGGGATGGGGGGGTGGGGGGGAGTGGGGGAGAGGGGATTGAGGGGGAGGAGGAGAAAAGGGGATGGAGGAAGAAGAATGGTGAGGGAGGAAGGGGATGAAGAGGAGGAATAGGGATGGAGGGAGGGTGATGGTGGAGAGAAGATGAGAGAAAAGAGGACTGACTGGAAGATATTGCCATGAGATAGAGGGAAAAAAGGGGTTAGAAATATAGACACGATGAGGGTGATTGTGTTACTAATCATTATGATGTGATGCTAATAGGCTACATATGGGTATGACAATGATGATAGAAAATGCGATAATTATAATGCTGATGATAATAGTGATGATGGTGATAATGATGATGGTGGCGGTGATGATGATGACAAATGATGATGATGGTCGTGGTGGTTGATGATGATGATGATGCACACGAAAACCTACAGAACACCCGTACAATAAATATGGAAAAGGGACTGCAGAAACCCGCTCACTGAAAATGCAGCAATGTTACAGTAAGGGGTTGGGGAGAGAACAATGTGGACAGTGTTTTACAGAGACGAGAAAGGGAGTAAGCGGAGAGACAATAGGATTATGGTGAGAAAATCTGGGAGGAATAGGAGGGGGAGGGAATAAAAGAGGGAGGAGGAGGAGAGGAAAATAGAGGGAGGAGAATAAGAAGGAGGGGAGAGGGTGGAGAAGTAAGAATGAAGGACGAATGAAAATATATTATGGAGAAAAAATAAGAATGAATTAGAGGGGAGGAAATAATTAAGGAAAAAAATGTTTTTATATAAGACAAAGCGAGGGAGGTAATCGGAAATACAAATATGATTAACGGTAATAAAATGATGGGGAGAATTGGAGGATAGAATGAACCAAGAGTTTATGCTACGGAATAGATAAGAAGTGATTATAAAGAGAGGAAAATAGAGGCAGGAGGATAAGACAGACAATTGGGCATTTACCGGTTAAGGAGAATATGGAATTGAAGAAAGAAAAAAATAAAAACCAGAACTATAACCAATAATTAAAAGAAGAATAGATCATGGATGATATGAGGATGATGATGGTTTAAGAATGCAACTATAAAAAAATACAGAGAGTAGCTGAGGAAGAACGGAATCCACAGATAGTATGAACAACACAAATACTCTTAGCACAATAACAAAAACAAAAACTACACCACTCACTAGGAGGAGGATTGAGGAGGAGGATAAAAAATAGATATCAGATAACTAACTAGTAGGAAAAGATAGAGTCCAAGCACATACTTAGAGGAGGATAGATAAGATAGTCAATGAACTGCCATCCGCGGAGTAAGGAAGAAGAGAGAGCAAAGGGACTAAGATGGCGTATTACTAAAAGAGAGCAATACTAATTATGATTGATAGGAAGAATTAGAGAGCAATCCAAACGACGCGATTTTATGTGATTATGAGAAGCAACGAGAATCCATACTAATATTAAGGAGGAAGAATATAGGATCAGAACGGAACGTAATAGGATGAAGAAGAGAGCATAGTACGAAGAGGATGATTATGAAGAATAGAGCAAAGACTGAAGATGTAGGAGTAGTAAAGTAATTAAGAGAGAGAACGCAAAAGAACTAAGATGAATTAGGATGAAGAAGAAGATAATAAGCAAAAGACTAATAGCATCGTGTAAGAAGAAATAGCTGAGTCAAAGACGAAGAGTGAGGAGGAAATAAGATCAAAAAAAAACTAATAGGGGGGATGAGGAAAGAAAAATGATTCACTACAAAAACACCGCTATCCTCATAGTTGGCTGTTAGTATTTAACTATATAATCAAACATACTAATATTGATTACTTTACGCATAGATATGGATATATCCAATCCTATAAATATCTTCATTTTCTGATTGAGCTTAAAGACTACGCGCGGAGAGGAAAGAGAGGAAGAGGAGATGAAGGAGAATAAGATATTTATCAAAGACTAAGCAGGCGTATTATTCAGGAAAGGAAGAGAGATCAAAGCCTACGAGAGGAGGGGAGAGGATTAAAAGGAAGAGAGAAGCCAAAGACGAGAGTATTATTAGTAATGAAGAATATAGTCATCACAATCACTAAGATGATATGATAAAGAATAGATAACACACAAACACTAAGATTATACCACAAAGTACAGTATTAAGTACCAAACATTCATTTACAAAGTAAATAATTCACACTAGAAACTTCCAATCCACCGAGCGAACCCGATCTAATACCAACAAACTGATATCCCATTGACTATACATAAAAGCCCCTTTCTAGGTTGCTTGGTCCTCGGGGGAACAGCGGCCACGGTGAAGAACACCCTTGTAGGATCCGCTGTCGGTACTTGTCTCTTCAACCACACATTGGTCCTGTGGTGCGGAAAAAAAAAACCCCTGTGTGGTCATTTGCTGGAACACACCTTGGGAAGTGCCCGGGGCACCTCCGCGGCTGCCCTGCCCTGGAACAATGTCCACAGTGTTGGGTGCAGCTCCCCAGCACAAATTTGAGAAAGACACCAAATAGACAGACCTCCGAAAATGAGGCTGATTGTACTGAGCGGTAATAGAAACAATAAGCATTCATTTTCACCAAAACACACCACTCCAGAAAAAAAAAAAAAAAAAAAAAAATTGAAAAAGCAGAAAAAGAAAAAAAATCGCGGGTTTGATGCGAGATAATTTGTCTAGGCGGAGTTTAAATGGATCAACGGTGATGCAGTCTGATAAACGTTTTCGGGAAGCCCAGGCCAACAAGTTGACAACTCGGAAATGGAAGAAAATTCTTAGATGTCGTGTGCGTTAAAAAGATTTACCCCAATAATTTTGGGCAACCGTTTCCCCCGCTTGTAATTAGATTGGTCGATAGTGAACTACTTAACTACAGTCCATAGTGTCGAGGGCCTTTGATGATTTGGGAACACATTGAATTAAATCGCCTCTTAATCTGCGCTGGGTTAAAGGAATATAAGTTAATTCTCTAAGAACGCTCTTCGTATGGTTTGGTTCTTTAGGCTAGGTATCATTTTGGTAACTCTACGTTGAACTCGTCTTAGCTTGTTTATATCTTTTTGGGAATAAGGGCACCAGGATTGGACGCAGTATTCCAGAAGAGGGCGGTCTAAGGGATTGTAAAGGTTTAGGATACCTTCTTTGGAGTTATGCTCAAATGACCTGCCTATAAAGCCAATTATTGTGTTTGCGTCTTCTTAACAACTTCCTGAACATTGTTGACCTCGGTTTTAGTTTACTCGATATTGTTACTCCCCAGATCGGTTTCGCTGTTTACATTCTTAAGCTGAGTGCCATTCATCGAATAGGTTTGCTTTCCTCATTTAGGTATCCGATATGTAGTACTTTACATTTTTTTTTTTTTTTTTTTTAAATTTCCCCCCCCATTGGAAAAAAACCCGTCCCCAAAAAATTTTTTTTTTTGTTTTTTTTTTGGCCCAATTTGAGGGGGCCCACCATGACAATTTATCTAGATTGTGTTTTGCATATCGTCAACTTGTTTTGCTTTTGAGGAAAGGGAAAGATACGCTAGTTGCAATTTTTGTATCGTCCACAAATTTTGAGATTGTACAAGGTGATACCCTCATCTATCCGTTGATGTAAAGTAGAAAGAGAATTGGTCCTAGTACCGGATCCCCTGGGGTACCCCGCTACTTACATTGGTCCTTTTGCGATTCCTTACCGTTTATGACTACGCTTTGCTTTCTGGTCGCTGAGCCAATTTTCTATCCATTTTCAACACACCGTCTTGTATTCCATGCGCTTTTAGTTTGTAGCAGTACACTTTTGTGGGGAACTTTGTCCAAGGCCTTTTGAAAATCAAGGTATATAATGCTTCAGCTTTACTCTCACTCGTAGAGGTTGAGGATATCGTGGAAAAGTCTAAGAGGTTTGTTAAACAGG
>CM064521.1:3558854-3643484 GCA_032716605.1 Paralithodes platypus
CAACGACGAAGAGGAGGAGGAAGAAGAAGAGAGAGCAAAGACGAAGAGGAGGAGGAAGAAGAGAGCAAAGACGAAGAGGAGGAGGAGGAAGAAGAGAGAGCAAAGACGAAGAGGAGGAGGAAGAAGAGAGAGAGCAAGACGAAGACGAAGAGGAAGAGAGAAAAAGAGAGCATAGGACGAAGAGGAGGAGGAAGAAGAGAGAGCAAAGACGAAGAGGAGGAGGAGGAAGAAGAGAGCAAAGACGAAGAGGAGGAGGAGGAAGAAGAGAGAGCAAAGACGAAGAGGAGGAGGAGGAAGAAGAAGAGAGAGCAAAGACGAAGAGGAGGAAGAAGAGAGAGCAAAAACGAAGAGGAGGAGGAGAAAGAAGAGAGAACAAAGACGAAGAGGAGGAGGAAGAAGAGAGCAAAGACGAAGAGGAGGAGAGAAGAAAGAGAGCAAAGACGAAGAGGAGAAGAGAGCAAAGACAAGAGAGGAGGAGGAAGAGAGCAAAGACGAAGAGGAGGAGGAGGAAGAAGAGAGAGCAAAGACGAAGAGGCGGAGGAGGAAGAGAGCAAAGACGAAGAGGAGGAGGAGGAAGAAGAGAGAGCAAAGACGAAGAGGAGGAGGAGGAAGAAGAGAGAACAAACACGAAGAGGAGTACAAAGTACAAAGGAGTACAAAGGAAATCAAGCAACAACAGATCCAGTGACCCTTCTAGGTTGCTTGTCCTCCAAAACACTGAGTATCAAGTGTCCAAACAGTGGTTTAGAGTGGGTAAGGGAACATTGGAAAGGGAATTACTGCCCTGGAACTACTGTCCGTGGCAGGATTAGGAAGTTAGTAGGGGACAGATGGGTTAGTAACTGAGGGTGGGATAAAATAAAGTTATTCATTTACAAACGCAGTCAGTCGCGGGTTTGATGCGAGATATTTGTCTAGGCGGAGTTTAAATGAATCAACGGTGATGCAGTCCTATAACGTTTCGGGAAGCCCATTCCACAAGTTGACAACTCGATTGAAGAAGAAATTCTTAGATTCGTGTGAGTTAAAAGATTTACCAATAATTTTGCACCCGTTTCCCCGCGTGTAATTAGATTGGTCGATAGTGAAGTACTTACTACAGTTCATATTGTCGATGCCTTTGATGTTTTGAACACTTGAATTAAGTCGCATCTTAATCTGCGCTGGGTTAAAGGAAATAGATTTAATTCTCTAAGACGCTCCTGGTATGGTCTGTTCCTTAGGCTAGGGATGATGTTGGTAACTGTGCGTTTAACTCGTTCTAGCTTGTTTATAGCTTTTTGGTAATAAAGTCACCAGGATTGAATGGAGTATTTCAGAACATGGCTGTCTAAATAATTGTAAAGGGTTAGTATAACTTCTTTGGATTTATGCTCAAATGAACTGCCTATAAGCCAATTATTTTGTTTGCCTTCTTAACAACTTCTGAAATTTGTTGACTCGGTTTTAGGTTACTCGATATTGTTACTCCCAGATCGGTTTCTCTGTTTACATTCTTAAGCTGAGTGCCATTCATCGAATAGTTTTGCATTCTCATTTAGGTATCCGATATGTAGTACTTTACATTTATCCGCATGGAAACTCATTTGCCAAATTTGGGCCCAACATGACAATTTATCTAGATTGTGTTGCATATCGTCAACTTGTTCTTTTGAGAGTACGCTATTTGCAATTTTTGTATCGTCAGCAAATTTTGAGATTGTACAGGTGAGACCCTCATCTATTTCGTTGATGTAAATTAGAAAGAGAATTGGTCCTAGTACCGATCCCTGGGGTACCCCGCTACTTACATTTGGTCCATTTTGATGCCTAACCGTTTAGACTACTCTTTGCTTTCTGTCGCTGAGCCAATTTTCTATCCATTTCAACACCCCGTCTTGTATTCCTGCGCTTTTAGTTTTAGCAGTAAACGTTTGTGGGGAACTTTGTCAAAGGCCTTTTGCAAATCAAGGTATATAATATCTACAGCTTTACTCTCATCGTAGAGTTTGAGGATATCGTGGAAGAAGTCTAAGAGGTTTTGTTAAACAGGAACGTTTTTTTACGAAAGCCGTGTTGAGTATCTTTAAGTATGTTATTTTCCTCTAAGTGATTTACGAGTCTGTCTCGTATGACCGTTTCTAGCATTTTACATACAACTGAGGTTAAGCTAATTGGACGATAGTTACTGGATAGGGATTTGCTGCCTTTTTTGAATATCGGTGTTACGTTGGCTAGCTTCCACTGATCGGGCATAGTTCCAGACTGCAAGGATTTAGTGAATAGTAATGTCAGTGGTTTAGAGAGCTCATCCTTAGCTTCCTTTAGAACTCTAGGCGAGATTGTATCAGGTCCAGGCGTTTTATTTACCTTGAGTTTATCTAAACAATTCAATACTTCTCCTCTGTAACGGTGATATTGCTTAAAACATCTGAATTATCAATCTGAATCGGCGATGGTGTAGGGATATCACTGAGGAAGAAGAAGAGAACAAAGTCGAGGAGGAGGTGGAGGACGATAATAAATGTGAGACAATAACATCACGGTGAGGAAGCCTGAGGGGAGGAGAGAGGGTAAAACATGGCGAAAGTTAATAAAACCAAAATTAAGATAATATAAACAATAGTAATAAGAAAAAGGTTGATAAAGATAATAATAAGACGAGGAATATTTATACTCCCAGCCGGACTCGAACCACCGAAAGTCAGGACGAGTGTCAATGTTTTAATCAACTACACCACGGCGTGGTGTAGTGGATTAAAGCATCGACACTTGCCTGACTTTCGGTGGTTCGAGTCCGGCTGGGAGTATAAAAACATTCAGTATAGCTCACGTGTATTTGTAAACCAATACTAACATATACAACAGCAAACCAAGCTAATCAACCAAAGACAGAAGGGCGTGCGTTCCTTGGTAGTGTTGTTATGTGGCAGGGTCAAGGTTAAGGTGGAGAGGGAGGGAGGGAGGCTGCAGGCGAGAGAGGAGGAGGAGGAGGAGGAACATAGAGACAACAGAGAGAGAGGAGATAACACAAATAACATATAAGGGACATTGTGAGGCAGGAAAGCCATGTGGAAGTATGTGGACCTGAAAAGTTATTATGGTTGGGGCTACTATGATTTGGAAGAAAATATATGAAACAATAATACAGTATATATTATATACTGTATATACAGTATGTGTGTTTATATACAGTATATACACACATAATATATATACTGTATATTATATACACACATAATATATATACTGTATATTATATACACACATAATTTATATATATATATATATATATATATATATATATATTTTATATATAGATATATATATTATATATACAATATACAGCATATACTGTATATATACAGTATATATATACATACACACAAACGCATCCATACAACCAAGCAATCAAGAGTAGCCTATACCCAGAACCCCACCAAATGCCCGGCCAGCGGCAAAACATATCCACATTTTTATACCGCCCCCCGACAACTAAAACACCAGGAATAACACCAGCGGGGGACAGACTGTGAACAATATACCACACCACCACAACTATAACACCAGCGGGGGACAGGCTGTGAACAATATACCACACCACCACAACTATAAGACCAAGAATGAATAACACCAGCGGGGGACAGGCTGTGAACAATATACCACACCACCACAACTATAACACCAGGAATAATAACACCAGCGGGGGACAGACTGTGAACAATATACCACACCACCACAACTATAACACCAGGAATAATAACACCAGCGGGGGACAGACTGAGAACAATATACCACACCACCACAACTATAAACTAATAACCACGGGGACAGACTGTGAACATATACCACACCACCACAACTATAACACCAGTTATAACACCAGCACAGGCTGTGAACAATATACCACACCACCACAACTCACACCAGGAATAATACACACAGACTGTGAACAATATACCACACCACCGACACTAAACACCAGGAATAACACCACGGGGGACAGACTGAGACAATATACCACACCACCACAAAACACCAGGAATAACACCAGCGGGGGACAGGCTGTGAACAATATACCACACCACCACAACTATAACACCAGGAATAATAACACCAGCGGGGGACAGACTGTGAACAATATACCACACCACCACAACTATAACACCAGGAATAATAACACCAGCGGGGGACAGACTGTGAACAATATACCACACCACCACAACTATAACACCAGGAATAATAACACCAGCGGGGGACAGGCTGTGAACAATATACCACACCACCACAACTATAACACCAGGATAATACACACAGCGTGGACAGACTGAACAATATACCACACCACCACAACTGAATAACACCAGCGGGGGACAGGCTGTGAACAATATACCACACCACCACAACTATAACACCAGGAATAATAACACCAGCGGGGGACAGGCTGTGAACAATATACCACCACATAAACAAATATACACCAGCGACATGCTGTGAACATAACCACACACCACCACAACTATAACACCAGGAATAATAACACCAGCGGGGGACAGGCTGTGAACAATATACCAGGTCATGTTATTTTAACATTATTCTGGCTAGCATTAGACAATTTTATTCAGCTTAGGAAGGACCTCTAGCAATTAAAAGATCTCCAATTCTATAACTTATCTCGTACAGATCGTTCTTAAGCTGCATAAAATCGTATAAATGTAACTGAAATCAAATATATAATGACTTACCCGGTACTGAAAGGGTTAACAAACTATACAAAACACCAACCCATTTTGAACCTGTGCTATAATAATTCGTAATCAACTCTGAATTATTGGTGTGTCAATATATTTAATTAGACAGCTTCAATGACCAACAACGTACTATGGGAGTCATTTTTAATCCAACAAAAGTATACATCAACTTTCATGCTATGTATCTTTTTCCAACATTGCGTCAACATGGAAAGTTGTCCGATTTCCCTTTATGAAGATAATTCTAACTCTCACACCATACAATTTCCTCCGTCGTCCTTCAAATTTAAGAGCCCAGTGCTAGTCTCTCTCCTTCTCTCTCTCTCTCTCTCTCTCTCTCTCTCTCTCTCTCTCTCTCTCTCTCTCTCTCAAGAAATGTCTAGGTCAATGTTACGACACCACATACTTATTAACTTGTAACACTCTTTCTTCCGACTACATGCGGAACAAACTTCTGCCAAACTTTTGCATGGAACGTGAGAGCTCGAACTTCGCAGCGAAAAAACAAAAAACACCTTTTCTCTCTTTCCCAGGCTTGTATCCATTCGGCCCCATTCAGCCAACTGGTTTAAGACGTTTATCCCCATCCAGGTGTCGATTTCTTCCTAGTGAGCTATAGCGAGCCAACATTGTATGGAGAAATCCGGCTTTGCCGGAGATATTTTTCTATCGAAAAATGTACAAATTTACCATGCTGTCAAGACAAAAATATATATATGCTGGCTCGCTACCGCTCGCCAGGAAAATATTGACACCTGGATGTGGGTAAACGTCTTAAAACAGTACGCTGAATGGGACTGAATGGATACAAGCCAAAGAGAGAGGGAGAGAAAGAGAACAAAACGAGGTGGCTCCCTTAAGTCTACGGTGTATGCACGTTGCATTTCATATACCACCTAATTCCAGCCAGGTTATTCTATCAGTTCGCCATAAATATTAGCCATTCAAATAGAGTAGAACTAAACTTGATAAATTCTCTTTGTAATGACAGTAATGCTTTCTTCTGTACTGTGTGCATATATAATATACAGTATATATATATATATATATATATATATAATGCTGTATATATATATATTCTTAATTAATCAATTTATTTGAAGAAAAAAAACTCTTAAACCCGCTCTAGCGCCACATTTCCGTTCCTTGACGTCGGTAATTATTGTCTCCCTTTCAGCAGCCCACACCACGCCCGCTACTTCACACACAGATTATGGGTTTTATTCCCCTACGAGATACGACAAAAGAGGAGAGAATGAAAGTGGCCCTTGAGTGAGTGTGTGCTTCAGAGAGAGAGAGAGAGAGAGAGAGAGTGTAAGGGTGAGTGAGTGTTAGCCTAGCGATACAAAATAGGAAAGCGAACTAATATAAACACCTTTTGTTTTGTATTCTACGACATTATATTTGCGGGAAGAAGAGTGTGCTAAGAGACAAGAGTAGAACATTATATAAACCGTATATTATTTTGGGATTTGATTGGTTGAACTGTATGATAATTGGGTCAATTTACAGAGGGAGTGCTGAATATAATCTCTTCATGATTACCTTTTATTAATACATTTAGGCATTGATTTGTTTTTCTACTAAACTATATGGTAATGGTAGCTTTACTTCAAATTAGTCAGCCTTGTCGCATTCATTTGAACATTCGGTCTATATAAAAACTAATACCGTACATTATTTTGCCGATTAATCTCGTTGAATTGATGAGGGTTGATGTCCTAGTTTAACCTCATTTATTTTAGTCCCAATATAATCATTTTTCCAAAGCCTCCTGTGGCTGTCTGTGCTGTAAGGTCGAGAGGCGTGTGGGTGGCCAAGGGGAATATAGGCCTTAAGGGAAACGTGTAACGAACCCCGCAAAGTTATTCATAGGGAGATTTATGCTAGCTTGAAATTGTATAAGCCATGTTGGTTATCTCTGGTTGTGTAATTTTGTCTGCCTTTCTGCGTATTTTTTTTTGCTATATGGATGAGGGAAATAAATGACAATACTGCCTGTGACGAGTGCCTCCCTCAGAGTTGAAAGAGTGACAAGGCATAAATCAAGGAATGTACGAGCCAAAATGCCTGGACAGTTGGGTGCGATTCTCCTTACAGATGGCTATGTCCCCCCCCCCCCTCCCCTCGAGCACTTCAGCACACAAGGGCTGTTGGCTCTTTTGTCGTGGCTCCTACTAACGCGGCATTTGACTACTTTACTCAAACTATGATGAGGCTCTCTCTCTCTCACACACACACACACACACACACACACACACACACACACACACACACACACACACACACACACACACACACACACTCACTCCCTCTCTCCTCAATATGAATGCAACACACAATCATGTCTGGAAATAAAGAGTTGAGGTTCAACACCAGTATATGGGGATTTTTTTCGCATATAAGATCTGTATATATTACCTGGGGGAACCAAAATGTCTTCAGAAGTTGTAAATAATCGTAAATAGTTATAGGCAGTTCTTCCGTAGAGCAGTTCGAGAACAGAGTAGACAGTAGTTTTCGCACTTCTACAAGCAGTATAATCCACTAACAATATATCTCTTTCCATCTAGAATATCTCCCCTTAATGGACCGTAACGTTTTTGAGATATTAACTATTCTGTGCAACTAATCCCAACTCCCTCGGCTACTATTCACATTTGTTTTCACCAACTCACCAATTAATTTACAAATAAACTTAACTAATGAAATCAATGAAAGAAATGAATACATGTGGTACTCCAAGGACTCGAACCTAGGATACTCGCACCGGGATTATGAGGGCCCGGTGAAGGCACGGGAGCTCTAGGTGGTCATGGAGGGAGCCGGCCCTTTGTTCCGTCAGCCTTAATGACTTAATGGCCCTCAACCTTTTGTTTATCCGTCAGTTGGAGGGTTCGGCGCTGTACAGTATTCCGGGGCGAGATTGCATGGCGGCGTATTGCCCTATGTTGTGTGGGTATGGTCTGATTATTATGCTGTTGAATAAAATGTGCTTCGTGGGGAAAACAAAACAAAAATCTACCTAAGAAGTTTGTTATTATTTTGTATTATTCTTATTCTTGATTAAATGGATAAATTAAAAGTTAGGGATATATTTATTTCCTTGTGTTATTTGACGATATAAATGTAATATTCTTTGGGTTGATTTTTGTATCAATAGAAGTACATTTTAATTGTGTTAACATCAGAACTAGTACACGAAACTATATAACCTCATTTGAACTCGGTATTTCTCCAAACAGTTCTTCATGTTGTCCTCTAAAATAACCACTTTCTGAACCATCATTATAATTCGGTATAATAATTACTTGTTTTATAAGACCCAAACTGGTGATCATGATTCTTTGACCTTGCACTTACATTTGTTGGTGAGTTACTTACTTAGCGTTACTTAGCGTTGTTTCGTAACGCTAAGTATAAATAACTACCAGTAGGCTATTGAGAAGTGTTTGATCGTTACTTAATGTTACATAAAGGATTGTGTGTACATTACCAACACCACCTGAAGAATTGTGTGTACTGTACATTACCAACACCACCTGAAGAATATTTCGTATGTCACTCACCTGAAAGAGAGAAAGAAAATGTTACTGACATGGATTACAATTATACAGTATGACAACAATACAAAATATTTAATACATCTGAAACAACAAATACCTATACACAATTCGAGAGCGGAGTAATTAAATACAGGGTGTACCGCAATAATAATAATAATGTTTGACTATTGTTATGCAAAAAAAAAAATAATAATAAATAAATAAATATATATATATATACAGTATATATATTCTAAAATAAAACTGATGGGATGGGTGTGGAGGTGTGAACAATTTAATAACATAACGTCAAATGTATTCATCCGCTATATATATATATATATATATATATATATATATATATATATATATATATATATATATATATATATTAAAAAACACAAAAGACATTGCTCCCATTCCTATTGTATTCTTGTCGTATAGTATGACAAGTTTAATGGGGGATGGTTGGTTAACCCTTCGAAGATTATGACGCATTTTGACAGTTTATTCTGGCTATCATTAGACAACTTTATACAGTTCATAAAACATGTGGGAATAATAAGGGTAAAGACTATCTCGATCAACCCTCTGACTTCCATATCACCTTCTCTAATCTCAATACAACCGTCTAATGATTCACAGAATATACAGTCAAAATGCGTCATAATCTTCAAAGGGTTAATTATCAGTATACATAAGATAGAGGGAGTGAATGCCGGCAGGTTCCAATACTACCTGACACCACCATATGCTACAATGAGTGATTACGAGAGGGGAGTTGGTCACGTCCCCCCACAAGACTCTGCTCCCCCCCCCCCCCCTCCCCTCTCCCCTCCTAGTTGACCTCAAGTGTACAGTTAGAAGCTATCATACCGCGCCTAAAGTGGCAAATTATAAGGGGCCTGGGGTGTGTATAGGGTGGGGAGTAATAAGTGTGAGAAAACCTGGTCTATTACACCTATATGGGGCCCCCAAAACACATAGCGGTAGCCTAGATGATTATTAACGCCCACTATAATAAATCAACTGCGTAATGGGTAATGGGGAGGTATAGCGTGAGATTAACTCTTTCAGTATGAGGGAGTTTGTTGACAGTCAGTGAGCATAATTATCATCTATGTATAATTTTAATAAAATAGGTGACATAATATTATGTAAGCAGAAAACAAGCACTACCCCCCTTAAAAAGAAGGCACCGTTACGTAAAGGGTTAAGAGGAGAATGGTGTTGGGTGGCACGGCTTACACAAATTGTCATTAATTTCCGGGTGACACTGCTGCCGACAAATGAACAGTGGGAGTGGAAGTTGGGGGTGGGGGTGTGTAGGGGTGGGCGTGTGCGATGTGGTGGTGGGATGGGTGTGTGAGGGGTGCGGTGTGGTGTGGGATGGGAGTGTGTGATGTGGGGTGGAAGTGGATGTGGGGTGGTGAGGGTGTGGGATGAGAGTGTGGTGCGGTGTGGTGTGGGATGGGAGTGTTGGGGTGTTGGTGTGGGGGTGGTAAGGATGAGGGTGTGGATGGTAGGTGTAAGGATGTGTGATGTGGGGAGGGTGAGGGTGTGGGTGGTCAGAGTGAGGGTGTGTGTACCTGTATTCTGTAAACATAAACACTTACTGTAACAAGGATGGTACACATATACACCGTTCATCAGTTTAACCCTATCTGTACCGGTGACATCCTTTTATTGTATTCTGGCAACCTATTACACGATTTAATTCAGCGTAGGGAGGACGTCTAGCAAAGAAAGAACTACCGACTATCTCAATAAATTCCTCTAGCTACCATATTATATACTTCCTAAGCTTCATAAAATCGCTTAAATGTAGCTACAATAAAAATTAAGAAGACGTCGCCGGTACGGAAGGGACTAACTAATCAAATTAAGAAGACGTCGCCGGTATGGAGGGGACTAACTAATCAAATTAAGAAGACGTCGCCGGTACGGAAGGGACTAACTAATCAAATTAAGAAGACGTCGCCGGTACGGAAGGGACTAACTAATCAAATTAAGAAGAAGTCGCCGGTACGGAAGGGACTAACTAATCAAATTAAGAAGACGTCGCCGGTACGGAAGGGACTAACTAATCAAATTAAGAAGACGTCGCCGGTACGGAAGGGGCTAACTAATCAAATTAAGAAGACGTCGCCGGTACGGAAGGGACTAACTAATCAAATTAAGAAGACGTCGCCGGTACGGAAGGGGCTAACTAATCAAATTAAGAAGACGTCGCCGGTACGGAAGGGACTAACTAATCAAATTAAGAAGACGTCGCCGGAACGGAAGGGACTAACTAATCATATTAAGAAGACGTCGCCGGTACGGAAAGGACTAACTAATCAAATTAAGAAGACGTCGCCGGTACGGAAGGGACTAACTAATCAAATTAAGAAGACGTCGCCGGTACGGAAGGGACTAACTAATCAAATTAAGAAGACGTCGCCGGTACGGAAGGGACTATATAGGGAATATATCGAAAAATAAAGAAAGGCGAAATTCACCTACTTGCTTACTATCAGAATCTATCAAGAGAGGTTAAAAAATGTATAAGGACAGACAAAAGAAATTATGAAATCAGGATAGCCAATGACTCAAAAAATAACCCTAAGGCTTTTTACCAGCTATATAAATCTAAAGTTAGAGATAAAATAGGCCCCCTTAAAACTTCGATAGGAGAAATGACAGAAAATGATTTAGAAATGTGCAGTACATTAAATAGTCAGTTTCTATCCGTTTTCACTAATGAAAATTTGGCACAGATTCCAGAAGTCCGTAAGGTATATAGAGATAGTATAGAAAATAGGTTAAGTACGGTTACTATAAGTAGAAATGATGTGCTTAAGGACATTGACAGACTGAAACCTCAGAAATCGCCTGGTCCCGATGAGGTATATGCCAGAGTATTAAAAGAATGCAGAGATGAGTTAAGTTACCCATTAACATTTCTTTTTAACAATTCATTAGAAACAGGTATAGTTCCAGAAGCTTGGAAGCTTGCAAATGTAGTTCCGATTTTCAAAAAGGTGATAAATCAATAGCATCCAATTACCGTCCCATTAGTCTCACTTCAATCATAGGAAAGCTACTAGAGTCAATTATTGCTAGGAAATGAGAAACCACTTAGAAACATTTAACTTAATCAATTCTTCTCAGCATGGATTCACACAGGGACGTTCTTGCCTTACTAATTTGCTTAGTTTTTTCTCAGAGGTATATGAAGCAGTAGATAATGACAAGGCATACGATATTATATATTTAGATTTCAGTAAAGCTTTCGACAGAGTCCCTCATGAGAGATTGATGAGAAAGGTTGAGGCACATGGAATAGGTGGGGCGTTGTTGGGATGGATTAGGTCATGGCTAATTGGTAGGAAACAGAGAGTCAGCATAAATGGTACCAAGTCAGAGTGGGGAGCAGTCAAAAGTGGTGTCCCCCAGGGATCGGTATTAGGTCCCCTGTTGTTTCTTATATACATAAATGACCTAGATTTAGGTATAACTAGTAGGATAAGTAAATTCGCAGACGATACTAAAATGGGGATCAATTGATTCAGATAGCGATATAGAGTGCCTCCAAAGGGATCTAGATACCTTACATGAATGGTCAGTAAATTGGCAGATGAAGTTTAACATTGACAAATGCAAGGTATTAAAGATAGGGAAGATGCAAACAAATGTTAAATATAAACTAGCTAATTTAGAATTAGAAAATTCAGACTGCGAGAAAGATCTAGGTGTGTTTGTTAGCAATGATTTGAAGCCTAGAAAACAGTGTATAGGCGTTCGTAATAAGGCAAACAGGATTCTCGGGTTCATCTCTAGGAGTGTGAGTAACAGAACTGCTGATGTTATCTTAAAACTTTACTTGTCATTAGTGAGACCCCATATGGATTATGCTGTCCAATTTTGGTGTCCTTATTACAGAATGGACATAGATTCATTGGAGAGAGTACAGCGTAGAATGACAAAAATGATCCATAATATTAGAAATCTTCCGTATGAAGAAAGGTTGAAGAAATTAGGTTTACATTCGTTAGAGAGACGCAGAGTTAGAGGGGATATGATAGAGGTGTTCAAGTGGGTTAGTGGGATTAACAAAGGGGACATGACAAATGTACTAAAGCTCAGTGATAGCGAAAGAACTCGTACCAATGGTTTCAAATTAGATAAATTTCGTTTCAGAAAAGATATAGGCAAATATTGGTTTGGTAACAGAGTTGTAGATGGGTGGAATGGACTACCAAGTGCTATAGTGGGATCTAAAACTGTAGGGAGCTTTAAGATAAAATTGGATAAGCATATGGACGAGAAGGGTTGGGTGTGAAGGGGGATCAGCCGGGTTGGGCCAATCAGCGCTCTGCAGACCCCCATAATCCTGCGTTAATCTCTAACCGTTTTGGTAAGATGATCCTCAGGGTATTAGAGTGTTGAGCCTATAATTGGGCTTTGTAATTGATTTGGGGTTGTGTGGGACAGGGATCTGCCTTGCTTAGGCCAATCGGCTTTCTGCAGACTCCCATTTTCTTATGTTCTTATGTTCTTATGACTAACTAATCAAATTAAGAAGACGTCGCCGGTACGGAAGGGACTAACTAATCAAATTCAAACACGAAAACGATTGAAACATAGGTAGTGTGTGTGTAATTTCTGCTACAAATTTTACAGTGCGAGGTGGAGAGAGTAATGGGTATATTTTGGCTTATCTTACGTGTACAATTGCTAACAGATATTCGTGGAAACACATGGGATACGAACCCGTGCAATATGACTAATGAAGAAAACCTACTCCGTCTTGCTGGGGCCCCGACAAATAATAATTCAAAGCCTAAGTCTCTCTGTCTGAACTGTCTGGCATAAATTGTACCGAGAACTTATGACCGTAACTAAACATGCAGGTATATTGCGAGAGGGGGGATGCAAAGTTTGGATTTAGGTGATAGAGTAAGAGAGAGAGAGAGAGAGAGAGAGAGAGAGAGAGAGAGAGAGAGAGAGAGAGAGAGAGTGTGTGTAAGTGTGTGTAAGTGTGAGTGAGTGAGTGAGTGTGAGTGTGTGTAAGTGTGATTGTGTGTGAGTGTGAGTGAGAGAGATAGAGAGATAGAGAGAGAGAGAGAGAGAGAGAGAGAGAGAGAGAGAGGTGGGGGGGGGGGGGGGGTTGATGGTGGGGTTGTGCTTGGGTTAGCAAAGTTATAGTTGTTACAGTTGGTGTGAAGTAAAATGCAGCGGCTTAAAATCAAAAGAAGTAATAGTATGACCGTGGGTGTTGCAGGAATGAGCTATGCTATAGGTAACAAACATAAGACAAACATAAAAGTTATTTATAAACATGCGTGTACAGTAGGTTGTTATAATATGTATACAGCTCGATCTCTATGGACCTCGGTATTGATTCCTGAGGCGAACTTAAGGGGAGGTATTTAGTTAGTTCCCTAGACCTCCATCAAGCTTAAAATTACACCCCCTTGAGTCTCTTTCAAGATAAATTTGTACATTTTTCGGTAGAAAAATGTCCTGGCCGAAGGCCGGTTCCTCTTAAATTACAGGCTCGCTATCGCTCGCCAGGATAAAATCGACACCTGAATTGCACGAAAGGTCTTAATATGGGGTGAAAGTTCTTGCAATCGCTAAACTAATGGGGCAAACGTTTTATAATATCAAAAGCAATGGGGATAAACATGAGGGAGAAAGGGATCAAGAATAAAATCCCTCAAGTGGAGATCTCCCCTTAATATTACCCAGTACTACACAGACACACCGTATACAAGTGTGAAGAGAACGATTGAGTAATATTATTGAAGAGTGATTGAGTATTATTCGTGAAAACAGTCATTGGTTACTATTCGTTAAAATAGCGATTGAGTAGTATATGTGAACACAGTGATTGGTTACTGTGCGTGAAAAGATAAAGTGAGTAAAATCCGAGAAAAGTGATTGGTTAATATTCGTGAAAAGCGCAGTTAAGTAATATTCGTGAAGAGTGATTGAGTAACCTTCCAAGCTTGAGGAAACGAGGGGGGTTGTTTACTGTTTATGCTTGGGTGTGGGTGTGGGGTAGTAGGTGTTTATGTGTGACTTCCCATTGTGGGGGGAGGGGTATGTGGGAGAATGAGTGTGGGCAATGAAATCCTGGTGTGAACTGGTGAAGATACCGTGAGAAAAGTCGAGGTTGATGGTTAAAATGGAAGAGGATGTGTGTGTGTGGGTGTGGGTGGGTGGGTGTTAGTAGGTTGATGGCATTGGTTGTCAGTGGGTGTAAGAGTCTGTTTGTCAGTAGGTGGGTGTCTGTGGTTGTCAGTAGGTGGGTGTTTGTGGTATTCAGTGGGTGGACAGTGAGTGTAAAGGTGAATTCGTACCAGCTTTGGATTCGGCAACTTGCTAAGGCGAAACTAGTCTGGCATAACTGTCTTGGTGGTGTAATGGTTTAGATGCTTATGTTCTGGGTGTGGTGTCCCGAGTTCGAATCCCGGGAGGACCATATGCTTACATTAGTTTATTCAAGTGCATTGGGGTTTGTAATTGATGATAAATGTAAAACACGGGGTTTTACTTATATATATTTGAAAAATGCTATACACAATAATGTATTATCTATAGTATTACACCTTCACCCAGTGCAACATCGCCTTGCAATGTTGCCAGAATATAACTGTCGATCAAAACTGCCTAAACACAAAAACAAAAACAAAAAAACTCTTAAAATTCTCCTTTACAATATAACTATTCATCAAAATTGCCTAAAAAAACAAAAACAAAAAACACAGTGACCTGATGAAGCTATCGGCGGAACGTTGTCAATAAAGTGCTCTTCCTCAGATGGTGTTTTTTATCCACAAAAAATACTCTTAAAAATCCTCCTTTGCAATATAACTGTCGATCAAAACTGCCTGAACATAAAAACAAATCTTCCTTTTCAGAGTGGGTGAAGGGGCATGATAAAAAACTAATAGCAAGACCCGGTGGTGGTGAGAGAGGCTGTAGGTGGGGTGCCGGCTAAAGTGGACCTACTGCTACGTGCGGGGCCACATTAATGATATATAAAAATGGTAGGTAGGCCACGGATGAAGAAACGGCTGAGGTGGGTGGGTGGGCGTTGAATGAAGTGGGTTGCTGGGCTGTAAATGGGAGTGGATTTTACTGTATGTGTCCATCTGTACATGTGTGTGGGTGGGATCCGGATGAGGGGTTGTCACGCGAAAAAAAACTAAATACAAACTAAACCAAAACGTAACCAACAAAATATAATCTACTCGGTATTGTTGTTTGTTTATTTATCTATTTAGTGTTAACTCGAAAACTGGGACATCGTTTATAGCCGCAACCATATACTTATTTAGCATATACATGAGGTTATGAAAAGGAAACAGTATAGGTGTGATTAAAGGGATTAACACAAATATATATATGTTTGGAGAAGGTGCGACACACAATTAATTTATGCATAAACCTACATAAATGAGATCTAGTTGGTATTGTCCTTGAAGAGTGTCAATTCAATTTGCCGAATATCGTCTGATGATAGCTTAAAATAATACTTGTGGGACTGGTAGATAAATAGAAGTCTCCTTGAAGTTTAGAGTATCGTCTAATCCAGATCAAATTAAAAAT
This sequence comes from Paralithodes platypus, assembly GCA_032716605.1. Taxonomy (NCBI): domain Eukaryota; kingdom Metazoa; phylum Arthropoda; class Malacostraca; order Decapoda; family Lithodidae; genus Paralithodes; species Paralithodes platypus. The sequence goes on from CM064521.1 coordinate 3,574,732, forward strand.
GTCTCATTCACCTAATTAAATGAGTAGCCTGGTAATTTTCTAAGTACACAATAGACGAACATGTACGGTATTAACCCCTTATGTACCGGCGACGTCTTTTTAATTATATTCTTGATACTAATAAACAATTGTATTCAGTTTAAAAAGGTCTTCCAGCAACTAACAGGCTTCGATCTATCTCACTTAACCCTTTTTACTACCACAGAACGGAGAAATGGATAGGCAACGAGCAGGGAGGTTTTAGGAAGGGAAGAGGATGTGTAGATCAGATTTTTACCCTGAATTGTGTTGTGGAGAAATATCTGGAGAAGAAACAAAAGGTGTATGTTGCCTTTATGGACTTGGAGAAGGCCTATGACAGAGTGGATAGAGAAGGTTTGTGGAAAGTACCGGTACTTAGAATATACGGAGTAGATGGCAAGTTGCTGAAAGCAGTGAAGAACATGTATGAGGGTGCAAAGGCGGCAGTACGTGTGGAGAGTGAGCAGAGCGAGTTCTTTGACCTGAATGTTGGTTTGAAACAGGGGTGTGTGATGTCCCCGTGGTTGTTTACTGTATATATGGATGGAGTCATGAAAGAAATACTATCAAGAGCAGTGGATGTTGGTGTATCGCTGAAAAGGGAGGGAATTGAGTGGAAGCTACCTATACTGCTGTTTGCGGATGATACAGTTCTGATGAGTGATAATGAATGGGAGTTGCAGGGTCTGGTAAATGAGTTTGGAACAGTGTGCGAAAAACTGAATTTGAAGGTAAATGCGGGGAAGAGCAAGGTTATGGTCTTCGAAAGGGGTGAAGTCACAGAGTGTGAGGTGAAGCTGAATGGTCAGGCTATGGAGATCGTCAACTCTTTTAAGTATCTGGGCAGTGTGTTGAGTAAAGATGGGACTATGGATGAAGAAGTGCGGGAGAGGGTACAACAGGGGAAGAGGGTTGTAGGAACGCTAAAAGCAGTAACAAGAAATAGGGTGGTCAGTATGGAAGTGAAGAAGTCCTTGCATGACAGTGTGGTAATCCCGACACTGACTTACGGAAGCGAAGCATGGACGTTGGTTGAGACTCAGACCAAGAGTGAGAGCAGTGGAAATGAATTACTTAAGAAGTGCGTGCGGAGTTACATGGAGGGCTAGACAGACTAATGAGGAAGTAAGAAGGAGGTGTGGTGTGGAGGTAGATGTGCTGGAAAGTGTGAAAAGGAACAACTTGAGATGGTTCGGCCATATGGAATATATGGAAAGCGAGAGAATGACTAAGAGGGTGTACGAGAGCGAGGTGGAGGGACAAAGAGGGAGAGGTAGACCGATAGAGAGGTGGAAGGATGGAGTGAGGAAGTATATGAACGAAGGCGGTGCTGGTTGGGGGGAGGGGCGTCGATGGACTGTGGACAGAAGTGCTTGGGGGCGGTTCGTTCGTGGCCACCCCTTTGGGGATCACGGCGTCAGGCGATAGATAGACTACCACAGATTCATCTTAAACTGCACACAATCGTCTAAATATAGCTAGAATAAAAGGAAAAAGACGTCGCCGATACAGAAGAGGTTACCTTAGCTATCTTTATTTGTATCTCTGTTTCTCCTCCTCCGCCAAGACCCCGCCCTAGACCAGAGACCAATGGGACCTATACATTATTGTACCCCAGACCACTTTACTCTTACTTGGCCTAATCCAGTCATAAATAAGAGAATAATACGCTATTATAGTTTATCAAGCTTAGTGGTATAATATAGTACCGGTAAGTTATATTATAATAGGCTTTGGTGGCTTTATAGCATCATGTTATTCTGTTATGTAAAGTGATAACATACAGTAGTAATGTTAATGTTATTATATATATATATATATATATATATATATATATATATATATATATGAAAGTTAAATGAAGGACTATATTGCGACATGGAAGCATACACAATACTATCTAGATTTATGGTGTGTGTGTTATGTGTGTTATGTTGTGATTAAGTTTAAGTTTATGCACGTGATGAAGATTACACATACTGATTAAAACTACAAAGTGAAATAGCTAAATAAATAAATAGCCCCAACTTCCAACGACACAATAAATTTCCTCAGGTTTTCTTTGGGCCTCCATCTTTCACTCTCCCCAGTACGGTACATCACCGTGGGTCGTATGTTTCTCCCACGGGTTCACCACTCACCTACTGGATATAGATTGTTCACTATCACCACAACCATCCTTCCACACATCATCACCATAACCACCACCACCACCACCGACATCACCACCACCATCACCATCACCACCACCACCACCCTTCCACACACTATCATCCCCATCACTACCATCCTTCCACACACCATCACCACCACCACCCTCTTTCCACACACCACCACCACCCTTCCACACACTATCATCATCACTACCATCCTTCCACACACCATCATCACCACCACCACCACCACCCTATTTCCACACACCACCACCACCCTTCCACACACTATCTTCACCATCACTACCATCCTTCCACACACCATCACCACCCTCTTTCCACACACCACCACCACCTTTCCACACACTATCATCACCATCACTACCATCCTTCCACAGACCATCACCACCACCACCACCACCACCACCCTCTTTCCACACACCACCACCACCACCCTTACACACACCACCTCGTTTCTCACATAGGCGGGTTTTTTCTTCATAGTATTGTTTTGCTAAATCTTCAATGCGGTATTTCTACATAGTGATTTTGATAAGTTCGTTGTCTATATATTGAGCGGTTCCTGTGTTGGTGTGTTTGTTTTGCAAGTTTTAATTTGTTTAATAAGGCAACATAAAGGGCAGACAAGAAAAAGGGGAGTGAAAGTGAGTGAGTGTAAAAGAAACAAAGAAAGGAAATGTTTGCACCAGTGTATGTGTGTGTGTGTGTGTGTGTGTGTGTGTGTGTGTGTGTGTGTGTGTGTGTGTGTTACAAATAACAGTATCTCAATTACCTTCCATTCGAGGAGGTACTGTTGAGGAAAAGAGTGATTGAATTATGCAATGCAGAGACTACAACGAGAGAGAGAGAGAGAGAGAGAGAGAGAGAGAGAGAGAGAGAGAGAGAGAGAGAGAGAGAGAGAGAGAGAGAGAGCAAAAACAAAGGTAGATAAACAGAACTTAACTACCACCACCACAATTACCTCACTCCAATCTCTCTCTCTCTCTCTCTCTCTCTCTCTCTCTCTCTCTCTCTCTCTCTCTCTCTCTCTCTCTCTCTCCCCTTACGGTCAACGAGGCTAAATGGACACAGCATTAATGGAAATCGATGCGGCTTCAAAACTCGGCTGTGTTGTTGTTGTGTTTGTTTTGTTGTTGTTTTCAGGTTTCTTTTGTTTTGTTTTCGTCTTTGTTTTGGCTTATCCCCCCCCCTCCCCCCCCCCCCCCCCCCCCCCCCCCCCGCCCCGGCAAGAGACTGTCAGGCAGCTCCCCGTTTTCTTTTTCTCTTTTTACTTGAGTTGTTTCGGCCTCCTCAGCGGCCTCGGCGAGAGTTGCTCCCAACCCGGAGTCCGATTTTTGTTTTATTATTCTTTGAGTGACATGCGTTGAACCATTGATGAGGTTATTGAGAGAGAGAGAGAGAGAGAGAGAGAGAGAGAGAGAGAGAGAGAGAGAGAGAGAGAGAGAGAGAGAGAGAGAGAGAGAGAGAGAGAGAGAGAGAGAGAGAGAGAGAGAGAGAGAGAGAGAGAGAGAGAGAGATGGCTAAGGTCCTTATTTTCAGATCAAATATAGAGAGACAGTTTCGGCCTTAGTCTTATTTCTGTTGAACTATTGAACCTATGGAATGAAGATACTTTTGCCATTTAGAAACGTAATTATATTATAGACACACATTTAGAAACGTAATTATATTATAGACACACATTTAGAAACGTAATTATATTATAGACACACATTTAGAAACGTAATTATATTATAGACACACATTTAGAAACGTAATTATATTATAGACACACATTTAGAAACGTAATTATATTATAGACACACATTTAGAAACGTAATTATATTATAGACACACATTTAGAAACGTAATTATATTATAGACACACATTATATTATAGACACACATTATATTATAGACACACATTATATTATAGACACACATTATATTATAGACACACATTATATTATAGACACACATTATATTATACACACATTATATTATAGACACATTATATTATAGACACACATTATATTATAGACACACATTATATTATAGACACACATTATATTATAGACACATTATATTATAGACACACATTATATTATAGACACACATTATATTATACACACACATTATATTATACACACACATTATATTATAGACACACATTATATTATAGACACACATTATATTATAGACACACATTATATTATAGACACACATTATATTATAGACACACATTATATTATAGACACACATTATATTATAGACACACATTATATTATAGACACACATTATATTATACACACACATTATATTATAGACACACATTATATTATAGACACACATTAGCCACACATTATATTATAGACACACATTATATTATAGACACACATTATATTATAGACACACATTATATTATAGACACACATTATATTATAGACGCATTATATTATACACACATTATATTATAGACACATTATATTATAGACACACATTATATTATAGACACACATTATATTATAGACACATTATATTATAGACACACATTATATTATACACACATTATATTATAGACACACATTATATTATAGACACACATTATATTATACACACATTATATTATACACACACATTATATTATAGACACACATTATATTATAGACACATTATATTATAGACACACATTATATTATAGACACACACACATATATAGACACACACATATAGACATTATATTATAGACACACATTATATTATAGACACACATTATATTATAGACACACATTATATTATAGACACACATTTTTCGATATGTGAGCATTAACATCATAAGTCAACAATATGTAATGGAAAAATAAGAATAGTGATACAATTTATTTTGCTATTTATCAGCCAATATTGCTTCCCACAAAAATCTTCAATATTCTACAAATGCGCTTAACACGATGGCAATAACTTATTCATTGAGGCATAATGACTTCATCATTATATTTAAAAATGTAATGAAGTTGCCTTAACTTATTATCGTTCGGGCAACAACAGCTGTTTTATCTAGGTTAAAAAGGACCTACAAAGTTACATATATAACGCTATACTCTCTTCTAAGTAAGTGTGTCAACACTCTTGAACATCAACCTCTATAACTCACAAACGACTAGAGTAAGCGAGCAATTATTTCTACCATTTGGAAAAGGTCAGTCAGGGAATAGGTGTGGACATTTACAACCCATTTGCTCCAGCCCTTTTTGAGTTACAGAGGTTAGGATATACGAATTCTGGACTACCTATTTAGAACAGGGTATAGTAGTGTATGCAACTGTTCCTGGAACGAGACTATTATTACTACGTTAATTTGGTGTGAGGTGAGGGCCGCAGCTGACAGACCGAGTGATTGGGGGGGAAACAGCTGACTGATGATCCCAACACCAGTCTATAGGGAGAGTTCCGTCAACTTAACCCCTTCAGTACCGGTGACGTCTTTTTAATCATACTCTAGCTATATTTAGACGGTTTTCTTCAGCTTAGGAAGGATGTCTACTAGTTGAAAGGCTACAAACTATTTCGCTTAATCCTTTTATATACCATTATATCCTTCCTAAACGTCATAAGATCGTCTAAATGTATCTAAAATCAAATAAATAAAGACGTCTCCGGTACAGAAGGGGTTAATAATAATAGTACCATGTTGTGAGGTATGCACCATAAGGTTGATTAATAAAAGATAGACCTAGTATTGCAAAAAATATTGCGTTATTATAATTCCATACTAGCGAAATGTACACGATTCTACTCAGCTTTCAAATGACCTCTATAAATCTCGCCTAACTCTCTGACTTCCACAGATACATTATAAACGGTATAAGATTGTCTAGCGATAGCCATGATATAATGAAGAAAGGCATCATCGTATTGGAAGCATTATTACCTACGCCACACTGGGGGGAAAAAAAATGAAATAAAAAAAAATAAAAATCACGGTTTCGATCGGGGGAAATGTATCACCAAATCGTCATAATACATCTAATTAATTTAAATAAAAAAATGCCTGAGGAGTGCCACGGGTTAAGCTATAAATATTTTGGGACTCGTGGGCGTTTTATATTATTCATTATATATACCGGTATGATTAATCAGCATAGATATTTTATTCGACAACTATCCCGAAATAGAAGAAAAAACCCGCAACAACTGGACGTCTTTCGTGTTAATATATATATATATATATATATATATATATATATATATATATATATATATATATATATATATATATATATATATATATATAATCCAGTGTGATATATTAGATTATGATATATGTGGAAGGTAATTTTAAAACGACGGCCATTTGCCTTGACAATAATATTAGCGTGTATCTAAACCATATTCCCCCAACACAAACGCATATGGCCTCTCACATATAGCCTACATACACGTAAAACAAGCCTCCGTAACACACACACACACACACACACACACACACACACACACACACACACACACACACACGGTCAGGACAACCACATCGAACCCACACCCACTGAATTTCACATGTGCCAAACAGTGACATGACCTTCCAGGATTGAGTTAGGTGCCTGTGACCCTCTCCTCCATTCACTCACCCATTCTCTCTCTCTCTCTCTCTCACAGATACAGACACACACTCACACACATACACAGGCATACACTCAAAATATCTCTATCTCTCTCTCTCTCTCACACACACACAGGCACAAAAAAAAATCTCATAAAACAAAAAAACTTTGATGAGTTTAATCTATTTCTTGAAAACTAAACCATACAAAATACTAGATTAAGGGAACTTGATAGTTCTACTTAAACAAGAAACTAGAGGGAAAATCTTAAGTCCTGATCACCTCCTGGGTTCGTAAGATCTGTGCGGGGTCAGTGTATCCATGCAAATCTACGGAAATAGCTCTCCTTCTCTCGACACCCAGGGATCCGTCTGGCCTCTGCCCACACTAGATTATCAGTAATTCCCGATGACCTATTTCTGTCACGCCCCCTGTCCTCCCCCGTCCCGCAGCACTCGATCAAAAACAGCCCCAGGGTAACTGCAGGAGGCCTTTGTGTATTTTTGTCATCAGGGTAACTGCAAAAGATCCGTACCGGTATATATTTGTTATCAGGGTAACTGCAAAATATCCTAATATATTTGTTATCAGGGTAACTGCAGAAGGTCCGTGTGTATTTGTTATCAGGGTAACTACAGAAGATCCGTGTATATTTTTCACCCGGGTAACTGCAAAATATCCGTGTGTATTTGTCATCAGGGTGGGTTGGTTTACTTCTTGTGAACGATGCATTTCGAGCGTGTGTAATGTTTATATAGTAACTGTTGTTTTATCTACAGTATATATGTAAAACACGCACACAAAAACATGACACAATTCACCAATATCCCACCTATCTCTCCATTCAACAGAGTCATCGCATGATATTCGTATGTCCAAACAAATTTTAAACATTTCTCGTCTTCTCAGCATCAAGTCATAACTCTTCAATGCACCTCACTCTCCCACTTGGAAGCTCTTCGGCCCTGAATATTCCATTCATCTCTTGCCCCTGCTCCTTCAAATCAATCACCTCTCCACATCACATCCCTCCATTCAGACTTTCCTCAATTTAGCCTACACTAGGCCCCTTCCCTCCACATGTCCTCCCCTCCAGATTGTCCACCCTAAACCACACCCTTCCCCTCTCCATGTCCCTTCTCCCCCATCTTACCTCACAATTGAGACCAACACCTTGCCTTCCCTCCCCCTACCCTCAAACTGCCACCCCACTCTCCGCATTTGCATCCACCTTTCACAACAGACCATTCCCAAAAGTATATTACTCCCCTTCAACCTTATCACAACATATCCCATTATACACATCTTCCTCCACCAATCACCCCTCCCCTCCACCCTCTACCCTCCCCTCTCCTCCACCCTCCTAATCACACCACCTCTCTCCTCCATCAATCACACCATCCTTCCTCCCTCTCTTTCCCTCCATTCTCCACCCTCCCAATCACACCACCCCTCGCCTCCCCCAATCATACCAACCTCTACCAACCACACCTCCTCTCCACCCTCCACCTCACTTCCATTTCCACAGCCGACATTAATTATTGCCTCCACCCCTTGCCTTCACGTCTCCAGCAGCCAATTTTCTCCCCTGCCACCGGGCCTCCGTCGGTGCCTTCCTCGGGGTCTCGGGCGGCAGGAGGAAAGAGAGGGCTACACTATTAGCGGGGAAAATTGCATGCTTCGTTTAACTCAGGTTTTATATTCCTGCCTGTCAATTATAGAAGAAAATACACAATTTAATAAGTAATTTCGATTCGAGTAAAGTCTTCGGTAAAATAACACCTTCTTCTACTGTGCTTGGCTATACAGAAAACGATTTTGTTCAACTGAAGATGACTCTCACGTTATGAAGGGGTTAATATAATAAATAAATGGTTACAACTGCTGCATACTTGGTGATAATTACTTGAATTACTTGCGTAACTGTGGGATTGGTGGCAAACAATATATATATTTTACATACAAATTTACAATCCAATATCATGGACTAAAAATATTGAACCCAACGAATTAAATCGAGACACTATAATAAACTACAATGAGTATAATAAACTACAATGAGTATAATAAACTACAATGAGTATAATAAACTACAATGAGTATAATAAACTACAATGAGTATAATACAATGAGTATAATAAACTACAATTAGTATAATAAACTACAATGAGTATAATAAACTACAATGAGTATAATCTATCCGGAGAATCACCATCCTCCTCCACAGCACTAACACACACACACACACACACACACACACACACACACACACACACACACACACACGTTATCTGACAGGTCTTGTCATTCATCGTCTGTACAACTGTGACACCAGTGGGAGGGATAGGTCTACACGCCTCACAACACTGTCAATATCTCACTAAATCAATAAAACTACCAATATAATTTGCATGAATATATAAACACATGAAATATATAAAAACACACAGTAAATAAACGCACAAAATAATAAAAACACACAGTAGATGAACGCATGCATCAATAACACACATAACACATCTCATCCCAGCTAATAGATTGTTATATATCTACCTATCACTGTCACCCACCTATAGTATATTCATTACATTTAGGCCAACAATCTTGACCACTAAGTCCTATAACTCAATACGCACTAGAGTTATTTCTACCACTTGGGAAAAAGCAGACATCGAATAGGTGCGGAAATTTACAGCACATTTGCTTTAGCCCATTTTGAGTTAAAAGAGAATAAGTTTAAAAATGTCTAGCCTAATTATAGTGAATAGCTATACACAATTACACATATACAATACACACATGCAATCATACACACATACACTCTCTCTTCAAACACACATACACTCTCTCTTCAAACACACATACACTCTCTCTTCAAACACACATACACTCTCTCTTCATACACACATACACTCTCTCTTCAAACACACATACACTCTCTCTTCAAACACACATACACTCTCTCTTCAAACACACATACACTCTCTCTCTTCAAACACACATACACTCTCTCTTCAAACACACATACCTTAAATTCTACCTGCAGGCACAGGTATACACGCCTACACACACATATCCACATACATGCATTGATACACACACATCCTTTCAGGCACATACATCATTCATTCCACCTGAAGGCCCCGACACACACCTACACACATTCACAACTGGCATCCACACACACACACACACACAAACACACACACACACACACACACACAGTAACACATTGATCAGTGCTTTCAACCTTGCACTACACAACCCACACACACACATCTCTCTCTATCTTGCTCATTCTCTGGATATATGTATTTTTGTAGTATCTAATTCCACTCCTATTGCAATCAGTAGCTATATTATTCTTTACTTAAAGATACAACATACTGTATACCTTTCTATGTTGCCTAATGTCATCTATTTACCGTATCGTTCCTATTATATGAATCATCTTCACTACTTGATCTCTCTCTCTCTCTCTCTCTCTCTCCACCCATCATCCATCCTCCTTCTATACCTCATTCATAAAACCCCCAACCAGAAGTTAAATCCTTGGAGGCCGTCAACAGTTATTAAAGGGAACTGCGGGGGCTTTAATAGTAATCAGGGGGGGGGGCTTAGCGAGGACCAGGGAGAGCCGCCCCCCCCCGAAAAATAATGGAGCACTCCATGATATGCAACCCGCTGGATCATAACTGGGGTCATTTATCAAGCAGAGTATTGCGGCTTTTGGGGTAAGTGGGTGCAAGCCTCGACTCTCTCATGTACTACAGTTCCCTTCCTCACTACCTACTGCTTACTCTATCCCTTCTGCTTAGACACATTATATTCTAATTATTGTATGGCTGGTCTCTCTTTCCTGTATGAATGTATGCATGTATGTGAGTGAGTAAGACGAGATATTTGGGCAGCATCCTTACCCCCATGCCTCTGTTCACCTAGCAGCAAAAACAAAATTGTAAAGATCCGTATGGGATAATAATTATGGGTTGTCTCTCTCCTGTAATTAATGAATGAATGGGTGGATTCTGGGAGGGTCGGCTAGAGAAATATGAACCAAGGTAAAAGAACCAAGAAGTTATGAGCTATGTCGGGAGAGGGCAGGGGTATGGTGTTGAATATGAAGCACTTTATAATGAGCAACGTAGGATCATAACTCGAGCCGCTAGTTCATCAGTCAAGGAGAATATAATGGCTTTGGGTTAATCACACAACAAAGTGAGAAGTACAGTAGAAAACTGAAAGTTATCGGGCTCAACCAAGATGCTTCATTGTGATGATGATGATGGCTATAGATAAGTAGGAGATTAGAGAGTTTTGGATAGAGGAAGAATAAGTTGATAAATGGGAAGTACAGTAAAAGAGCCCAATTTCCCATTTCTCAACTCATTCTTCCTCTATCCAAAACTCTCTAATCTCCTACTTGTCTATAGCCATCATCATCATCATCACAATGGAGCAACTTGGTTGAGCCCGAGAACTTTCAGTCTTCTACTGTACTTCTCACTTCTCAGCTTGTTCTTCCTCTGTCCAATTACTCTTCTTTCCTACTTTACTCCAGCCATCTGGTCTGGTCAGATGCTATACTTTTACTCTTCTACTATACTTCCATTTATATGTTCTTCTTTTACTCGGAAACCAATCCCAACAACCCTCCCATAAGATCTCACACTTCCTTCAAATCTATTTCTCCCCCAACCCACAAACCAACTAACCAATATTCTTCCAATCTTTTTTTCTTCTAGTCATCCAGTCCAGTCCAGGCTTGACTAATTTTACTGTTTTGATTTCCTTCTACAATTTTATTAACTCTACAGTTATTTTCCCCTGTCTATCTTCCTTACAACTTTGGTCTGATTTCGGGCTAACAAGCAGAAAGCCGATTGGCCCACACAAGGCCTTTCACACCTCTCATAGATTGACTGTGGTGAGTCTGGAGGTCTCCATGGGGTTTGTTGAAAGAGGAGAACATTAATACGGTAAGGGAATATCTGTGTTGGATAGTGTATAAAGAGTACAAGATATAACACGACAAATGCGAAGACGTGTTTTTGTGTACATACCAAACATTAGAATAAATACGCTAAGATAAGAACTTTTGTAGCTGAATAGAAGTAGCCACAATATTAAAGGTGAAACAAAGGAAAGAAGCCAACTAGACAAACAAACGGGAACAATGGGAGGAAATGCACCTCGTATTTCACCATCCACCCACCCCTCCCTTCAGTCCCTTGCTCGCTCGGAGACGGAAGGTGAGGTGACGAGAGCTGCTGGAGGATGAATGACGCTTAAGGGGAGATGGGTCGTTTTTATTTGCTCATTTATGTATATTTTTATTATTTTATTAGCTTCCTCCCTAGACCTATATCAAGCTTAAAAAACACCTGCCCAAGATCCTCGTACAATGTAAATTTGTACATTTTTCGATAGAAAAATATCCCGGCCAAAGGCCGGTTCCTTCTAAAAGTACAGGCTCGCTATCGCTCGCCAGGAACATATTGACACCTAAATGGCACGAAAGGTCGTTAAATTGACAAAGCAATTAGGCTAAGGTCTCAAGATCGCCATACTAACGGAACGAACGTCTTTAAATCTCAAAACTATTATACTAAACATGAGGAAGAAGGAGGTTCAGAAAAAGCGACTACCTCCCCCCCTTAAGGATGAATGACGCCCAAGGAGAGACCCAGTGACATAATTATTCTCCAAGTGTGGACGAGTTCTTATAATACTCTATTCGTTATAATTAGGCCAGACATATTCACCGTAAGAGGTACAGTGGCGCTAATAAGTCATTGCTCAGCTGTCATTACGTTTGCCTCGCTCTGTGTTGTATTAATGTCTGTCAGATGTTGAATGGGGTGGGTAAGTGTAAGAACATGTTTGTATATCTCACTCAAATAGAATATATCATGTGTAAATGTTGGTGATACGAATTATTGATCAAAACATAATTGGGTGCCGAGACATCACTTATGAGGCCGATTGTACACTCGGATACCATATAGTCTCTAGCCCACGAATTTATGAATGTGGCTTTCTATACATCAACTACAAAACTATATATACTATTTGATGACAAGCAAGTTCCATCCAATAATCAATCCGGGTAATAATTGCATAAAGAAACACGTAGGAGGTCCACGAATTTGCTTAAGTGGGCCAGAGACTATGGTATCCGAGTGTACCTCTATAACCCATACATTTTAACTCTCTCATTGAATATTTAGTAATAATGACGAAATAGCTGGGGATCATAATATCTTGTTTGGCAGCCTGATAATAGGTCACGTGATCCTCCAGGTAAAAGAGAAGTAGCCCGAGTGCATGAACCTGGCCACACTTCGGGAATCTGAGACCAGGTGATGTAATTATAATCTCCACGAATTAACGTTTGTTCATTCGTTTCGCTCACCTGCCTTTTCGACCACTTGGGAATTGCTTCGCCCCTTTTTTCGGTTCATTTAAGTTAGGTTACGTTAAAGAAGTTGCTACGCCCTTTCTTCGGTTCATTTGAATCGGGGTACGTCAGATTAAGTTAGGATTAAGATAAACGTTTGAAAGAATGTAGAAAGCTGGCATAGGACATTAGAATACGGTACCTTAAATAACCTACCATATGATTATTGAACTTTTCTTATAATATATGAACAAAAGAAAAACATGGTTGATTTGTTCCATAGTTCAATTGTTGTGCCATTTGTTCCGATGCCATTTCATTGGAGTAGCTATGGTAAGAAAATGTAGAAGACAATGCTCCCAAATATGAATGATCATTCTTGTATTCACAGCATGATCGTACTTTCTTTATTATCAACGTCTAATTAAACCCTTTGAGAATTAAGGGGAGATTTCCACTTGAAGGACTTTTTTCTTGACTCCTTTCTCCCCCATGTTTAGCCTCATTGCTTTTGATATTTTAAGACGTTCGCCCCATTATTTGGCGATTTTAAAAACTTTCGCCCAATTTCTGTCAATTTTAAGAACTTTCGTGCCATGTAGGTGTCGATTTTTTCCAGGCGAGCGATAGCGAGCCTGTAATTTAAGAGGAACCGGCCTTCGGCCGGGAAATTTTTCTACCGAAAAATGTAAAGATTTATCTTGAAAGAGGGTCAAGGGGGTGTGATTTTAAACTTGATGGATGTCTAGGGAACAAACTAAAAACCTCCCCTTAAGACACAGTTTACCTGTATATTTTGACTCTTATTAGACAAATTCATTCAGCTTCGGAAGAACTTGTGAGAGCTAGAAAGTTAAATACGCCTTTGATTCCCCGAGATCGTTCATAAATTGCATAAAATCGTTTAATAATAACCAGAACGAAGCATAGAAATATGTCCTCAAATACTGCAAGCGCTAATAACACCCCCATTATAAAGTGAAGTGCTTTCAATAGTATTCTGGTTAACATTAGACGATTGTATTCAATGTAGTGAGGAAATATGGGTGTCAAAGGGTTAATTGTGATAGGCTGTACCTCTTTGATCTCCATAAGTCCTTCCAACGCTGAATAATGTAGTCGAATGATAGCCAGAATTATATAAAACAGTGCTATAGGCCTAGTACGGTATATTGAAAGAGTTTATCAATAACAACATTACTATTATTATTATCACTATTACGTATTTAGGTCCTCATATATATATATATTTTTGATTTTTTAGTTTGCTCTCTAGATCTCCTCCATCAAGCTTAAAAAAACACCTCCTTCAAGATAAATTTGTACATTTTTCGATAGAAAAATATCCCAGCCGAAGGCCGGTTCCTCTTAAATTACAGGCTCGTTATCGCTCGCTAGGAAACAATCGACACCTAAATGACACGAAGTTTTAGTATTGACAAAGAATTGGGGCGAAAGGTCTTAAAATCCCCAAACTAAAATCTGAAAAGTAATGGAGATAAAGAGGGACCAACTAAACCACCCATCTCCCCTAAAAACAACGTTATCCATTTGAATATTCTATCAGATGACCAGTCTCTTTGTAACGCAAGTCTCCAGGTGGAAGAGGACTACTTTTTGATACAGGCGTGGAACTGGCTCGAGTGAATGAAATTGAAAGAGATTGAAAGAGATTGAATGGTCCGGATGAAGGGGAGAGGCGATGAATAGGGCAAATCAGTGAGCAGAGAGAGGATGCAGATTACTATTGAAGAACCGCCGACAGTGTTCAATATTGGTGATACGGAGCCCTGATACGATATGAAAAGAAAGTGTGGAACCAAAATGAAAGACTACGGATTAAAGGAAAAACAAATATTATATACAGTACCGGTATTATATATATATATATATATATATATATATATATATATATATACTGTATATATATTCATGAAGGGTACTGGTAGTTATTCTCAGATCATGACTAGTTGGTTAGTAAATCTTAACTGTAAGATACAGTCTATATTCTCCATGCTTGCTATTTAACAAAATATGTTAAAATAGCTCCATGCCTCTTATTAAAGGAAGAAATGCTATAATGGATAAAACAAAATTAAACGTATCAGTAGCTGTGTGTGTGTGTGAGAGAGAGAGAGAGAGAGAGAGAGAGAGAGAGAGAAAGGGGGGGGGGGTAACGACGACGTAGATGAAAGCCAGCCAAAAAGAACAATTAACAAGTCTCTGTGTTGAAAAGCGCTGAAAGACAAAACACCTTTTCACAGACCTAATCCAAAACATAAAAAGGCCAAGGAAGTGAGCAAGTATGTGTATTCAACGTCGCGCCAGCCAGAAACTTTTGACATGGAAAAACAAACGAGAAAATAAGAGCAAACACAACCCTGAAACTGGATTACAGAAGGGAGATAAATAGATGGTGATTATGAACAACACGCAGAACAAATATGGAATAATATACAAAAGACTGATGAAGAACACAAAGGATGACATATTGAAAACAAGTGGTGATGTTGATGAAGAACACGATGAAGAACACACTCACTCACACTCTCTCTCTCTGCAAGGGAGTGATAGAGAGATATATAAAATTAGCGAGTGAGTATACGTATCATCATCAGCCTAAGTTCGTGTGTGTGTGTGTGTGTGTGTGTACCCAGGGTCAAAGGATCCCTTGGGAGACAGGGTAGGATGTACCCAGATGTCTGTCAGAGAATAGGGCAGGGGAGGTGAGGTGAGGGTGGGGTGGAAAGTGAGGGATGGAGAGAAGGGGGTAGTTGAGGGAATTGCGGGGGGGGGGGGGGGGGGGTTGAGGGGTAGAGAAAGGGGGAATGGTAGGTGAGGGATAGAGAGAGGGGGATGGTAGGAGAGGGATAGAGAGAGGGGGGATGGTAGGTGAGGGATAGAGAGAGAGGGGGGATGGTAGGGGGGGAAGGGGTGAGGGATAGAGAGAGGGGGGATGGTAGGTGAGAGAAGGGGTGAGGGATAGAGAGGAATAGGAGAGGGAAGGGGTGAGGGAGAGAGAGAGAGAGAGAGAGGGGGGGGGGGGGGGGAGGTGAGAAATGGGGGTATGCTGGATGGGGGGAGGACAAAGGAGTATTTACCTAGACTTACATAGATACACTAACCGGACAGACCTTATGATCCAAACGAGTTTTTTATTACTTAATTCTAGTAGAGATGGCAGAATCCCAAACACAGGAAAGCAGATGAAATAGATAGCACAGAAGAAGGAAGGATAGAGAGTGATGGAGAAAGGGAGGGATGGTAGGTGAGGGGTGAGTGGATGGAGGAGTCAGAGGGAGGGGTGAGCAAGGAATATGGAGTGAGGTAGAGGGATAGGGAGGGAAGTATAGGGATGGGGGGGGGGGCGGTAGAGGGGGGGGGGGCGGTAGAGGGGGGGGGAAGGGAGGTGAGGGATGGAGAGGGAGGTAGAGGCATGGGGAGGGCGGCATAGGGGTGGTAAGGCGGTAAAGGGATGGGATGGGAAGGGAGGTAGAGGGGTGGGAAGGGAGGTAAGATATGGTGGGGAGTGATGAAGGGAAGGAGTAGAAGCAATGTGAGTGGGATGGGGTGGTGGTTGTAGTGGTGGGATGAAAGGGAGTAATGGGAGTTGAAAGGGGGGAAAACGAGTGACGTGCTAAAATTGGTTAGTTAAAAAGACAAAAACGAATCGTTACTTTCTAGAAACTGGTCAATAAAAAACTATTTTTCATAAATTAACCATCAATTCCTTATACTCAGTTAGAAATATGGAAAAATATGAACACATAGGAAAACAAAAGTCTGCAGAGAGCCGATTGGCCCACACAAGGCAGATCCCTCTCACACTCAACCCATCTCGTCTTCCCATATATTTTGTCTTAGGACGGATGGCTGGGGTTGGAGAGTACGGTTGGGAGTGGGTGTTGGTGAAGAGCCACGCTGTAGCTCCATAAAGGTCATAACACGAGGGATTAATACAAATACGCTTAGTGCTCAGCCCACAAGTTTTATATGTGAATCCAGCTGTAACGTGCTGCCCCATCCCTAAGCCTTTCTCTCGCCTCCCTCCACCCCTCCCCTCCCATCCACCCACCTATGAACCGTGTCGACGCGTCTATAAAATATGCAGTGGGCTCGCACACCTCTCCTCCACACCACCTGGCGACACCCCTCTCCCCCCCCCCCCCCAATCCTCTAGCAGCCATCTGGGGTATTCTTAGCACCAACTTGGCCAACAAGTGATAACGATAGTGTATGATGGAGTTAATTAAAGGATATTGGAGACCAGCAAGACCCCAGCACCAGCAGCATCGAGTCGCTAGTGCCAGCAAAACAAAAGAACATCGATCTCCAACTTGTTGCTTTTGACCCGCGACGCGGCCACTGCACCGCTCAGACACCGATTATAGGTCGAAACTTACTGAGGGAGTCCTGAGGCGCCGTTTGCTGGAGCGCAGGAGGGAGCCAACGCCCTTCAGTAGTGCCCTAACCCGTGACTCACGCCGCTCAGCTGGCTCCTCTCGTTCCTCGGTCAGATCTAACGAGGAGTGGTGGTGGGGGGAGAATGTGACTGTGTGAAGTGGTGGACTGCTCCTTCGACTCCTGCTCTGGCCTTTGCCACTGCTACGGAGGGGCGGCGGCGGTGGTGGGGCGGGGCAAGGGAGGTCTTCTTCATACATGCAGCAGCAGTGGTGTTCCTGAGGGCAGCGGCAGGGTGACACTCTGTGGTGAGGTGGCACGAAGGATGAGCAGCTGGTGGTTTGTGTTCGGTGGGCATGGTTTCTGGTGGTTGTGGTTCGGCTAATATGAGTCCTACTTTGTGTTCTGCTGCACACGCCCTCTGCAAAACGAACGTTTAAACTTCTACTACGACGTCTTATTCGGGGCTCCTCCACCGGCGGCTGAAGATTGGAAGTCTCGGAGATGGTGCGACACATTCTGTAGGCGCGAGGGCCCGGGTGACAGGGGCGGTGGTGGGGGTCCGGCACCATCATCACTGCTGCCTCACTCACCAAGCACTCATCATCACTACCAAACTACACATGTCACACACACACACACACACGCACGCAGCGACAGATGATCCACGGCCACACAAAGGACACTGCAGGCGCGTTCGGGAGGTTGCCTGACACCTGGGCAGCCGCGCGGGGCGTCTACAGGTGAGCCAGGTCTAGCGGCGGCGCGGTTCTAGGGCTCTTACACTCCTCTCCTCTTTAAGTTCCACGGAAATTATTCACTACACAAAACCACTATCCTGTCTGGTATGAGCTTCACCTAGTCTCCCCACACGTATGAGCACCATGATTATAATGTCCCTCCTGGGCTGTAACCACGTCGCTACTCCCCCCCTGTCTAACACACAACCCCTGCCTCGCCCACTGCCGCCGCACCCAACACTGACCAACACCAGCCCACTGACCCGATATTCATCCCTCTCTCTCTCTCCCTCCCTCAGATATTCTTCCCTCCCTCCTCCCAGCCTCTC
Organism: Paralithodes platypus; assembly: GCA_032716605.1. Lineage (NCBI taxonomy): Eukaryota > Metazoa > Arthropoda > Malacostraca > Decapoda > Lithodidae > Paralithodes > Paralithodes platypus. The sequence goes on from CM064521.1 coordinate 3,593,377, forward strand.
GCATATCATCCCCTCCTCCTCCACGACTTCGACTCCCCCCCCCCCCCATCTCTCCTCCCTCCTACCCCCTGTATCCTCCCTCCTTCTCTACTCCAAAAAATCTGTGACCTCAGAGCTCACTACCCCTCTCTCCCCCCCCACCCCCCTTCTCTCTCTCTCTCTCTCCTCACGTGTATGACGTAGTTTGCTTTAACTTCAACGGATATATGGCATTTAATTGTATCATTTATGGCCTATTTCCTTCTATTCTGACCTCACCTACTAACCTCCACTTTTACCAGACCAGAACGTTTCCTAATACCTACTTCTGACTTTTCTTGTTGTCACTTTTCCCGCATTGTCACTGCTTAGCTTCCTCTGACATCCTCCTTTACTTATCTTGGTCTTTCAAATACACTCTCAGGCCACACTGAATTATTCTGGCGTATAGCTCACCTATAAGCACACCCTCTGCCTACGTGACTGGAGGCTGGCCATTCCACCAAGGCACCAATGACAAAAAATTATCCACTTCAGCTGTAGGACCCCCGCCCCCTCCCCTCCCTTGCGTTTCATGACCACAGCCCGTCAGTCAGACTTTTGCCAACCAAAAGGTATACCACTGCAACCCCCCGACCCCCATTTGGCCTCTTCTGCTCCTATGTTGGAGCTCTCCCAAACTTTTATTTTTTTGCATTACGTATCCCTTGTATATACTTTTGTATTACGTATCCCTTGTATTATCCTTGTATATCCCTTTGTATTACGTATCCCTTGTATTATCCTTGTATATCCCTTTGTATTACGTATCCTTTGTATTATCCTTGTATATCCTTTTGTATTACGTATCCCTTGTATTATCCTTGTATATCCTTTTGTATTACGTATCCCTTGTATATTCCTTTGTATTACGTATCCCTTGTATTATCCTTGTATATCCCTTTGTATTATCCTTGTATATCCCTTTGTATTACGTATCCCTTGTATTATCCTTGTATATCCCTTTGTATTACGTATCCCTTGTATTATCCTTGTATATCCCTTTGTATTACGTATCCCTTTGTATTATCCTTGTATATCCCTTTGTATTACGTATCCTTTGTATTATCCTTGTATATCCTTTTGTATTACGTATCCCTTGACCTCTTATAATGTGTCTGCATTCTCAAGATCTTGGTTTCTATTCCCCTGGCATCAAATTTTCTTATCCCCCTCCCACTCCTGTACATCCCGTCTAAGAATGGCGACATGAGTGTGTTGTGGTGAGGGTCAGCCGCGTTAACCCCTTCTGTACCGGCGACGTCTTTTCTATTATATTTTGGTTACTACTAATCAATATTATTCAGTTTAGTAAAGATCTCTAACAATTATAAGGGTTCGAACTATCTTAATCAACCCTTTTAACAACCACAGATCCTTACTAAGCTGCATAAAATCGTCTTAATATAGCTAGAATATACCAGACGTCGCTGGGTTAAGCCCCCCCCCCCCCCCATCTGTTGACCGGCATAAAACACCTCGACCACGGTTACAGGATTCGAACCCTTGCTAGCCATCAATAAAACCCGTCCTCCCCCCCCCCCCCCCACTCTTCTGCAGCTCTGGCCACCCCACACTCCTCCAACCACCCCACACTCCTTCCCACACTCCTCAAGTCACCCCACACTCCTCCAACCACCTCACACTTCTACAGCCACCCCACACTCCTCCAGTCACCCCACACTCCTCCGGCCACCACCCTACACTCCTCCAGCCACCCCACACTCGTCCTCACACTCCTCCAGTTACCCCACACTCCTCCAGCCACCCCACACAACTTCCCACACTCCTCCAGCCACCCCACCCCACTCCTCCAGCCACCCCACCCCACTCCTCCAACCACCCCACCACACTCCTCCAGCCACCCCACACAACTTCCCACTCCTCCAGCCACCCCACACTCCTCCAGCCACCCCACCACACTCCTCCAGCCACCCCACCCCACTCCTCCAGCCACCCCACCCCACTCCTCCAACTACCCCACCACACTCCTCCTCTACCCATTCATTTAAACTCCGCCTAGAACAATATCTCGCATCAAACCCGCGACTGACTACGTTTGTAAATGAATAACTTTATTTTATCCTCCCCTCAGTTACTAACCCATCTGTCCCCTACTAACTTCCTAATACTGCCACAGACATTAGTTCCCTTTCCAATGTTCCCTTACCCACTCTAAACCACTGTTTGGACACTTGATCCTCAGTGTTTTGGAGGACAAGCAGCCTAGAAGGGTCACTAGACCTGTTGTTGTTTGATTTCCTTTGTACTCCTTTGTAATACCCACGAGTCTCTGAAGCCGTGACGCATGACCCGCCGACCTTCCCCGTCAGCGCCACCGTCGTCAGCGGGTAGGCGGGTGTATTTACGGGCCCCCAGGATGAATAATTCCCGAGGGGCGCGTGTCAGGGAAGGCAGAGGCACACGGGACACTTTACACTTTTTTTATTTTCCTAACGACTTTCGATCGGTATGTTATGTTCTTCGTTTCTGGCAGCAGTTCGAGGCTCTTTATTATTCATCGGCAACTGTACTGACGTTAGATTGTTATTATTAGCTGGATCCTTCATAAACCTTGCATTCAGAAACGTCACCTTATAATTGCTGCGAAAAAGAAAAAAATCCGGGAAAAATCTCTACCTGTGTGCCTCGGCCTTGAATGCTATGCTCGGTGCGGCTCCCCTTCTGGTTCTTGTTTCGCCCACACTCGTCCTACACTCGTCACAGGGCCTTTGTACACTCGTTACTAGGTCGATCAACACTAGTCGTTGCAAGGACTCGATGCAGGCCTCTCGTATATTCCGGACAATACCACCATCAAGTATTATAAAATAAACGAAGACACATTTAAAACTAATAATATTATTAACAAAAAGTATCAGCAAATTTGACTATACACTTTTCATATGGCTAAATGTACAAACACAAGTTACACATTCTTCTTTCAATCGTAACAAGATAACTATACATTCTTCTAGAATACATAGAAAGCACATGTTATAAGCACTTAGTTTCTAAATCTTGAATAATTCGTAAAACATAGTAAACATTCGTAATAAAACCTTACTTAAATTAAGTTAAGTTCACACAACTCATCATACATTCTTGGCTCAGCCCTTACATACGGGGAGACTCGGCTATACTCGGCACAAGGTCATCGATCCTACCCTTCCTAAAAGTCAAATATGCAAATAGCACAAGGCCTTCATGTATTCGCTATAAAAGTCAAACCGTGGCACTAGCTAGTCATACGCGGCTCGGTACAGAACAACATCAGTCATAATTAGTACGTCACGTGTATTTGATGTGTCATTTCAAAATACCCACCACACGACCGTCAACTTTTCGACAGTGGCCAAACGGCATAAATAAATAAATACATAGAGAGAGAGAGAGAGAGAGAGAGCGCGCGCTCGTCTAAAATTCTCACCCTTCATATTTACCTGAGTATGCAAAATAAATGGAGCCGACATAGGTACTGAAGCTAACGACCCCCACACCCCTGCCTCACACACACCCACACGCCCCCACACCCACACCCCACGCTGTAGACTATACGTTTTACCGATTAGTGGCATTTTTCTGTATCACGTTGAAATCCCCCCCACCCCACCCGAAAAAAAAATATATAAATAAAAACAAAAGATAGATTTTTAAGTGCTAAATTGTTACGCCATCTCTTAATTGGATACGACAAAATGCTAAATTATATCATTACTGTCATTCCTTTGCCTTAATTATTTTAATAGTGGTTCAATGACTGGAGTGTGTTTATGCAGAATTATAGCGCAGTACGTAATTAATGTTACTAATTCGCATGTTAACCTCTTCACCACCATTATGTAATTTTCATCATATTCTGGTTACCATTAGACGATTTTCTTTAGTACCGTATACAATCTACCTATGCGACTGAAATGGCTAAATACGATTCCAATAAACCCTCTTAGTAACGTAGGTCCTTCTTAAACTGCATAATTGCATCTAATTTTAGCCAGGATCAAATGTAAACAGGCGTCATGGTGCTGAAGGGGTTAAGTACCTTTTTAGTTGTAGGTCATACAAACGAATCAACACTTCGACTTCCTTCCTAAGCTGAATTTCTATAATCTACCGAAAGTTGAAAACAATATGAAATAAACAAACAATGCCAAAATGATGTCCAAGAAGAAAAAGACAAACAAAAACAAAACAACAATGCAAAATGGTGATAAAAACGAATACAAAAGCAAAATAATATCAATACAAAATGGTGTCTAAAAATGCGAAATGGTCTTCAAAAGGGAAAAGAAAAAAACAAAAACAAAACAAGAACAGTGCAACATGTTATCTAAAATGATAAAATAAGCTATAAATAAACACTTCTTAATTAGATTAAAGCCGCTATCTTATTTGCTAATCATATGCTTTAATTCACAGACAGGAGGGATCATTCACGCTAAGAATAAACTAAGAATAAAATAAAATCAAATAAAATAAAAAATAAAATAAGAATACAATAAGAATACAAAACTATGAATAAATACATGAGTAAATACAGAAATAAAAATAACTAGTCAGACATAAAGGTTTTAATGAGTTACCGTAGTGTTTACATTAGCCTTGAAACTATAACAGGCCTTTCCGAAAATGAAAACAAAATCTGCTAATGATAGCCAGAATGCAATACAAGAAGACGTCACTTTACTAAAAAAGACATGGTGAAAATAAATTAACTTTTTTTTTTTTTTTTAGATCCGATTACGCATTTACTTTCTGTGTGTGTTTTTTTTTAAAGCCATGTTAGACCATTTTATTCAGATTAGGAGGAGTATATGGAAGTCAGAAGGCTAATTGAGATCGTTTTTACCATTATAATTCCCACAGATGCTTCCTAAACTGCGTAAAATCGTCTAATGATAGCCAGAATAAACTGTCAGAACGCGTCATAATATTCAAAGCGTTAATTTACCAGGATAAAGTTGTGGACATAAGCAGAGTAGCCGAGATGAAAACTACGTTAATAAGTAATCCAATGTTACAAAAACAACCAGAGTGTAAACAAACAAATATATTTAATGGCATGACAGCTTCTATTTAAGGGGAGATATCCACTTGAGGGATTTTTTTCTTTACTCCTTTCTCCCTCATGTTGTTTAGCCCCATTGTTTTCCTAATGTTAAGACGTTCGCCCCATTATTTTGACGATTTTAAGAACTTTCAACCCATTTCTGTCAATTTTAAGACCTTTCGTGCCATTTAGGTGTCGATTTTATCCTGGCGAGCGATAGCGAGCCTGTAATTTAAGAGGAACCGGCTTTCAGCCGGGAAATTTTTCTACCGAAAAATTTACAAATTTATCTTGAAAGGGGCTCAAGGGGGTGTAATCTTAAGCTTGAAGGATATCTAGGGACCAAACTAAAAACCTCCCCTTAATGTTCTCGGTTTTCGTAATGTTCTTCTTTTCCACCATACAAAGGCCATTAAAGTATGGTACGGAAATCTGTACGGTACTCCATTAGGGGTCAATGTTGAAATGATAGCCGATGATTTTTAACGTGTTGGGGCACAAACACCTAAACTAGAAGGCTGTAGTGCGTTGGCATTGGTCCGAAAATTTGGAGGAAAAAGGTCTAATGGTCCTATGTTAATGTTATTACCGTTAATAACTGGTAACTTAATTGAGGTTACGAATGAACTCTCACAATAAAGAGAGTCTATAAATTCCTCTTAAACTTATTATTTTGTATTTACAAAGTATAGTACGGTACTAAAAAACAAAAAGGAAAAACAAATAGTTCCACTGCTCCTCACATACGCAGAAGTGTATTGGCTTTTTAGATTCCCTTTAATCCTGGGTGTTTACCAATTATTTTGCAATGTCAACTTTTATCACAATTCCTCCCTCATTTCTCATCTCTTTACTTTGACCCTCATTTGCAACCCCACCCTGTACTCATTTCCACCCTCCTCTCCACATCCTTTCCCTCCACCCCCTCCCCTCTCCCCACTTGCAACATCCAGTCCCTGCACCTCCCCTCCCCTCCTCTCTCCCTCATCCCCACTTATTCCCTAGCCCTTAAATCCCTCCCCCTCCCCCTGCTCCAAACTTATTCCCTAGCCTTTACCTCTCCACTGACCCCCTTTACTCTCTCCACTAACCCCCTACTCTCCCCCTCTACCCATGCCTCCCCTCCCCTCCTACCAACCTCCACTTAACCATTCCCCCTATCTTCCATCTCCCTACTCCACTCATTCCACTTTTCTCCCCATTTACCCACAGCCTCTTCCCTCCCCCTTTCCCTCTTCCCACTTCTCCTTGTCCTTCTCTCCACATACCCCCTCCCCTTCTCTGTACTTACCCCACCTCTCTCTCTCTCCCACATTCCACCTCAATCCCCTTTCCTCTCCCCTGTCCCCACAACCCTCCTCTTTTCCCTCTGCCACTTTAACAACACACTTAACCCCCCCCCCCCTTCTCTCCACTTTCCCCCCCTCTCTCTTTCTCGTTCCACTTCCCCCTCTTCTCTTTCCCCTCAATCACCCTTTTTTCTCTCCCCACAACCCCCCTCTTTGCACTGTGCCACTTTAACCCCTGCCCCATTTACCCCCACCCCCCCATTGTTTCTTCACCTGACTCCACCCCTCTACCTCCCCTGCCCCTCATTTTCCACCCCCCCCCCTTTGTTTCCTCACCTGACCCGCCCCCCTACCTCCCCCTGCTGGCTGACCCCCACCCCCCCAAGTGACCTGACCAGGTGACCCCGCGCCAGCTGCTGTCCACCCCTCTCCCCTTCCCTCCCCTCACTCTCTCGTCCTCTCAATATTTCACTATACCGGACCTCTGTGCTTTCTCTCTCTCTCTCATCTATCTATCTACCTATCTTTCTATCTATCTATATATCTATCTATCTATCTATCTATATCTATCTATATATCTATGTATCCACGTACAGTATTGTGAAAAACCTGTTATCATATCTCTCTCTCTCTCTCTCTCTCTCGTTTTCTGTCCTCATATACTGGGTAGTCTATTCTCTTCACAAACTCTTCTTCTCGTTTATTCTTCTTTCTCTTCTCATCTCTTCTTTTGGCTTTCCTCCTTTACTCTATTCTCTTGCCTTCTCTCATTTATCGTGCCCTTCCCTTTCATGCTCTTCTATTATGCTCTCCCCATTTCTCCCCCCTTCTCTTCTATTTTCTCTCCACCCCTCCCATCCTCTTTCTCGCACGAAATAAAACAAAATAAAACAAAACATCTAATGAGTGTTTTGAGCTCCGCAGAGTAATTGGCATTATATAAACCAGTATCAATTTGAACATCAAACCCTTAAGCACACCAATGTTTTATTTTGTCATTACTTATTTTTCAGAATTAACCACATTGTATAATTATATTACTTACTTAATTTTCAGTATTAACATCATTGTAAAATTATATTACTAAGTCATATATGATGAGATACGATATTAAAATTGACAAGCATTAAGGGAGCCCACCTCGCTTTTTTTTCCTCTTTCTCTCCCTCTCTCTTTGGCTTGTATCCATTCGGCCCCATTCATCCTACTGTTTTAAGACGTTTACCCCCATTCAGGTGTCAATATTTTCCTGGCTGAGCCAGCATATATATATTTTTTGTTTTGATAGCAAGCTAAATTTGTAAAAATGTCTCCGAAGCCGGATTTCTCCATACAATGCTGGCTCGCTATCGCTCGCCAGGAAGAAATCGACACTTGGATGGGGATAAACGTCTTAAAACAGTTGGCTGAATGGGGCCGAATGGATACAAGCCAGGGACAGAGAAAAAAGGAGAGAAAGATAAAACAAAAAAAACGGTGACCCCCCTTAAGTAAAAAATACGATAATAATATAGTGGTTGAAATGCTCCCCTCCCAATTCACTCACAGCCATTCTCTACGTAGTTTACTCTTGTCGACACTTGTTCCTTTTACTATTTGCTTAGCATTACATTTTCGTAATATCTTATACAATTTATACTTCCCTGAATCCTAATCATTCCCCCCCATTCTCCATTTGGGGGTTCCTTTCTCCTTTTAGTTCTGTTTTCCGTCTCGTTTCCCCATTCTCCCTTTGACTCACCTTCCCCCCCCCCCCCCCCAAGACCCTTCATGTTCCTAGGTCAACGCTCTCACCTGCCCCTTTCCCCCAGCTGTTCTTCCAAGGGCACGAGCCAGTAAACACCAGCAGCTGATTCATGTCCACTCTCTGTTGATTGTGTCGCCAGTCCACAAGGTAAACAAAATACACAAATACAAAATGTGAGCTGTGTATCGGGCGTTCAAGAAAATCTGAAGTGAATGTCGGTATTTTGTGTGGTATTGTATATGATTACGCAAATAGGTAACTTGAATCTAAATACACACACACACACACACACACACACACACACACACACACACAGTAATGCGCAACAATGCAATGACGACACTATCATAGACATGAAATGTGTGTGTACCATTACCACGCTCACCTTCACCACATGCACACACGCGTTGTTAACGCGCGCACACACATAGCATACACAAATACGTAAACCCATGACTCAAACACACACACACACACACACACAGAGAACCTACACAACTAAATAAACGCATAACTCAAACAAACACACATACGGTACTGCAAGTCAAGACTTGCTACAAACCCCAGCTCGCCACTATCACGCCATAACCATCAAGCAAATCACCACCATCACCACCCTCATCACTCTCACCATTCCCCACGTTGTCCAGAAGCCTAGGACACCGCGGTAGCGATCACCACTAATGTGTTTGGTGAGCCCGTGTTATAGCTGGGTCAGTCTAGTTCAGTCCACCCCCGCTTGTCTTCTCGTTTTCTTTACTGGCACTCTATTCTTTCGTTCTATTCTTTTTATCCAGCCATCCAACATCTATTTATTCGTTCCATTCTATCCATTCACTCATCCTTTTATTCCTCATCCATCCATCCTTTTCTCCATCATCCATCCATCCATAATCTATCAACTTTTCCATAACCCATCCATCCATCTAGCCTTCATCCATTAATCCATATTTACATCATCCATTCATCCATCCATACTTCATCCATCCATCCATTCATCTATCCAGCCATCCACTATTCTCTTTCTGTCTTTCTCTCCGAAGGATTATGTGAAAACTTTATCACATTGAGAATCTCTATATGGAACAAACTTTCACAGAAGGTAATAAATTAACGTTCAGAATAGCAGTTTCATGAAGGTGGGTCGAATTTTGAAAACTTGGCCCATTGTGCAAGTATATTTTCTGAACTGAGCATAAGATCGTAAGGTCATTGATAATATAAAATGTTCGCAACTCTGTAACACACACACACACACACGCACACGCACACACACACACATATATACACACACACACACATATACACAGACACTCACACACTCTTATGAGTCAAGAGCCTTAGCTTACCAGATCAGCAACTTCAGCCTCTCCTTCAAAGTGACTACACCGCTCTTTATGCTTTCAGCATCAGTCTCTCTCTCTCTCTCTCTCTCTCTCTCTCTCTCTCTCTCTCTCTCTCTCTCTCTCTCTCTCTCTCTCTCTCTCTCTCTCTCTCTCTCTCTCTCTCTCCAGTTTAACCCCTTCACCACGATGACGTAATTCCAATCATATTCTGTTCACCATTAGACTATTTTGCTTGACTTATAATCTTCCTCTAGGCCTCAAATGGGTAAATACGATCCCGATAAACCCTCTGCATAGCACGGGTCCTTCTTAAACTGTATACAATCGTCTAATAATAGCCAGAATAAAAGGCAATTAGGGGTCATTGCACTAAAGGGATTTCCACTGACAAGATACATTTTCCTGACAACTTTCAATCAGCAACTTTAGTCTATTTGTTCACCTGTCGGAAAAATAAATACTCTATATCAGCTGATTGTTCGATACTTAAGGGGAGGTTTTTAGTTAGTTATCTAGACCTCCATCAAGCTTAAAATTACACCCTCTAGGCCCCCTTTCAAGATAAATGTGTACATTTTTCGGTAGAAAAATTTCCCGGCCGAAGACCGGTTCCTCTTAAATTACAGGCTCGCTATCGCTCGCAAGGAAAAAATCGACACCTAAATTGCATGAAAGGTCTTAAAATTGACAGAAATGGGGCGAAAGTTCTTAATTATGGGGCGAACGTCTTAAAATATCAAAAGCAATGGGGCTAAACATGAGGGAGAAAGGGGTCCAGAAAAAAAAATCCTCAAGTGGAAATCTCCCCTTAAATGGAAAAATGCGTAATTAGTATATGTCTCTGGCTAAGCATCAAATTAATGCCACGTTATCATAATTAACAAAACACATCGCTACAAAATCATCGTAATAGCTAAGTAATGATGGTGTGTGGACATGACAATTTACCGTCAGCTGAATATAATACCTAAATAAATAATACACACACACACAATAGACTGAAACGGTATAATTTTAGATGACTGTCAGGATAGAATTGCCAGGAAAAAATGTCAGAAAGAGAGTTCGTGTGCCTCCTCCTTTAAGGGGATAGGGTTTATATTTAAGGGGATAGGGTTTCTATTTTAGCTGGTTTATTTATTTATATATTTAGTATTTCCTCCCTAGACCTCCATCAAGCTTTAAAAGATACCTCCTATACCCCCCTTCAAGATAAATGTGTACATTTTTCGGTAGAAAAATGTCCAGGCCGAAGGCCGATTCCTCCTAAAATTAAAGGCTCGCTGTCGCTGGCCAGGAAAAAATTGGCACTTAGATGGCACGAAAGGTCCTAATATTGACTAAGAAATGGGGTGAAAAGTCTTAAAATCGCCAAACTAATGGACCAAACGTCATAAAATCTGAAAACTAATGGGGCTAAACATGAGGGAGAAGGGGAACCAGCAAAACGACCCATACCCCCTTAAATCCGACCAAAGGAGGATTTAGTACTAGAGGCTTGAGGTACGGGTCGAGCCTTTGGGAAACGACGGGATTTTGGGTTAAACTTTTAGGGTTCTTAGGGACTTTATAGGAGAGAGAGAGAGAGAGAGAGAGAGAGAGAGAGAGAGAGAGAGAGAGAGAGAGAGAGAGAGAGAGAGAGATATATATATATATATATATATATATATATATATATATATATATATATATATATATATAATATGGGTAAAGACTATCTCAATTAACCCTTATTATGGTGATGGGCTGGTCTATCAGAGTGCGAACTGAGCAATCTCTGCCATACCCATAGCTTACTCTGACTGTTCCTTTTACTTATATATTTTCTAGATCTCAAGTGACGGCGTCTCTAACGTGGATTGACCTCCCAATCTACCAAGATTGGAAGCCAAAGCGTCACATTTTTCCCTTGCCCCTCAACTTTCTCTTCATAATTGCTGAGGGACACAGGGCCCTGGGTGGGGCTTTGGTTTCCCGGGCATTTCCGCACCCTCCTCAGCTCCCCGCCATGGAGTGGCTTCGGTCACCCAGGCTTTATTGTGGTCGGCGGGGAGGGTTCTGTTGGGGCGCTCGGTTATGGCCTTGGCCTTGCTCGGGGCCTTGGGGCTGTTCGGCCAGGCAGCTTGGGGAACAACAACAACAACAACCCTATGAATTAAATATACTCTTCCTAATCTGAATAAAACCGCCTAATAATAGCCAAAAACAGAGAAAAAATGCGTCATTGGATCTTGAAAGGGTTAAATAGACAAATTGTAACACGCTATTTGCTTTTGTTTTTTAAGGGGAGACAGACGTTTTATTATATTTTTCTACTAATTCATGTATTCCTTTATTTCTTAGTTTTCTCGCTAGACCTCCATCCAGCTTAGAAAAACACCCCCTAGACCCCCCTTCAAGATAAATTTGTACATTTTTCGATAGAAAAATGTCTAAAATTACAGGCTCGCTATCGCTCGCCAGGAAATAAGCAACACCTAAATGGCACGAAAGGTCTTCACATTGACAACGAAATGGGGCGAAAGGTGTTAAAATCGCCAAACTAATGGGCCGAACGTCTTATAATCTCAAAACAAATGGGGCTTAACACGAGGTAGAAAGGGGACCAGAAAAACGGCTCATCTTCCCTTAAGTTAAAGTTAATGGTCAAAGTAGTGAAGGTGTTGCAGGATTTATGACTTGGACTGTACACCTAATCTCTATAGCTTGCCACATGTCCCCTTCAAGAGCACTATTGAAATACCAACTAACTCTCTCTCTCTCTCTCTCTCTCTCTCTCTCTCTCTCTCTCTCTCTCTCTCTCTCTCTCTCTTCATCATCAAAGGCATCGACAATATGAACTGTAGTAAGTACTTCACTATTGACCAATCTAATTACACGCGGGGAAACGGTTGCAAAATTATTGGTAAATCTTTTAACTCACACGAATCTAAGAATTTCTTCTTCAATCGAGTTGTCAACTTGTGGAATGGGCTTCCCCGAGACGTTATAGACTGCAGCACCGTTGAATCATATCTCGCATCAAACCCGCGACTGACTGCGTTTGTAAATGAATAACTTTATTTTATCCCTTCCTCAGTTACTAACCCATCTGTCCCCTACTAACTTCCTAATCCTGCCACGGACATTAGTTCCAGGGCAGTAGTTCCCTTTCCAATGTTCCCTTACCCACTCTAAACCACTGTTTGGACACTTGAAATTATGCAAGGATAGATATGCATTTCAATCTTTCTCTCAAAATGGACCGCAAGATCTTTGAGATACCGGTACTAACTATTCCTTGTCACTCCTCACTCTCATACTCACACACACACTCTCTCTCTCACAGACACACACACACACTCTCTCTCTCACAGACACACACACACACTCTCTCCCTCCCTCCATACCAACACATGTATTGGGAGCTTCACGTCTCCTTTAATATCCATCCATTCACAATTCAAAGCTCTTCATTCTCGCTCGGATTCAGTTTAGATCTGGTTAATGGAGTGCATTGCTGGTGAGGGTATTATTGGCTGTATTAATGCTTTACTTTGGTTTATTACGTTATTTGGGCGCGGGGTCAACGTTAAGCGGTATCTGTGTGTGTGTGTGTGTGTGTGTGTGTGTGTGTGTGTGTGTGTGTGTGTGTGTGTGTGTGTGTGTGTGTGTGTGTGTGTGTGTGTGTGTGTGTGTGTGTGTGTGTGTGTGTGTGTGTCAGTATAATAGATATATATATAACCCACTATTTTATCCATGCAAGCTATACTAATATCTGTATGAATGTATATCAATTCATAACCTACCTTTACATTATTCCTCCCAATGCCTTTCAAAACAGTTATATAGTTTAGTACCCCATCTTTCCAGTTTTACATACATCCATGTTTGTTCAAGGGGGGATAGGCGTATTGATTTGCCTTTTTATTGATTTGTTTTTATTATTTTCTTAGTTTCCTCCCTAGACCTCCATCAAGCTTAAACAAACATCCCCTAGACCCCCCTTTCGACACAAATGAGTACATTTATCTGTAGAAAACTGTTCCGGCAGGCTGGTTCCTCTTACAAATATAGGCTCCCTATCGCTGGCCTGGAAAAAATCAACACCTAAATGGCACGAAAAGTCTTAATGTTGACAAAGAAATGGGACGAAAGGTCTTAAAATCGCCAAACTAATGGGCCGAACGTCTAAAAATCTGAAAACTGATGGGGCTCAAGATGAGGAAGAAAGGTGAGCCAGAAAAACGCCCCATCTCCCCTTAATCTGTCCACGAGGTTATGTTTGTCAACGCTCGACCTTTACACGGATCCATTTATCCACACGCTATACATCTGTTATCCAAGAGGCTCTTCTTTTAATACCAATACCACACTTTTGGTTATCTCATTCCAAATTGGCATATTCATTCATAAGCTATACACTTACTTGTATAGATTTCCCTTTAAGGAGACAGTGGTTATTTTGTGGGTCTACATATTTATATATTAATTTATCTTTTAGTGTCCTCACTAGACTTTCATCAAGCTTCGACACCTAAATTGTACGAAAGGTCTAGATATTGATATAGAAAGTGGACGAAAGGTTTTAAAATTGGCAAACTAATGGGGCGAATGTCTTAAAATCTAAAAACTAATGGGGCTAAATATGAGGAAGAAAGGGGACCAGAAAAACGACCCATCTCCCTTTAAATGTACTCATTCTAAAACTATATTTGCTTAGTTCTCTATTGGGGTACCGGTACCCTTCTATTTGTCTAGATACTACAATGTCTACAAACGTACTAATAACACAAGAACATAAGAAAGCGGGAGTCTGCAGCACCCGATGTGTTCACAACAACACAATGCCGATCCCTTTCATACCCAATCCATCTCGTTCATGGGCCTATCAAATAAATATGCAAATCGATAGCCAGAATAAAACAAGACACACACGACAATATTCTCCCCTTGTTTCCCTGATTTGATATGTATAATAAATAAAGTCGATAATAGGTAAGATTCTATGCTTGCTATAACATTTGGCTATTTACTATCATATCCTATCCTTCTCCCACATCCCCCCGCTCATCCTACCGCCCGAGAACAGCCTTCCCCGGGACCCCTGACGACCTCAACTGAAATAAAAGTCATAGTCTCCCTCTTTTCTCTCCGTGATCACCCCCATTGAGACCCGACCTTTTTCTTCTCAGTTTCAATTTCTCCTCGATTTTACAGGCCTCTAACTACCCACTTTTTCTGTCCTACTCTTCACTGATTCTATTGTTGATATTTTTTCTTGAACGATTTTTTGTATTATTCCTAGAGTATTTTTGTGATTTTAGAGTAATTAGGTTACTTTTTGTGATTTTAGAATAATTAGGTTACTTTTTGTGATTTTAGAGTAATTAGGTTACTTTTTGTGATTTTAGAGTAATTAGGTTACTTTTTGTGATTTTAGAGTAATTAGGTTACTTTTGTGATTTTAGAGTAATTAGGTTACTTTTTGTGATTTTAGAATAATTAGGTTACTTTTTGTGATTTTAGAGTAATTAGGTTACTTTTTGTGATTTTAGAGTAATTAGGTTACTTTTTGTGATTTTAGAGTAATTAGGTTACTTTTTGTGATTTTAGAATAATTAGGTTACTTTTTGTGATTTTAGAGTAATTAGGTTACTTTTGCCTTACCTTGGATATTATTTTTTATGCCCAACTATATTTTTGTTAACTATAATTATATTGGCTATAAAGTTGGTTGGTGGAGATAACATAATAATTAGCTATTAATTCAGAATTTGAGAATGCATTTCTACATTCTATTATGGCTATCAACAGACGATTGTATTCAATTTAGGTAGGATATCTGGAAATCAAAGGGGTAAAAACTCAACTAACTCTCTAGCTCCCAAATGTTCTTCCTAAACAAATTATAATCGTCTATTACTATAAACCGAGAGAGAGGTGGAAGGATGGAGTGAAGTGAATGAAGGCGGTGCTGGTTGGGAGGAGGAGGGGCGTCGACTGACTGGAGACAGGGGTGCATGGGGGCGTTTCGTTCGTGGCCACCCATTCGGGGATCACGGCGTTAGGGCAATAGATAGATAATATTTCCTATATATGCCACTTATACATTCTGTTAAGGGGAGGTTTCCACTTGAGGGATTATTTTCTTTACCCCTTTCTCCCTCATGTTTAGCCCCATTGCTTTTGAGATTTTAAGACGTTCACCCCATTAGTTTGCCGTTTTTAAGAACTTTCGCCCCATTTATGTCACTTTTAAGAACTTTCGTGCCATTTAGGTGTCGATTTTTTCCTGGCGAGGGATAGCGAGCCTGTAATTTAAGAGGAATCGGCCTTCGGCCGGGACATTTTTCTACCGAAAAATGTACAAATTTATCTTGAAAGGGAGTCAAGGGGGTGTAATTTCAAGCTTGATGGAAGTCTAAGAAACACACTATAAACCTCCCCTTAAAGGGAGATCCTTCACGTTTTGTTATTTTTTTTATTTATTTATTATTTTTCTAGTTTCCTCGCTAGACCTCCATCAAGCTTAAAATGAAGCCCCCTAGACCCCCTTTCAATATAAATTTGTACATTTTTCGGTAGAAAAATGTCCTGGCCGAAGGCAGAGTCCTCTTAAATTACAGGCTCGCTATCGCTCGCCAGGAAAAAATCGAAACCTAATAGACAGGAGAGGTCTTAAAATTGACAGAAATGGGGCGAAAGTTCATAAAATCGCCTAACTAATGGGTCTAAAGATGAGGGAGTAATGTAGCCTATACCACCAATCTCGTTTTCCAGTTAGATTCTTTAAGGGGGGTCACCTGCTTTTTTTGTATCTTTCTCTCCTTTTCTCTCTGTCTCTGACTTGTATCCATTTGGCCCCATTCAGACCACTGTTTTAAGACGTTTATCCCCATCCAGGTGTCGATTTTTGTCCTGGCGAGCGATAGCGAGCCAGTATTGTATGGAGAAATCCGGCTTCGCCGGAAACATTTTTCTATCGAAAAATGTACAAATTTAGCTTGCTGTAAAAAAAAAATAAAAAAAAATACAGTATATGCTGGCTCGCTACCGCTCGCCAGGAAAATATTGACACCTGGATGGGGATAAACGTCTTAAAACAGTAGGCTGAATGGGGCCGAATGGATACAAACCAAGAGAGAGGAAGAGAAAGAGAAAAAAAACGAAGGTGGGCTCCCTTAACCGTTTACCTCTCTGTGATTCCCTTTCTCCCTCCTATCCTGATTTTTCATTGGTTTTCTTTCATCAATTCCCTTTCATGCCCCCCTACCACCACTCTTTCACACACACACACACACACACACACACACACACACACACACACACACACACACACACACACACACACACACACACACGCTTTGTTTTATAGTTATATATATTTTTCATCCTCCTCTCAGTACAAAGCCTGACACTCTGGTGTACATTGTTGCTGAAAGTGTGTGTGTAGGTGTGTGTGTGTGGGTGTGGGTGTGTGTGTGTGTGTGATATATATATATATATATATATATATATATATATATATATATATATATATATATATATATATATATATATATATATATATATATATATATATATATATATATATATATAGAGAGAGAGAGAGAGAGTTATGTTTCTTGTTTTACATAATTTGCAAACTATCTCCCATTTCTTTTCTCCTCATTACTAGATCACTAAATGGTTCAGCTATCCTCTTTAGACGTTTTACTCCATCATTGTGTTCAATACTTTTCCTTTGATAGCCATATCATTTATTTATATATTCCTTTTCATCAAGCATTGCAATAGGTTCATCTACCCTTTTTTCATACTCTTATCCATTTTATCCACCAATTTTCCTCTTTCCATTCAGTCTTACGTAATTCCCCTGCATGGTTTTATTTTACATTTTTCCTGGACATGTATTTCGAACTATCTCCTTTACTCGGTTCTCGCCATGCCCTACATTCCGTTTACTCTATGTTATCTATTGTTATTATCAATTATATACCCTTATCAGCTTTTTCTCAATCTATTTCCCTTATCCAATTTTCTGCTTGTTCTCCCTTTCAATTTTTTTGTCTTGCTCTGTCTGTACGGTTTATACATTATTTATCCCTTTATCAACGTTTCTGGCCAATCTATCTTCGTTATCTAAGTTTTCTCCATGCCCTCCCTTTCACTTACCCTTTTCTACTTGTTCTGTTTACACATTATGCATTTGTACCAACTTTCCTTTCAATCCATTTCCTATATCCAATTTTGTCCATGCTCTTCCTTCCATTTACCCTGTTCTGTATGTCCTATTTACAACAAAATATAACATTCTTTCTTCTCTTGCGTTTCCCTCCATCCTCCTTATCCAGTCTCCCCCCCATGTCCTTCACTTTATCAATTCCGTGTTCTCTCTGTCCTCTTTACAGCATATATTTTACATTCTTTCTCTTCTCTCGTGTGTCCATCCCTCCTCTTTATCCAGTCTTCCCTATGTCCTGTATTCCATTTACCCTGTTCTCTCTGTCCTATTTACAAAATTTATATTAAATTTTCTCTCTTTTTGTGCTTCTCTTCATCGTCTTTATCCAGTTTCTTCCATTGTATTTATTCTGTGCCTTCTTATCTGTTCTCCTTCATCCACTCCATTTACACGGATTTACACGACCGCTTGTCCCAGCATCACTGATCTGGCAGCTTCTGAACAATACATTAACCCCTTCACCACCATTACGTAATTGTCATCACATTCTGGTTACCATTAGACCTACCTTGAGTTGTTTCGGCCTCCTCAGCGGCCTCGGCGAGAGTTGCTCCCCCCGAGTATGTTTGCTGCCAGTGTTTGATGCAGCAGACTATTCGAGACGATTTGCTTTAGTTTATAATCTACCTCTACGACTCGATACGATCTCAGTAAACCCTCTTACTAACATAGGTCCTTCTTAAACTGCATAAAATCATCAACTTTTAGCCGGAATCAAAGGAAATAAAGCGTCATGGTGCTGAAGGGTTTTGGCACATATAATAATCTACCTTTACTTCAGTTTAGTTACCCCGTTCTGCTTCTATCCTCTTTACTCACCATTTTCTGTTATTCTCATCTTATTTATTTTTCTTAATTTTTTTACCTTGTGCTTTCCTTCCTCCTCTTTATCAATTTTTCTCTATATCCCCTATCCTCCATACCCAGCTCTCTCTCTCTCTCTCTCTCTCTCTCTCTCTCTCTCTCTCTCTCTCCCCTCTTTATTCTCCCTTCTCTGGTATTCTTTTCACTCTCCCCCTCCCACCTCCAGTTCCAACTTTATCCTTTGCTCTCTATTTTCCCTTTCTTTTCTTTTTTCTTTTTGTTTTCTTTTTTTTTATTTTCTTTGCCAATTAGACCTCGTCGACTCACATTTCGCCCTTTTTCTTTCCGCCAGCTTATCTACCCACATTTCCACTGACACTCTTTATCCAATTTTCTCTATACATTTATCTTTCTTGCCTTGCTTTCTATCTAACAAACTATATATCTCTCAACCTATCTATTTATCCATGAATGTATCAATCTAATTGTATACCTATGACGTTCAACATGTACTCTTATGTCTCATCTAGCTATATATCTACCTATCTATCTATCTATCTATCTATTTATTTAGCTATCTAACAGCATACCTATAACGTTCCAAACTTACCCTTTACATTATCCGTCTACCTAACTACCTACCTATCGATTAATTCAAATACCACCCCACTCCGCCGATACTTTTTCCCCTCTCTCTCTTTCCAATCCCCAACCAACCGTCCCATACATTATTTCCCCTCCGATTTCCCCCCTCCCTCTCTCTCTCTATCATTCCCCTCCCCCACCACCCCTCCCCTATACTATTTCCCCTCAGATTTCTTCTCTCTCACTCTCTCCCCTCCCCCACCATCCTTCCCCTATAATATTTACCCTCTCTCTCCCCTCCCGTACCACACCTTCCCTATATTTTCCCCCTCCGATTCCCCCCCCCCCCCCCCCCCCCCCCCCCCCCCACAACACACACACCCACACTCCGCAGGGCACGAATGAGACGATAACATCCGGACCAAACTAGCGAGTAATTAAAGCTTCTTACGGCTACTTTAGTGAGAGAGAGAGAGAGAGAGAGAGAGAGAGAGAGAGAGAGAGAGAGAGAGAGAGAGAGAGGTCGTGGCTCTCTTATAATTGTTCATTGTGTAAATAAATATGCTGTATGCGTGAAACTGATTGAGGTAATAATCTACCAACTAGACCCCCTTTCAAGACAAATTTGTACGTTTTTCGGTAGAAAAATGTCCCGACCGAAGGCCGATTCCTCTTAAAGAACAGGCTCTCATGTTTAGCCCCATTAGTTTTGATATTTTAAGACTTTAGCCTCATTAGTCTGGCGATTTTAAGACCTTTAGCAAAACAAATTGTCAATATTAAGACCTTTAATATAATATAGGTTTCGATTATTTTCCTGGTGAGCGATAGCGAGCCTGTAATATAGTAAGAAACGGCCTCCGGCCGGGATATTTTTCTATTGAAAAATTTAAAAAAATTATAATGATTGGGGGTGTTTTTTTAAAGCTTGAAGGAGATCTAGGGAGGAAAATTAAAAGTGATAAACACATATATATATATATACCGGTATATATATATATATATATATATATATATATATATATATATATATATGTGAGGGTCCGTGTGTGGGGGGTGAGACGGTGAAGTGCAGAGGCGAAGCAGTTTCAGAGATGGAGTTGCTTCGAGCCAGGGTGCTTCGCATGTCTCACTCCCTAGACTGGAACAAGACCTCACGGGCCTCACCGTGTTCAGCGGTGTAGTGTAAAGGCTCTCAGCCTATGCCCGAGAGGGAGTAGTTGGAATATAGAAAAGAAGAAAAAAAAAATATATATATATACAGTATATATATGCAAATAAATAAGCCCATGCCCCCTAAAACCCACAACCTTGGCAACTCTGACTCTGACGGCCGGCGGGACTCCAGGAAGAAAAAAGTTGGTGACAAACTTTAGACTTGTAGAGGGGAAAAAAAAAAAAAAAAAAAAAAAAGGAGCAGAAACTTCCCCGGATAAGTTTGTGTGAGGCAACGAAGTGGTGTTTGCAGATCATTAAATGGCTATATTTGTGTTAAATATGGATGTATGCGAAGCTATTACGAAACGAATGTAGGTACTATGTATACTTGAGCATATGGCGAAATAAATTATTCCAAGTAACTACTACTACTACTACTACTACTACTACTAGCATCATCATCATCATCATTGTTATTGCTATTATCATTATTTTATCATAATACTACTACTAATAATAATAACAATAATAGTAATACTAATAATTATTCTTTATTATTATTATCATCATCATTAAGGTAAGTACAGTACAACTCAAGGTCGTGTTCAATTGAAGCACCTATGGAGAGATATGCAAAGGCAATGAAACATTACGATCTACAAAAGGACTACAAAAGGAAAAAAGATCTCCTAATCGCACAAATAAAAACTTAGAGGTGCGTTGTATTTACGTTCAATTACGGAAAATTTAATATGCAATCACATAATGGTAAACAAACATGCACAAGACACCATCCAATTACACACACACACACACACACTTTATCTTTATCTCTCACGCACACATTACCCCTCCTCCCCCACTTTCAGACACACACCTAAATACCCCCCCCCCCACACACACACGTCTCTCTCTCTCCTACACTAACCCCGAACAAGATCATAACACCAGGTATCTCTCTCTCTCTCTCACACACACATTAGCTCCCAAACAAGCCTCTATAACTCCGACATACAGAGAGAGAGCTACCCAACAAACTTGTCCCCTAAATACATGCTCGCTCTCTCTCTCTCACACACACACACACACACACACACACACACACACATTAGCTCCCAAACAAGCCTCTATAACTCCGACATACAGAGAGAGAGCTACCCCAACAAACTTGTCCCCTAAATACATGCTCGCTCTCTCTCTCTCTCTCACACACACACACAAATACACACACACACACATTAGCTCCCAAACAAGCCTCTATAACTCCGACATACAGAGAGAGAGCTACCCCAACAAACTTGTCCCCTAAATACATGCTCGCTCTCTCTCTCTCTCTCTCTCTCACACACACACACACACACACACACACACATTAGCTCCCAAACAAGCCTCTATAACTCCGACATACAGAGAGAGAGCTACCCCAACAAACTTGTCCCCTAAATACATGCTCGCTCTCTCTCTCTCTCTCTCTCTCTCTCTCTCTCACACACACACACACACACACACACACATTAGCTCCCAAACAAGCCTCTATAACTCCGACATACAGAGAGAGAGCTACCCCAACAAACTCGGCCCCTAAACAAATGCAAAGTGAGCCACCTCTCGGCCCAACTTTTCCCATCAGGGGTCAACACGAGACTCCCCAGGGGCCTATCGAAAAGATCCACTCCTTTTTTCGTATTATTATTTATATATATTTTCATTATTATTAACATCATTATTATTATTATTATTATTGCTATTATTATTATTATTATTATTGCTATTATTATTATTATTATTAGTACTAGTAGTATTATAATTATATCTATTTACTTATTAATTTATTGATTTCTTATTTAAGGGATTAGGGTAGAAAGCAACTAATCCATACTCTCATTATCCCTCCAACTGCTTAACCCTTTGACTACGGGAGACATTTTCGGAGACGATACGAAGACGCGTTTATTCCTTTGTTTATGGCTAACTTTAGTCGACTTTATTTGGTTTTGGAACGCCATCTGGCAATCAAATGGGTGAAGTCTATCTATTTTAACCCTCTGACTTCCTAAGCTGAATAAAATTGGCCAATGATAGCTAGAATAAAATAAAGAAAGGCAATCTCATATCCAGAAAAGGTTAAAATCATCTAGTGATAGCCAAGATATATAGAAAAAAAAACCAGTCCTGCAAAAGTTACTCGTGTTGACTATGCCACGTCTTTATGAAGCTGAATAAAATGGTCAAATGTTAACCAGTCGAATTCAATACACGTCACCGTACTGAAAGGGTTAACGTTCTATCTAATCTCTCCCTTTCTTATCTACGGTGTTATGGTGTTATCGTATAAAGAAGATAATATATTATACTTCCACTCTGTATTCTAGTGCTTTATGTTCCACCTATTCTACTTAGTTGTTTAAGGGGAGATTTCCACTTAAGGGATTTTTTTCTTTACCCCCCTTCTCCCTCATGTTTAGCCCCATTGCTTTTGAGATTTTAAGACGTTCGCCCCATTAGTTTGGCGATTTTAAGAACTTTCACCCAATTTATGTCACTTTTAAGACCTTTCGTCCCATTTAGGTGTCGATTTTTTCCTGGCGAGCGATAGCGAGCCTGCAATTTAAGAGGAATCGGCCTTCGGCCGGGAAATTTTTCTACCGAAAAATGTACAAATTTATCTTGAAAGGGGGTCAAGGAGGTGTATTTTCAAGCTTGATGGAAGTCTAGGAAACACACTAGAAACCTCCCCTTCATGTTTGCCTATAGTGTAAACATAGAGTAAGACATACGTGAGCAGTAGGTCATAACACAAAGCAAAGGCGTCACACAGTTTCTTTTAGCAGAGTAACTGAATCTGAGTAAATAAAACATTATGTGGTTGACTTAAATGTTCAATGATTTTTTTCGCTTCTACCTACTCGGGAGTTCTGAAGGTGATGGCCCATAATCTTGAATAGCCCAATTAAGCTGAAGATAATACCGCAACAATCTCACGGAACTATCATTTATCTCCAGGTGTCTTCGCTAAAAAATCCTGCTTATAGCATCGTTCTTGACCCCCCCCCCCCCCGAGACACAAGAAGATAAAGATCAACGACTCGGAAAAATTTATGATTAACCTTGACTCACTTTAAGGGGAGGTTTTTAGTTTGGTCCCTAGATATCCTTCAAGCTTAAGATTACACCCCCTTGAGCCCCTTTCAAGATAAATGTGTACATATTTCGGTAGAAAAATTTCACGGCTGAAAGCCGGTTTCTCTTAAATTACAGGCTCGCTATCGCTCGCCAGGATAAAATCGACACCTAAATGGCACGAAAGGTCTTAAAATTGACAGAAATGGGTTGAAAGTTCTTAAAATCGTCAAAATAATGGGGCGAACGTCTTAAAATTAGAAAAACAATGGGGCTAATAATGAGGGAGAAAGGAGTCAAGAAAAAAATCCTTCAAGTGGAAATCTCCCCTTAAACGAGAATGAGAACACCCATCTTCAAAGTCTTAGGTTCTAAAAAAAAAAAAAAATCTACTACTACACCTTCCGGACATTCCTTTCCCCTACATTCCGTTCTGCATCCCTCCTTAATCTGATGTCGACCAGTTTAAAGGCGGTATCACACGACGAATTTTACCGGCAACTTTCTAACACCATTTCAAGATTCCTTTAGCAATTTATCAGCACAGATATTGACGAATATACTGCATGTTGATTATCTTAGATGACATAAATAAGAACATAAGAATATGGGAGTCTGCAGAAAGCTGATTGGCCCACACAAGGCAGATCCCTCTCACACCCAACCCAATCATATAACAAATATAGTTTAGAATCTGCCAGATCAGAGTAGACAACAAAGATAATAGACATGTTCAATACAGAAACAGGAAATCAGAAATGCCGATCAAATTTGCCGGAAAAAGCGCCCATGTAAACCCACCTTAATCCTTTAAGGGAGCCCACCTAGTTTTTTTCTCTTTCTCTCCCTCTCTCTTTGGCTTGTATCCATTTGGCCCCATTCAGCCTACTGTTTTAAGACGTTTACCCCCATCCAGGTGTCAATATTTTCCTGGCGAGCGGTAGCGAGCCAGCATACATATATTTTTGTTTTGACAGCAAGTTAAATTTGTAAATTTTTCGACAGAAAAATGTATCCGGCGAAGCCGGATTTCTCCATTCAATGCTGGCTCACTATCGCTCGGCAGGAAGAAATCGACACCTGGATGGGGATAAACGTCTTAAAACAGTTGGCTGAATGGGGCCGAATGGATACAAGCCAGGGAAAGAGAGAAAAGGAGAGAAAGATAAAACAAAAAACCATGACCCCCCTGTAATGTTCTCCTCCCTCCCCCCTGTCTCCCTCTTTAATCCACACCATACATCCTCCCTCCACACTCCTTCCCTCCCTCCCATTCCTAAGCTCTTTTCCGCACTTCCCTTTCCTATCCACCTCTTCCTTCTCCGCCCATACGCTAATTAATTCACCTTTCCAATTTCCTAAAATATTCATCACACATTCCTCTTCATAGTCTCAACTATTATTATTTCATATTTAGTATTATATATTATTTCTTTATTCATTCTTCCTCTCATTTTCCTCGATAAGTTCCTCTCCACACCAATTTCTTTCTCCCGCTTCTTTATCCACTCTCTCCACACTATACTCCCCCACTCGTGAATGCTCATCTCCACTCTCCTCCTTTCCACACAGTTTTACTATAACCCATCTGTCCCCTACTAACTTCCGAATCCTGTCACGGACATTAGTTCCAGGGCAGTAGTTCCCTTTCCAAGTTTCCCTTACCCACTCTAAACCACTGTGTTGACACTTGATTATCAGTGTTTTGGAGGACAAGCAGCCTAGAGGGGTCACTATAATTATCTGTTGTTGCTTGATTTCCTTTGTACTCCTTTGTACTATATTTTTTTTAGCCCCACTCCTCTCCCTCCTTTCCTTCCCACTTCGCAATCCACGCCAAAAGTCCCTAATTCCCACTCAACCCTCCAGCAGCCTCCTCATTAATTCCCACTCAACCCTCCAGCAGCCTCCTCATTAATTCCCACTCAACCCTCCAGCAGCCTCCTCATTAATAGTCTGTCTTCATAATACCTTCTCATTCCCACTCAACCCTCCAGCAGCCTCCTCATTAATTCCCACTCAACCCTCCAGCAGCCTCCTCATTAATAGTCTGTCTTCATAATACCTTCTCATTCCCACTCAACCCTCCAGCAGCCTCCTCATTAATAGTCTGTCTTCATAATACCTTCTCATTCCCACTCAACCCTCCAGCAGCCTCCTCATTAATTCCCACTCAACCCTCCAGCAGCCTCCTCATTAATAGTCTGTCTTCATAATACCTTCCCATTCCCACTCAACCCTCCAGCAGCCTCCTCATTAATAGTCTGTCTTCATAATACCTTCTCATTCCCACTCAACCCTCCAGCAGCCTCCTCATTAATAGTCTGTCTTCATAATACCTTCTCATTCCCACTCAACCCTCCAGCAGCCTCCTCATTAATAGTTTGTCTTCATAATACCTTCTCATTCCCACTCAACCCTCCAGCAGCCTCCTCATTAATAGTCTGTCTTCATAATACCTTCTCATTCCCACTCAACCCTCCAGCAGCCTCCTCATTAATAGTTTGTCTTCATAATACCTTCTCATTCCCACTCAACCCTCCAGCAGCCTCCTCATTAATAGTCTGTCTTCATAATACCTTCTCATTCCCACTCAACCCTCCAGCAGCCTCCTCATTAATAGTCTGTCTTCATAATACCTTCTCATTCCCACTCATAAGCTTCTCTCCAGGTCATGCTCTCTCTCCCTCCCACTCCATAATGCACACTGTTTATACTCCCTCTCATCCTCTTCTTTCCACCCACTCCCCAGAGCTCTCAAGTATTACAGAGCTTAACCATGTTGCTCTCTCTCTCTCTCTCTCTCTCTCTCTCTCTCTCTCTCTCTCTCTCTCTCTCTCTCTCTCTCTCTCTCTCTCTCTCTCTCTCTCTCTCTCTCTCTCTCTGTGTGTGTGTGTGTGTGTGTGTGTGTGTGTGTGTGTGTGTGTGTGTGTGTGTGTGTGTGTGTTGTTGTTGTTGTTGTTGTTCCCCAAGCTGCCTGGCCGAACAGCCCCAAGGCCCCGAGCAATTCCAAGGCCATAACCGAGCGCCGCCACAGAACCCTCCCTGCCGACCACAATAAAGCCTGGGTGACCGAAGCCACTCCATGGCGGGGAGCTGAGGAGGGTGCAGAAACGCCCGGGAAACCAAAGCCCCACCGAGGGCCCTGTGCCCCTCAGCAATTATGAAGAGAAAGTTGAGGGGCAAGGGAAATATGTGACGCTTTGGCTTCCAATCTTGGTAGATTGGGAGGTCAATCCACGGAAAAACGCCGTCACTTGAGATCTAGAAAATATATAAGTTAAAGGAACAGTCAGAGTAAGCTATGGGTATGGCAGAGATCGCTCAGTTCTCACTCTGATAGACCAACCCATCACCAGATGACTAGAACCCAATCCTCTCAGCATCAGCTAGGAAAGGCCCTAGAAAGCCGCCTTTGGCGGGGGGATAGCTCCCCTATTTCAACCCCTTTCGGGGTCGGGCACCCGCCATGTGTGTGTGAGTAATCGTGTGTGTTAGCGAGCGAGAGTGTGTAAGTGCAGTTAAGTATAAGTCTGTCTGCACCGAACTACCAGCTGAAGTCATCATCCGAACACCTGCAAATACCAAGTTTTCCTCTTTCTAAGACGCATCTATAGGGAGAAGGCCAAAAAGAAACTATACTATGTTCGTCATATTAAACACTATTAGTTATTTACCATTGTGTAGTTACATGAAATCCCTAAACGATTGTTAGACGTTATTTACCATTGTGTACTGTAGTTACATGAAATCCCTAAACGTTTGTTAGACGTTATTTACCATTGTGTACTGTAGTTACATGAAATCCCTAAACGTTTGTTAGACGTTATTTACCATTGTGTACTGTAGTTACATGAAATCCCTAAACGTTTGTTAGACGTTATTTACCATTGTGTACTGTAGTTACATGAAATCCCTAAACGTTTGTTAGACGTTATTTACCATTGTGTACTGTAGTTACATGAAATCCCTAAACGTTTGTTAGACGTTATTTGCCATTGTGTACTGTAGTTACATGAAATCCCTAAACGTTTGTTAGACGTTATTTATCTATTTAACCCTTTCAGCACCATGACGTCTTTATACCTTGGATTCTGACTAAAATTAGATTATTTTATGCAGTTTAAGAAGGACCTATGTTACTAAGAGGGTTTATTGAGACAGTATTTACCCATTTGAGTCGTATAGGTAGATTATAAACTAAAGAAAATCGTCTAATGGTAACCAGAATATGATACAAATTACGTAATGGTTGTGAAGGGGTTAAGTGATTTACCTTATGCCATAAAGAACGTCATTATCAGCATAACACTGGGAGTCGGCTAGCAAAACCAAACAAAGCTATGAACCGTATGACGCGTGCTGCCAATTATCCCTTTCAGTACCGGTGATGTATTTTTGGCTTGATTCCAGCTACAAAGAGGCGAATTTATGAAGCTTAGGAAGGATATAGGGTAGCTGAAAGGGTAAATGGAGATAGTCTGTAGCCCTTTTAACGGGTAGACGTCCTTGCTAAGCTGAATAAAATCGTCTAATAGTTGCCAGAATAAAATTAAGAGGATATTTCTGGTGCTGAAGGGGTTAACAAAAAACAACAAACAAAAACAAAAAACACAAAAAAACTCTACCCGCCACCAGCCGTCATATCATCCCTTCCCACTCACGCACCTTCCTTCCAACCCAATTTTGCAACTGACAAGATGAGATTTAGCTGGCAAAGTGCGTCTCGGAATTATATTTGTCAAAGCCATGAGCTGCCCTGGCGGATGCAAAACAGTAGAAAGGTACGGTAGCACTTAAAAAAACTATCATCGCGAGTTGTGTATCATGGTGCCTCTATCAATATTTACAATGGATAACAATAATTCATGATATCGACATTCTCACTAAATTTCAGGCATGCTAACAAACCCCCACCCACAAGCACGCTTTCTCTACACCCCTCCCCTCCCACCTACCTCCGCCCACCAACCCACACACCTTCCCTCCACCAACAAACTTACCTCCGCCCATCAATCCACCGACCTTCCTCCACTCACCCCTTTCTCGCCCACTAACCCACCTACCTCCGCCCACCAACTCACCCACCTTCCCTCCACCAACAAACTTACCTCCGCCCACCCCTCCCCCGCCCATCAATCCACCCACCTTCCTCCACTCACCCCTTTCTCGCCCACTAACCCACACACCTTACCTCCATCCACCCCTTTCTCGCCCACCAACCCAACCACCTTCCTCCCCACCCCTTCCCCTCTCACCAACCCAACTTCCTCCACCCACCCCTTTCCACCATCCCACCTACCTCCATCCAGGATCCACACACACAGTTGTGTGTGGATCCTGGCTCCACCCACACCTTCCCTGTCCAGCAACCCACCTACCTTCGCCCACCCCTTCCCCGCCCACCCACCTTCCCTTCACCCTCTCACGCATTCCTGGCCCGGCGGGAGACCTTAGCTTGGTTATAAGCTGTCCCACCGAGGCTCAATGCGTGACACAGGGGGCGTGATGGATGGCAGGGAGGGGAAGAAAAGAGGTACAGATCAGTAAAGACAGAGGTGGGATTTATTGGAGGCGTACGTGGCAGATAAAAGAGGGGGAAGGTGGCAGTACACAAGAGAAAGAGGAGGAGGGATTAAAGAGAGGGGGGAAAGGGAGGTAAGGAAAGAGGTAGAAATCAGTAAAGAAAGGGGTGGATTTATTGGAAGTGTACGGGGCAGATAAAGGAAAGGGGAGGATGGCAGAAGAGAAAAGGGAGAAAGGGATGTAATATATAGAAGTGGAATAGGGAAAGAGGCGAGGGGGGGGGGGGGAGAAGTAGAGATCAGTGAAGGAAGAGGAGGATTTTACTGGAAGTGTATGTGGCGGATATATAATTGGGGAGGATGGTAGTAGGGAGGGGGGGGGGGGGGAGGGGGAGAAGGCAACATTAGGAAGTACGGAAGGGTAAAATAAATCTGAAATAAAATAAAAAAGATAAATTTATTGTCAGAAAAATGGATAGGGTGACTGGCAGGAGAGAGGGTAAGTAGAAAGGGAGAACTGCAAAATATATAACAAACTAGATGGGAACAAGGAGAAGCGCAAAAAATATGGACACATTTGGAACATCACTTGTGAATTTTAATGGAAAGAAGAGAGTTAAATAAATTGGACTTGTAAATGGGAAACATATAGAAAATGGATGGCGTGAGGAAGATGCGAAGAGGGATAGATAGGCTGGGGAGATGAGAGACAGGAGTAAAGGGATAGAAATATAGCCAAGCACTGAAATAGCAAAGGCAATCAAAGTAACAGATTGGAAACTGGTATGGAGGCGGGAGATATGTAAATTGAAAAAGGCGATGGGCTGAGCAATTGGACTTTCGAAGGCTGGCAAACGGTAAACAAAAATGAAGGTATGTCGGAGGAGGAGAGTATACAAAATATATTCAGTATGATTTGCATAATATTATACAGTATATACAAACAAAAGTTACAACATATATATTTATAAATTAATATTGATACAACGTGAACAAATGCTGGTTGAGAAAGATGAGGAACATAATTATTAGAAAGACGTGTATACAAAGATAAAATGCAATGGAAAGCAAGAACCAACAGATATATTAATCCTCATGAGGCTGTTTGTAACATACGGTATCTATCAAAACAAAAAGATAAACAATAACACACACACACAAAAAAACAGGAAGAAGATGCCTTATAAAAAACATACCAATGGAATAGTAAAATGAAAGCGGCACATTGAAAAACAAGGAAAATAAATATAAACAAAATCGAAAAAAAGAAATCCGAAAGAGAGAAAAACACTAAAATACTGAAACCCGAAATGGAAAAAAAAAAAAAAAAAAAAAAAAAAGGAGAGCGAAGGAGGGGAATGAATGAGAGTGAGTCATGGGGCGGGGAGGAACTGAAGAGGATGTATTATTTATGAATGAGAGGCTGGCGATTGAATAATAAAAGAATAAGGGTTGGACTGGGAATAACACGGGACGAAGGGAAGAGGCAGACGAAGAAAAACATATTAAGAAAAAACAGATAAAGAAGAAACTTATACGAAGAAATAAGAACAAGACCAAAAAGAAAACCTAGAAGATCATGAAGAAGGAGAAGAAAAAAACCCAGATGGAGCTTAATAAGTAGAGGAGGAAATGGCGATGATGATGATGATGATGATGGTGAAGAATAATAATAAAGAAAGAATAAACAAAAATGGAGAGAATTATATTAACAAAAAACAAAACAAAAACAAAACAAAAAACAGCCGAGGAGAAAAACAACTGAATCCCCAAAAGACTGGCATGAGAATCAGAATATGCAATGAATACAAAGAAGAAGAAGAAGAAGAAGAAAAGGTGGGCAAGATACAAGGAGATACAAAAGCAAGCAGAGCGGAACAAAGAAAAAACAACTGAATCCCCCAAAAGACTGGACGGAGGAGGAGGAAGAGGAGGAGGACTGGGAAATGTGATGAAGAAAAGAAAAAGAAGAAAGAGGAGGGTAGGGGGGAAGGAGGAGGAACAGAGGAGAAAGGGGAGGGTAATGGGGGGGTGGGAAGGGAGGAAAGGAAGAAGAAGAGAGAAAGAGTAGGGTAGGGGGGAGGGGGGGGAAGGAGGAAGAGGAAGAAGAAGAAAGAGAAATGAAGGAGGAAAGACAAGACACGAAGGTAGAAAGAAGGTTGAGAGAGAGTAAGAAACAACAACACCAGAAGACTGGATCCACAAAAGACTAGGAGGAAGATCGCAAAATTAAATGCAGAATACAGGAGTGGATAACATGAAAATAATAAGAAGACAAAATAAGAAGAAAAGGAAGAAGAAATAAAAAGATGAAGAAGGAGAAGAGGAGGGTCGTCAGCGAAGAAGGAAGGATGGTTTTGTTCTCCCGTGATGTGGAAGTGACAGCGGCAAGACAAAGCGAACAGGGAAGAAGGAGAAGACAAAACAATAAAGGCATGGAGTGAGGAAAGGTAGGTGGAGGCATAGTGAAGAAAGAGAACACATGACTAGTGATGCATGATTTGTTTACAAATCATAAATTAAGATGATTATTATGTTAATAATGAAGCCTAAATAACTATACATGTACTGTATTATATAACAAAACACATTTCACTCTAATATATAAGACAATATAATAACAAAAGAATACACAAAACGTAAGTTTGAATTACACACAAAATACCTATAACTTGTAGACACACACACACACACACAGACACTTACAGGCATTATTACGCACACAAGCTAATATAATATGCATGAACGCGAACATGCACTAAGACTCACACACACATAATACGTGCACAAAAGCACACTCACATTATTGTAAACACACACAGGTCGCCATGCCGTGAACCATATTTAAATAACGCTGTATAAATAAAATGATACAAATTCAACGATGAGATTATAGGTGTGTGTGTGTGTGTGTGTGTGTACAGTAGGAAGTGGCATTATCAGGTACCCAGCATATCACACTTCCCCTTCCTGTCCTCCACTAACAAACATATTACTCACTGGTTATTCCCAGTAGTTGGTAAATATATACTCTAGAACCTTAAAATTGCACAAAGAAAAAACATAGGGGGTCCACGAATTTTAACGAGTGGGCTAGATACTATGGCATCCGAGTGTAGCTACCAAAGGACGTGCAGTGGTTCGAAACACCTTGACTGACTTAGACTATGTGTCATCTTTCCAGAACAAACGTATACCTCAATGGTAGCCAGAATATAACATGAATAATCGTCGTCATATTGCGAGAGTTAATTCTAAATTCTTCGTTTCTCACAGTTTCAAATGTTTAGTAAAGACAAATATTAGAGGTAGTAATGCAGACTCTTCAGACCATTTCAACCAGTAGATCCCAACCAGTGCCAACTCAATAGGTGTCAGTTTGAAGTTCTAACCAAATTCTACCTAACCTAACAGTATTGGTTGAGTTGGCACTGGTTGAGAGCTACTGGTTGAAATGGACTAGTACCCTACAAAAACATCATAATGTCCTCTCATATTTCTCATAACTTCAACGAAGACAAATTTCCACCGTCACAACTCTGTTACCACTCATATATAGTCTCTCTTCATAGTTTCCACCATCTCTTAGTTATTACAGTGGCACTCTCTCTCCACCTGGCTCTCCCGAGGGTGCCGTAAGGTGCCACAGTGCCCCTAACACTGACCCTTCTTCGTTAGTGCCATAATGAGGGGGTTGAACATTTGGGGTAGACATTAAATACAATGTCTTGTTTTGGGGACACACTGTACTTAATTTATGTGTAATCGGTTTATGCATTCCATCAGTTTTTCACATACACACACTAATTCACTCACTCACTCCCACACACACTCACACTCTCAAAAACATTCTCTCTCACACAAAAATTCTCGCTCTCACAAACATTCTCTCTCTCACAAACACTCACATTCACACTCTTTCTTTCTCAATAAATAATAAAGCAAGAAAAAACATGTAGGTACGGACTCCTTAACTAATCCTCTTATCCTCACCTCAAGACACCTTTGCTCTCTCTCTCTCTCTCTCTCTCTCTCTCTCTCTCTCTCTCTCTCTCTCTCTCTCTCTCACACACATACTCTCTCTCTCTCTGATGCAAATAAAAATAAGAAAACATACAAGTCTCATGCAGTAAACACGAGTACATCAATACTTGCAAATGCATAAAATAACTTTAATATTCGTTGGAAATCGCACACCCACCCCCACCCCCCCCCACACACACACACACACACACACACACACACACACACGATACACGAACCATAGAAAATTAGATAAAGTTGCCGCTGGCCTTACGAAACGAGAGGGGAGGGGGGAGAGAGAGAGAGAGAGAGAGAGAGGGGGGAAATGATAAAATCTTGACCGAGCTTGGATATAAAAGAAACCCTCGTTGGGGGGTGGGGGTGGAGGGTAACGTTAGAGGGGGGGGGGGGACGGTAGGGAGTGAGGAAGGAAGGGAGGGAGGGGAGACTGAAGGAAGGAAGGAAGGACAGGGAGGGAGTATGGACGGGAGGGAATGAGGGAGGGAGGGAATGGGAGGGAGGGAGGGAGGGAGGAGGGAGGGAGGGAGGGAGGGAGGAAGGAAGGAAGGCAGGGAACGAAAGAGGAGGGAACATGAGGCGAGGGAAAACGGTAGGAAGTGAGGAAGGAAGGAATGAAGGAAGGAAGGAAGGAAGAAAGGGAGGCAGGGAGGAGGGATGAAGGATGAGGCAGCAGGGAGGAGAAGGAATGAAGAGGAAGGGAGGGAGCGAAGGGAGGGAGGTTAGGGAGGAGGGAGGAAGTTAAGGAAGGGATGATTGAAAGGTGGATGGAGGGGGTGGTGGGGGGGGGGAGAAAATAGGAAGGAAGAACTTAAAGTATTAGAGGAGATACATAAGAAAAGAAAACAATACAGAAGAGAGAAATGCATGCGTGTATGAATGTATGAAAGGAGAAAAGAAAGCAATATCGAAAGCAAATTAAACATAAATACAAATATGGGAACTGAGGAAGAAAACGTGAAAATTGAAGGAAAATAGACAACTACAAAAAAGAGTAACTTTAATGGGATACTCAAATAATAAAACAATTGCAACCAGAAAATATGGAAGCTCGATTGGGATACGTACGCATTTTAGTGGTTATAGTAAAAACAAAAAGGTCGGATAACAGAAAAAAAAAAAAATAGTGGAAGGGAAAGAATTATAGAGGACATGCAAATATAAACAACATAAACATGAATATTAGAAAGAACAGTCAAAGAAGTAAAGGGAAAGAAATACAAACTAAACAATAGAAAGAACAGTCAAAGAAGTAAAGGGAAATAAGAGGAAAGAAGAAGCAAACAAAAGCACGATAAGAACGATGTCATGAATAAGAATGAAATGAGAGGCGATAAAAACGAGATGAAGAAGAGATGAATTTTGATAGAGAGAGAGAGAGAGAGAGCGAGAGAGAGAGAGAGAGCGAGAGAGAGCGAGAGAGAGAGAGAGAGAGAGAGAGAGAGAGAGAGAGAGAGAGAGAGAGAGAGAGAGAGAGATGGAAGAGGCGGAAAGGTCGCCTCTAATATATTGATGCAGAGGGAGAGAAGGGGCAAAGGGGAGAAGAGGGAATAAAGGAAGGGTGATAAACAAGGGAAGAAGGGGGAGAGAATAAAGAGGGAGTAGAGGAGGGGTGATAAAAGAGAAGCGGGAAGAGAGGTAAGAAAGGAGGAATATAGCAGGGCCGATAAAGGAAGGAAGAGGGGAGAGGGAAGAAAGAGGGGTGATAAAGGAGGGAAGAGGGAGAGAGGAAAGAAAGGAGGAATAGAGGAGGGCAGACAAAGGAAGGAAGAGGGAGAGAGGGGTTTGAAGAGGGGTGATATACAGTAGGAGGGAAGCAGGAGAGAGGGAAGAAAGAGGGGTTAGAAGAGGGGTGATAAACGGAAGGAAAAAGGAGAGAGGGAAGAAAGAGGGAATAACGGAGGGGTGATAAAGGAACAGAAGAGGAAATAGAAGAGGGGTAAAAAATGAGGGAAGAGGGAATGGAAGAGGGGTGTAAGGGAAGAGAAGAGGGGTAGAGGAAAGAAAGAAGAAATAGAAAAGCGATAAAGGAAGGAAGAAGGGGAGAGGGAAGACAGAGGGAATAGAAGAAGGAGTGATAATTGAAGAGAAGAGGGGAGATAAGGGAAAGAAGAAGAAGAAGAAGAAGAGAGAGAGAGAGAGAGATGAACACAAATAATACATTGGTAGAAGGTGGGAAAGGGACAGACATGGAAGGAATACTAATAATAAGGAATGACGGAGAATGAGGAGACATAAGGTAAGGAGGAGTTGGAAGGGAGGAAGAAAACAAACAAGAGGAGGAGAAGTAAGAATAAGAAGAAGAAGAAGGAGGAGACAAAGAGAAGGAGGAGGAGAATGAGGAGGACACTGCAATCATAAATTATTACATTTATCCGAACATCCTTGTGATAAAAATAGGAATAATTGGCTTGTTCGAGGGACTGGATATTCTGCTAACAACACTATCATCACAACAATGTCACTTAACCCATTCAGTACCGGTGACGTCCTTTAACTTTATTCTGGGTACTATTAGACGATTATATTAAGTTAAAAAATGGCCTCCAGCAATTAACAGGCTTCAAAATATCTCGCTTATCTCTTTCTACTTCCACAGGTCCTCCATAGACTGAATAAAATCGTTTAGCTACAATAAAATTGAAAACAAATACAAAAATCGCCGGTACAGAAGGGGTTAATGAAGTTCACATTATAAATTTGTTAACTTGACCATCTAGATCCGATATTTTTTTTAGAAACCTGTGATATCTGGTCAATGTGACAAGCTTGTGTTTTCAGTGAGGGGATAAGGTAAATAGAAGGAGGAAGATGAAGAAGAGGATGAGGATAAGGAGGAGAAATAGGAGGAGGTGGAAGTAGAAAATAAAATGAAGTAAGACATGTAAGAAATGTGGAAAAGGGGAGTCTTTGAGGAGAGAATAGTATAGGTAGCTGATGAGGGGAGAAAAGAAGGCAGAGTTATTTAGAGGGAACATGGGGAGGAAATAGTTAGGGAGGAAGGAAGGAAGGAAGGAAGGAAGGAAGGAAGGAAGGGAGGAAGGAAGGAAGGAAGGAAGGAAGGAAGGAAGGAAGGAAGGAAGGAAGGAGGGAGGGAGGGAAGGAATGAATGAATGAAGGAAGGAGGGAGGAATGAATGAATGAATGAATGAAGGAAGAAAAGAAGGAAGGAAGGGGAAGGAATTTGCTGAGGGGAGGAAGAGAGGAAGATAATAATTAGCTAAGAGGAGGGAGTGGATCTAGTTAGGGAGGAAAACAGAGGGAGAGGAGGGAAGCAGGGAGGGAAGGAAAGGGAGAGGAAGGAAGGAAGGAGAGGGAGAGGAGGGAAACAGGGAGGGAAGGAAGGAGAGGGAGAGGAGGGAAATAGGGAGGGAAGGAAGGGGAGGGAGAGGGAAAGAAAGTGGGGGAAGGATGGAATGAAGGAGAGGGAGAGGAGGAAAGCAGGGAGGGAAGGAAAGGGAGAGGAGGGAAGGAAGGAGAGGGAGAGGAGGGAAACAGGAAGGGAAGGAAAGGGAGAGGAGGGAAACACGGATGGAGGGAGACGAGGGAAACAGGGAGGGAAGGAAAGGGAGAGGAGGGAAGGAAGGAGAGGGAGGAAACAGGGAGGGAAGGAAAGGGAGAGGAGGGAAGGAAGGAAAGGGAGAGGAGGGAAGGAAGGAGAGGGAGAGGAGGGAAGCAGGGAGGGAAGGAAAGGGAGAGGAGGTAGAGGGAAAGGAGGGAAGCAGGGAGGGAAACAGAAGGAGAGGAGGGAAAGAAGGCGGGGGAAGGATGGAATGAAGAGAGTGCAGCGGGAAGAGGAGAAACAAGGGGGGAGGGAAGGGGAGGAAATAGATTTAAGAGAGAGGGGTGAATATCAGGTGAAAGAAGAGGGAGAGGGGAGGAAGCCAATGCATGGAGGAAGGGCAGGAAATTAATCGACTTTCGATATTCATTAAACACATTAATAACGCCCCTAGAACATGGAGCAACGAGACGTATGTACAATCGCGATAATAAGTGATGACTTGGCACCAAGTATGTTTTCATCAATAATTGGTATCAGCAATATCTAAGCTTCATTTCTTCATATCGAGTAAAATATACAAACCTGTACCTACACTTACCCACCCTATTCAACATCTGACAGACATTAATACAACACAGAGCAAGGCAAACGTAATGATAGGTGGGACAAGACTTATTAGCGCGACCGTACACATATTAATAATGCAGCTGGGAATGAAATACAATTATACAAATAAGAACCCCAGCAGAATGAAAACACAAAACAAAGACAAAAATGTCGACTTGGAAATTTACAGTACACAAATTGTAAAGATATTGTATACTGAATACTTAATCTTATATATACAGAATATATATATATATATATATATATATATGCTACTAATATTAAAAATGAAATTCCATACCATATTTGTTTGGCCTTATATAAACAAGTTATTTATTTTGTTCTGTGCATGTGTTGAATATTCTTCCTCCACACTTCTGTTATCAGTGTGTGTCGCATATTTCTCTTTGATGGAACCTCGATTCACCACACTATTTAGTTTTTACCAGACTCAAAAATACCTCCTCCATATCCCCACTGAGAGCGAGCGAGAGAAAGAGTGATGCGACACAAAGACAGCAGACAAGGAAGAGGAACATGCCACAAATATGTATATACAAGAAATGCATACACTATACTGTATAATATATATATACTGTATATACCGGTATATATATATATATAAAATAATAAATGAGTTAAAACGTATGGTTACACCAATTAAACCAACCAGGTAAACTAATTACTCATTATCTTCCTCAGTAATTGCAGGCGTTTTACATTTAAATGCGTACATATCACGCGTTGAAGTTGTCCAATGAATGCTCTTTGATAAGCGAGCGACGAGCAAAATAAATACAAACTCAATAAAACCAAAAAGCGCCGCACTCGTGGACAGATTAAAAGTTATGAACATATGATGGTTGGATAAAAGAGACAGCTGGCCAGATAAAGATAAAAAAAACAGATACATGGAACTAGATAGACAGATAGATGGTTAAAGTGATAATATATATATATATATATATATCTATATATATCTATATATATCTATATATATATCTATATCTATATATTATAAAGAGAGAGAGAGAGAGAGAGAGAGAGAGAGAGAGAGAGAGAGAGAGAGAGAGAGAGAGAGAGAGAGAGAGAGAGAGAGAGAGAGAGAGAGAGAGAATTCTTAAAGACTTACCAATATTGAGGTCATACTATATTCCTCTATCTCCAGTGTATAACAAGTATTTAAACCACCAGATGTACATACCTGCAAAAGAAAGAAAGGTACATTAGTATTTATGTCCGATGAATACAGTAAATACATGTAGAAATAAATATATACAAACAATACAAAATATGAAAATATAAATAATAATGTTGAGCGGTACTTGAAATATATATAATAATGTTGAGCGGTACTTGAAATATATATAATAATGTTGAGCGGTACTTGAAATATATATAATAATGTTGAGCGGTACTTGAAATGGTCAGTGACCTGATAAAGCTGTCTGCCAAACGTTGTCAATAAAGTGTTCCTCCTCAGATGGTGTTTTGTATCCATAAATCATAATATAAATCGTAGGGAATATTCTTCCCAATTATTCATGAAACCTTAGCACAGCTTAACCAAGGTTGTAGATCTTGACTTATTAACCTAATATATATATATATATATATATATATATATATATAGAGAGAGAGAGAGAGAGAGAGAGAGAGAGAGAGAGAGAGAGAGAGAGAGAGAGAGAGAGAGAGAGAGAGAGAGAGAGAGAGAGAGAGAGAGAGAGAGAGAAAGAGAGAGAGAGAGAGAGAGAGTCCCCTGCCATGAGCCCCCGTAACAAAATAGAGGGTCGGTCCAGTTAATCCACTTACATTATCCGTGGGTCCGTAATACGCTCACAGGTACCACTCCCTCATTATATACCTGGAGCAATACTCACTAATTAACTATTACCTGATTACCTGGCTGAGTGGCTGACTAATTTACTATTGTACTGATAACCTGCTTAAGGGGGGTGACCTGCTTTTTGTTATTTCTGTCCTTTTCTCTCTTTTTCTGGCTTGTATCCATTCGGCCCCATTCAGCCAACTATTTTAAGACTTTTATCCCCATCTAGGTGTCGATTTCTTCCTGGCGAGCGATAGCGAGCCAGCATTATATGAAGAAATCCGGCTTCGCCGGAGACATTTTTCTATCGAAAAATGTACAAATTTAGCCTGCTGTCAAACAAAAATAAAAAATATGCTGGCTCGTTACCGCTCACCAGTAAAAAATTTACACCTGGATGGGGATAGTGTGGTGGAGTGGTCTTGCCACTGGCCTGGTAATCCAAAGGTCCCGGGTTCA
The DNA here is from genome assembly GCA_032716605.1 of Paralithodes platypus. NCBI lineage: Eukaryota > Metazoa > Arthropoda > Malacostraca > Decapoda > Lithodidae > Paralithodes > Paralithodes platypus. The sequence goes on from CM064521.1 coordinate 3,632,685, forward strand.
AATCCCGATGTATCAATGGGAAGATATTATTGGGATGGAATTTGTGCTGTACCTGGTATCAGTGCATTCCCACAAGCCCACCGAAACGTCAATAAAATACCCTCATTGTTCCCTGATTAAATAGCACTGTATGAATATTCCCATATTCAAAATATGCTATAGGGGTGCAATGCCTGGTGAGTTATCTGCTCAACAGGTGGCGTTGTGTGTGTGTAAGTGTGAGATTCCGAGTGTAGGGGGTGAGGCAGTGAAGCACGGGAACGAGGTGGCTTCAGAGATGGGGTCGTTTCGGGCCATGAGTGAGCACCGTGCCTCATGTGAAGGCAAGATGGCAGGTGCTCGTTGCACTCTACGTGCTTCACATGTCTCACTCCCTAGACTGGAACAAGACCTCACGGGCTTCACTGTTCATTGTAAAGCGGTGAATGTTAAGGCTCTCAGCCTATGCCCGAGAGGAAGTAAGTTGGAATATTAAAAAAAAAAAAAAAAAAAAAAAAAAAATCTCTATTTCACTACTTACCTGGTTGACTGATACTGATTAATATATTCCTCGTCAGGCATAGTAATTTTCTCATTACCTGATTGAGTGACTGACCTATCTAACCCTTTCCAAACCAGTGTAGTCTTTTTAACCGTCTTCTGGCTTTTCTTAGGCGATTATATTCAGTTTAAAAAGGGCCTCAAGCAATTAACAGGCTTCTAACTATCTCACTTAACCCTTTTTACTACCACATATCCTTCCTTAACTGCTCAACATCGTATAAGTATAGCTTGAATAAAATTAAAAAGACGTCGCCGGTACGGAAGGGGTAAATCAGTTACTTATTCCCAGGTTAAGGGGAGATCTCCACTTGAGGATTTTTTTTCTTGACCCCTATCTCCCCCATGTTTAGCCCCATTGTTTTTGATATTATAAAACGTTCGCCCCATTAGTTTAGCGATTTTAAGAACTTTCACCCCATATTAAGACATTTCGTGCAATTCAGGTGTCGATTTTATCCTGGCGAGCGATAGCGAGCCTGTAATTTAAGAGGAACCGGCCTTTGGCCAGGAAATTTTTCTACCGAAAAATGTACAAATTTATCTTGAAAGGGACTCAAGGGGGTGTAATTTTAAGCTTGATGGAGGTCTATGGAACAAACTAAATACCTCCCCTTAACAAACGGATTATCAGAAAACAACAACAAAAATTAACAGGGTAGATATGATTTTGTTTTTGTTTTTATTGTTTACATCTTCCAAACGTTTCGAGAGAGCTTTGTGCCGAAACATTCTGCATGACGCACACAAGATTATCCCCTGCCGTACCGGCGACGTCTTATAAATTTGATTCTATCTGTTTTTAGACGATTTCATGAAGCTTTGGAAGGATATGTGGCAGTGAGAAAGGGGTGAGTGAGCTAGTTCGAAGCCTATTGATTGCTGGATGCCCTTGATAAACTGAATAATATCGTTTAATAGTAGCCAGCATAAAGTTAAAAGGACGGCACCGGTACAGAAGGGGTTGCAGATGGTCTTCCTATCTATCCCTGGTGTTGCCGTTTCCGTTTAAGCACAGATTCCCCACCAGCACTCCTTAAGGGGGGGACACCGGATTTGTTTTATCTTTCTCTCTTTTTCTCTCTTTCTCTGGCTAGTATCCATTCTGCCTCATTCAGCCTACTGTTTTAAGACGTTTACCCCCATCCAGGTGTCAATATTTTCCTGGCGAGCGGTAGCGAGCCAGCATATATATATTTTTGTTTTGACAGCAAGCTAAATTTGTACATTTTTCGATAGAAAAATTTCTCCGGCGAAGCCGGATTCCTCCATACAATGCTGGCTCACTATCGCTCGCCAGGAAGAAATCGACACCTGGATGGGGATAAACGTCTTAAAACAGTTGGCTGAATGGGGCCGAATGGATACAAGCCAGGGAAAGAGAGAAAAGGAGATTCAGATAAAACAAATCCGGTGTCTCCCCTTAAGTCAGAAATCTGGGAATAAACTAGATTGACTGAACACACAAAATGACTGATTGATTGCCTGACTAGCTGATTAAATAAGTAAATCTTTTTTATAATCTGGTAGACTAACTATCATAGAAATATATCTACTTGTAGAATTAGATGGAAGAGTATTGATTCAACTTTCTGTTTCACTAAATAATTATTGACTACCTGGATAACTGAGTCTTGAATTAGCTTACGAACTTGTCAATTAACCAACTAACTTACTGGTTGATCAATTAACCAACTAACTTACTGGTTGATCAATTTCGTTACTGATATTTAAAGACCAATTAACCGACCCGCTAGCTGACTACCTGGTTCATCAAATACATTGATATTCAACTTATTAAGTAACCCTTAGAGGCTTAGAACGCATTTTGGCAGTCTATTCTGACTATTATTAGACGACTCTATTCAGTTTAGGAAAAATATTAGAGTCCGAGGTCAAAGCGAGTTGGCTAAGACCCCTTATATTCCTAGATATCTTTTGCAATTTACCGTATATCAAATCGTCCAATGGTAGCCAATCTGACCAAACAAGATACCAGCAACATGAATAATTAATTAGGCAAGTGGCTGGCTAACTATTTATCAAACTGTATGCAGCTGAGCCTCTGATTAATTGTCTGATTAAATATAATTATCCAACTAAACCAATATTTGCTATATAGTCATTAATATTAATTGTTAATTTGTTAAAGTAGGGCCTATCTAATGAATGTTGGTAACTAACATAGTGGTGTGAAACGCAAATAAAAGTATATATACTGTATATTATATAATGTATATATATCAAAATAAAATAAAAATAAAGACACATAATGTAAACAAATTAAATATTAAAATGAAAATATTGAATCACAGGGAAATAAGGAGGATAAAAAGGAAGCACAGTTAAATAAAATACAATAATACAAGAACATAAAACAAACTAAATTAGAAAAATATATACAGGGAAGAGATAAAATAAAATAAGAAAGGTATGCAAGTTTTCCATTTCTGACGAACGGAATGTTACTACGAAATGAGAATGAAATATATATACTAAAATATTGCAACAACAGAGCAGTAAATGTAAACTACAAGGAGGAAATGTTAAAGGAAGAGAGATAGAGAGGGGGAAGAAACAGGAGAAGCAGTTAAGAAGATAATGCAGGAATTACAGGAACAGAAATATAAGAGTATTAATGTAATGTGCGTGTGTGTGTGTGAGAGAGAGAGAGAGAGAGAGAGAGAGAGAGAGAGAGAGAGAGAGAGAGAGAGAGAGAGAGAGAGAGAGTCTGAGAATGGCTGCAGATGGCGTACCTCCACCGTTCTGGCAAATCGTCTCTCTCTCTCTCTCTCTCTCTCTCTCTCTCTCTCTCTCTCTCTCTCTCTCTCTCTCTCATATCAAAGCATTGAACTACTTATGTGAATATTGTCAAAGGGAAACATACATTATACAGCCTCACGCCTTAAGACCAGAATATAATGACTTTAGATGTAATAACAAATATATATTCCAAAATAATTACTCTCTCTCTCTCCAGACATGAGTGTGTGTGTGTGTGTGTGTGTGTGTGTGTGTGTGTGTGTGTGTGTGTGTGTGTGTGTGTGTGTGTGTGTGTGTGTGCTTGTTAAGACAGGTGTGGTGCTATTAAGAGGGGGCCCCGTGTGCTTGTGGGGGCTCAGGAAGTGTGTGGTGCTGAATGCTGGAGAGTGCTTGGAGGGAGCGAGTGCTGAGAAAAGACGAGCATAAAAGGAATGAAATCGAACAAGTGGACCCATAATTACAAACAAAGTGAAAACAGATTAACCCCTTCAGCACCATGACGTAGTGTTGATCATATTCTGGTTACCATTCTACCCTTTTCTTTAGCTTATAATCTACCTCTACTGTAGGTCTCAAAGGGGTAACATACGATCTCAATAAACCTTCTAAATAAAATAGGTCTTTCTTAAACTGCATAAAATCGTCAGCCAGAATAAAAGGTAAAAGGCCGTCATGGTACTGAAGGGGTTAAAATACGAGCATAAAAATAATGAACTAGATCACGTACACACACAATTACAAACATAATACAAAGATTATTACAATATAAGCTAAATTAATAAAAATACATTAATAAAACATACTACAACATATGAAACAAAACAATAAATACAATGATTCTATACTTAAATATATTCTGGCTATCATTTGACGAGTATAACGGGTTTTTTTAATTGACCCCCCGCCCCGCCCCCCTCCCCCCCTCCCCCCCCCCCCCTCTCCTTCATGTTTAGCCCCGTACATTTTGATATTTTAAGACTCCATCCCCCCCCCCCCCCCCAAGAACATTCGCTCCATCTCTTTGTCAATATTAAGACATATCGTGCCATTTAGGTGTATATACTGTATATATTTTTTTTTTTCTCCTAGCCAGTGATAGCGAGCTTGCATTATAGAAAGAACTTATCTTCGCCCGGAACATTCTTCAAACAAAAAATGCACATATTTATCTAAGAAATGGGTTATTTATTATGTATTGTTTATTTTTGTTTTGTTTTGTAAGCTTGACAGAAAATTAGGGAACAACACTCCCTCTCAAACTGTCTGAAAGAAGGTTCTAAGTTAATTGTGTGTGTGTGTGTGTGTGTGTGTGTGTGTGTGTGTGTGTGTGTGTGTGTGTGTGTGTGTGTGTGTGTGTGTGTGTGTGTGTGTTGTATGTGTGTGTAATTTATCCATTGATATGTGATATAGAACGATACATTTATAAACAACCAAACAGTTGGGTAGAACTATATATATATACAGTATATATATATATATATATATATATATATATATATATATATATATATATACAGAGAGAGAGAGAGAGAGAGAGAGAGAGAGAGAGAGAGAGAGAGAGAGAGAGAGAGAGAGAGAGAGAGAGAGAGAGAGAGAGAGAGAGAGAGAGAGAGAGATTGAGCCAGTGTGGAAAAAGGATGGACGAGGCAGGAATAAGTAAGTGGAAGGAGGGGAGGGGAATTTGTCACTCCTAAAATACAGATGAGAAATTCTGACTACATTTCAATATTTATTTCAAGTAGAATATTTACTACATTTAATCTGCTAAATGTTGAGAATCGATATGAAATTAAATATATACTAGTAATATAGAACCATGAATTTTTGTCACACAAATGAGATCAATAGTTGCAAATGTCAGATGAGGAAAATTAGGAAAATAACTATAAACAATAACACACACACACACACACATATATATATATATATATATATATATATATATATATATATACCGGTATATATATATATATATATTTATGAATGCATATTTATGGAGGTTAAATAGATAAATAGAATATAATTATGAAATGACAACCAAAATATAACTCGGATGCATTAACTGTCTGCATAGTATATAATAAAAATACAATACAAACAATACTATAAAAATACTATAAAAATACTGTGACAACAATAAACGCAATAAAAACAGGTAAGTTAGTGAATGAAATAAACAGGTAGCGATGATTAAAACAGAGGCATCTGGTATATATTAATACCAAATGAGGGTTAAAATGCAAGACAATACTGAGTGTCTGGTATATTTTAATATAAGAGAGAGAGAGAGAGAGAGAGAGAGAGAGAGAGAGAGAGAGAGAGAGAGAGAGAGAGAGAGAGATAGTTAGAGTTAGAGAGAGGAGAGAGAGAGTGTGTGTGTGTGTGTTTGCGTGTGTGTGTGTGTGTGTGTGTGTGTGTGTGTGTTTCTGCGTGTGTGTGAGTGTGTGTGTGTGTGTGTGTGTGTGTGTGTGTGTGTGTGTGTGTGTGTGTGTGTGTGTGTGTGTGTGTAGATAATATAAGATATAAGAGCAGAGTAAAGCGTAAAACACAACATAAACACACTAATGACTGACACCAAGATACATAGAAGGTAAACATGATATAATAGAATGAACAGCCGACCCAGGGAGTGAGTGAGAGAGAGGGAGGAAGTGTGAAGGTTTGAACGTAATGAATGAAAGAGTGTGTGTGTGTGTGTGTGTGTGGGGGGGGGGGGGGGGGGGGTTGAGGCCAGGGCGAAATTACAGAGTGAAGTGTTTTGAGGGGGGTCACCGGCTTTTTTGTTATCTTTCTCTCCTTTTCTCTCTTTTCCTCGCTTATATCCATTCGGCCCCATTTAGCCAACGGTTTTAAGACGTTTATCCCCATCCAGTTGTTGATTTTTTCCTGGCGAGCGATAGCGAGCCAGCATTGTATGGAGAAATCCGGCTTCGCCGGAGAAATTTTTCTATCGAAAAATTTACAAATTTAGCTTGCTGTCAAAACAAAAAAATATATATGCTGGCTCGCTACAGCTCGCCAGGAAAATATTGACACCTGGATGGGGGTAAACGTCTTAAATCAGTAGGATGAATGGGGCCGAATGGATACAAGCCAAAGAGAGAGGGAGAGAAAGATAAAAACAAAAGCGAGGTGGGCTCCCTTAATGAGATGGACAAGTGGGAAAGGTATAAAGGCAGAACAGAGGACAAAAGAAAAAGAAAATTAGAACACAAGAAAGAGGAAATAAATGTTTATATACATGTACAGTATAAATATAGGATAACGTACAGTATAGGATAACGTATAGGATAACGTACAGTATATAATGCATAGCTAAGTCCAAGTGCTGTAGACAATTTAAAAATATCCATGCACAGATAAATATGTCTTTATAATTATATAGATATATAAATACACATATAAAGAGATAGATACCTATAAGTAGACGGACTAGATCGATAGATAGGAACAGACAAAGACAGATACATAAAATTGATAGATAGATTAGATAGACTCACATACAAACACGTAAATAGATATATAAATTAAAATACAACTGTGTAAATTCAAGGCAACGTGATTGTAGTAAATGAAGAGTAATATAATATGAGTGAAAGAGAGGGTGTGGGGTGAGGGTGAAATGAAAAGAGTGAAGTGCAGCAATTAGAGAGCAAGTGTGTGGAAGGGGTGAGAGAGGTAAATACAGACATTACATGAACAGGTAAATGGAGACACATTGTGTGTACTGCATACATACAAATAAATAAACAAATAATCATATAAATATACAGTATATATATATATATATATATATATATATATATATATTATACCGGTATATATCTATATATCTATATATATACAGTATATACAGTATGTATCGAAAATGCAAAAAGGAGGTAATAAGTAATTAGTAACCCTGTGCTTAATATGTTGTGACCGGTTTGGGCTGTGAATGGAAGATGAGACTTGAAACAGTAAAAGTATGCTGTAAATAGACAATAATGTGAGAATGGGAGTATCTACACACCTTAGGGAGATGAGGTGTTTCGCAAATATTAAGATGGATGGTGAAGGCACGACGAGAGAGTAAGAGGGATTGCATTCACTGGAGGGAATAGGATTGTAAAACCTATATGAAATGAGAAGAATTGGAAGATGGAAGAGAAAATGGAGGTCAAAGATATAATATGGAAGGGAAGACTAAAATATTGGAAATTATTATGGAGAGTGTAAAGGAAAAGTGGAAACAACAATAATAAGAAGAGTAGGGGTGGAATAATCGAAATTGAATGTTGAGATAGTGGTAAGAAGGTGCAGAAACAGAGATATTAAGACGAACAAGTAAAAAAAAAAAGGAACGTTGAGAACAAGGGTAGCGGTGGAAAAGAACAAGGAAGAAGGTAAGAAAGTGGAAATAAAAGAAGGTAGAAGGAAAGGCAGGAAGAAATACGGAAGATAATAATGAAAGTGGTGTAAGTGAAAGTGAAGAATAAGGTGAAGAGAAGGAAGGTGTAGGGAAAAATATATGAAGAAAGAGTGGAAGTAAGTATATATTGTGGAAGAATGAAGAAAAGATTAAAGGAAGGTGGAATAAATGGTGTGAATTAAGGAAAGGTAGAAGGGGAGGTGGAAGATAAGTTATTAATGAAGGAAAGGTGGAAGGGGAGGTGGAAGATAAGTTATTAATGAAGGAAAGGTGGAAGGGGAGGTGGAAGATAAGTTATTAATGAAGGAAAGGTGGAAGGGGAGGTGGAAGATAAGTTATTAATGAAGGAAAGATGGAAGGGGAGGTGGAAGATAAATTATTAAAGAAGGAAAGGTGGAAGGGAGGTGGAAGAGAAGTTATTAATGAAGGAAAGGTGGAAGGGGAGGTGGAAGATAAGTGATTAATGAAGGAAAGGTGGAAGGGGAGGTGGAAAATAAATTATGAAAGAATGAAAGGTGGAAGAGAAGTTATTAATGAAGGAAAGGTGGAAGGGGAGGTGGAAGATAAATTATTAATGAAGGAAAGGTGGAAGATAAGTTATCAATAAAGGAAAGGTGGAAGGGGAGGTGGAAGATAAGTTATTAATAAAGGAAAGGTGGAAGGGGAGGTGGAAGATAACTTATTAATGAAGGAAAGGTGGAAGAGAAGTAATAAATTAAGGAAATGTGGAAGGGGAGGTGGAAGAGAAGTTATTAATGAAGGAAAGGTGGAAAGGGAGGTGGAGGAGAAGGTGGAAGGGTGGTTGTGGGTGTGGGATGTGAGATTAAAGATGCGCTGTTGATACCATGCACGGGCCGCATGACCCCCAACCTGGCTGGCTGGCTGGCTCTCTCTCTCTCTCCTCCCCACCCTACCCGACCCCACCCCACCTCACCCTACCCAACCCTGCTCTACCCCACCCAACCCTACTCCGCCCACGAACTCGCACACCCATACGCACATGTACACACAGAGCCATACGTACAGTACATATACAGAAACATACGTACATATACACATATAGGTACAGTCTAGCATATTATACAAAGTTATACACACGTGCAAACTAAACACGTTCACGCAAAAGAAAACACACCCATACAACCTGAAACAAAGCAAACACACCCATACAACCTGAAACAAAGCAAACACACACATACAACCTGAAACAAAGCAAACACACCCATACAACCTGAAAACAAAGCGAACACACACATACAACCTGAAACAAAGCAAACACACCCATACAACCTGAAACAAAGCAAACACACACATACAACCTGAAACAAAGTATGAGAAGCACACACACACAAAACGCCATAAACACATACCACACCACACACAGTCACACACACACACACACAAAGGCCTCACGTCCATTTGTGTAGGTGAACTGAAACACACACACTTACACCCCAAACAAACAATACCACGCACTGGCCTGGGTATCGTGACCAACATCATGCGCATCATCAATTTACCTTTATGTATCTTCATGCACAACCATACACGCACACACCTACACACACTCTCTCTCTCTCTCTCACATAACAACACAATATCTCACCCACTCACACATACAATCTCTCTCACATAGCCTACCCACCTGCATACACACACAGCATCTCTCTCTCTCTTTCACACTAACACACACATTCAACTTTTCTCACATACCTACCTACACACACACATTCTTTCTAGCTTTAACTCTCTCTCTCTCTCTCACACACACACACACACACACACACACATGCCCTACCCAAACTTCCTGCGTATTTCTCGCTAAAAACAAATATCTTTCTCTTGACTCACGGTGTAACTCTCTCAATCGGTCCCACACTCAACTATTTCACAAACTCTCTCTCTCTCTCTCTCTCTCTCTCTCTGTCTATCTATCTGGCTACCTATCTATATATTAATCTACCGGTATTTATTGATGTCCTTGCCTTCTACTTGGTTTCAAAATGGTATGAAGAACGCTGACTGCACACCTATTATACTGTAGGCTATGTACCAGATGTGTCCTAGTCTACGGGTTATATAGTAAATACACATATCTGATAATTATATCTCTCTCCCAACCACATACGCAAATATTACCGTGCACCTCTTATTATTGTTGACCAGACCTTTCTTCTTCTTCTTTTCGGGGGTGGCTCGCTACGGGTTTGAGAGTCCTCTGACCTCCCCCCGCCGGCCAAGCCTTTGTACCGGCTTTGCTCTAGTGGAAACATTTAGTGCAAAGGAAAGTGTGTATATTATAATATCGTACGGTACTGTACTTAAAAGGGAAGATTAAATCAGATTAAGGTGTAGTGAAGAAAAGGATAGTCAGAGAGGTTAGCTGAGGATATAGATATTAGACTAAAGCTACCCCCTACTCCTCCCTCCTTTCCTATTCTCTCCCAGGCTTCCACCAAACCTTACATCGCACCGGAATAATTACACACAAACACCTTTTTACACCAGGTGTTCAGCACAGTCGGAGTAAATAATTCATGCAACACACCCTTGCCTTATCATTCTTTACATTGAATGTATACGATACCTTGCTAACACCACTTGCAAATATTGTTTCTGTGTGTTTGAAGAGATTTAGGAACTCTTGCTTAAGGGGAGATCTCCACTTGAGGGATTTTTTTCTTGACCCCTTTCTCCCTATGTTTAGCCCCATTGCTTTTGATATTATAAAACGTTTGCCCCATTAGTTTAGCAATTTTAAGAACTTTCACCCCATATTAAGACCTTTAGTGCCATTGAGGTGTCGATTTTATCCTGGCGAGCGATAGCGAGCCTGTATTTTAAGAGGAACCGGGCTTTGGCCGGGACATTTTTCTACCGAAAAATGTACAAATTTATCTTGAAAGGGACTCAAGGGGGTGTAATTTTAAGCTTGATGGAGGTCTAGGGAACAAACTAAATACAATGTAGATTATCTCGTCAACATACCTTGTATATGAGTTGTTATAGAATATTTGTTAATGTGTTACCAATGAGCTAAGATCGTGTTACAATAGGAAACAAAATAGAACTTTTTTATTGCAGCT
>CM064521.1:3643584-3648584 GCA_032716605.1 Paralithodes platypus
CACCCATACAACCTGAAACAAAGCAAACACACCCATACAACCTGAAACAAAGCAAACACACACATACAACCTGAAACAAAGCAAACACACCCATACAACCTGAAACAAAGCAAACACACACATACAACCTGAAACAAAGCAAACACACCCATACAACCTGAAACAAAGCAAACACACACATACAACCTGAAACAAAGTATGAGAAGCACACACACACAAAACGCCATAAACACATACCCACACACACAGTCACACACACACACACACACAAAGGCCTCACGTCCATTTGTGTAGGTGAACTGAAACACACACACTTACACCCCAAACAAACAATACCACGCACTGGCCTGGGTATCGTGACCAACATCATGCGCATCATCAATTTACCTTTATGTATCTTCATGCACAACCATACACGCACACACCTACACACACTCTCTCTCTCTCTCTCTCACATAACAACACAATATCTCACCCACTCACACATACAATCTCTCTCACATAGCCTACCCACCTGCATACACACACAGCATCTCTCTCTCTTTCACACTAACACACACACATTCAACTTTTCTCACATACCTACCTACACACACACATTCTTTCTAGCTTTAACTCTCTCTCTCTCTCTCACACACACACACACACACACACACACACATGCCCTACCCAAACTTCCTGCGTATTTCTCGCTAAAAACAAATATCTTTCTCTTGACTCACGGTGTAACTCTCTCAATCGGTCCCACACTCAACTATTTCACAAACTCTCTCTCTCTCTCTCTCTCTCTATCTGGCTATCTATCTATATATTAATCTACCGGTATATATTGATGTCCTTGCCTTCTACTTGGTTTCAAAATGGTATGAAGAACGCTGACTGCACACCTATTATACTGTAGGCTATGTACCAGATGTGTCCTAGTCTACGGGTTATATAGTAAATACACATATCTGAAAATTATATCTCTCTCCCAACCACATACGCAAATATTACCGTGCACCTCTTATTATTGTTGACCAGACCTTTCTTCTTCTTCTTTTCGGGGGTGGCTCGCTACGGGTTTGAGAGTCCTCTGACCTCCCCCCGCCGGCCAAGCCTTTGTACCGGCTTTGCTCTAGTGGAAACATTTAGTGCAAAGGAAAGTGTGTATATTACAATATCGTACGGTACTGTACTTAAAATGGAAGATTAAATCAGATTAAGGTGTAGTGAAGAAAAGGATAGTCAGAGAGGTTAGCTGAGGATATAGATATTAGACTAAAGCTACCCCCTACTCCTCCCTCCTTTCCTATTCTCTCCCAGGCTTCCACCAAACCTTACATCGCACCGGAATAATTACACACAAACACCTTTTTACACCAGGTGTTCAGCACAGTCGGAGTAAATAATTCATGCAACACACCCTTGCCTTATCATTCTTTACATTGAATGTATACGATACCTTGCTAACACCACTTGCAAATATTGTTTCTGTGTGTTTGAAGAGATTTAGGAACTCTTGCTTAAGGGGAGATCTCCACTTGAGGGATTTTTTTCTTGACCCCTTTCTCCCTCATGTTTAGCCCCATTGCTTTTGATATTATAAAACGTTTGCCCCATTAGTTTAGCAATTTTAAGAACTTTCACCCCTTATTAAGACCTTTAGTGCCATTGAGGTGTCGATTTTATCCTGGCGAGCGATAGCGAGCCTGTATTTTAAGAGGAACCGGCCTTTGGCCGGGAAATTTTTCTACCGAAAAATGTACAAATTTATCTTGAAAGGGACTCAAGGGGGTGTAATTTTAAGCTTGATGGAGGTCTAGGGAACAAACTAAATACCTCCCCTTAATACAATGTAGATTATCTCGTCAACATACCTTGTATATGAGTTGTTATAGAATATTTGTTAATGTGTTACCAATGTGCTAAGATCGTGTTACAATAGGAAACAAAATAGAACTTTTTTATTGCAGCTGTGTTTGACGACTGTTGACCGTGCCTGTGTATGTGTGTTGGCGCAGGTGTGTCCAGGTAACTAATTAGTAGCATCCATAAGGGCCCAGGTGTACAGGTGTGGGGTGGGACATAATAGACAGGTGGGGTGGTGGTGGTGGGGTCCCGGCGTGGCTTTATTTTCTCATGGTGATATAAACTGATTGTTGGGGTTGATATTCAAAATCCTCGGTCAATAAGGTACCGGTATATAATAATTGATATGTTTTTCTATTAGGCGTATCTATTGTTCTATCTGATATATTATGTTTCATTGGTGATCTATGTAACTAGCAGTATATATCTATTTTTTTCCTCTCTCTCTCTCTCTCTCTCTCTCTCTCTATATATATATATATATATATATATATATATATATATATATATATATATATATATATATATATATATATATAGTATATATATATACAGTTAATCTATCTAACAATTATATACTGCACCAAATCACCACCCATAACGAGGGGCGTCGCGCTCCTTGGTGCCGCTAGAAGAGTGGCGAACACATGAAAAGGTATCAAAAGGTAAGGTATACTTATGGTGCCATACAGGTATCTACACTGTACAGTACTGGCATCAATATATCAATGGCGGGGAACAGATCATACGGCACAAATGTAAAACCAGATTATTTGGTGCACTGAGGCTCAATCTAGTAATTGGCTTGTAAAATTAATAGTACGCTAACAAAAAGGCAAGTCCATAAAATTCCACGGTCAGGGTAACCTCAATATCAAATTTACTATTTTTGCAACCACTGAATTTACAAAGGATTGTGCGTGGCATGGGAAGAGGGATGAATGTAGTTATTTATTTATATATATATATATATATATAGCATAAAACAGTCACTAGTGCTTACATGTATTATTCCAGTTAGATACAACTACAGTACTTGGACATACACACTCACAAACATGCTCTGCCGGCCAAAAATCCAAACATATTAATTAAACACAGTTCTATAATAACACCGGCTAATCAAGTAATAAGATAACTAAAAATAATAATAAATGCTAAGCAAATAAAATAACCTTACCATTAAAAACAAATAATAGCAAAACAAAAAAACACACAATGATAATGATATAATAACATGTAATAGTGACCAAATGAAAATCCGTCTATTATTCTAGGATATTACTGTACAAGAGTCCCATGATGTCACCGTGAGAAGAACTGGTATTATATATAGGACAGGATGCACGTAATACCACCACCCTTCTGCTTGCGTGAGATACACTACACTATATACCGTACATGTTGTTGTTGTTGTTGTTTTGAAGACTTGAAGGAAAATGAGAAAGAATACAAGACAATTCACATGAAATAGCAAACAAATAAATAAAAAACATAATAATAATAATAATAATAATAAATACATAAATAACATGAAATAGCAAAAAATACCCTAAGCAGTATAATTTCCATATGCTTTTTATTCTTTAAAGGTATACTGATACTTCTATAAATTTTGCACGATCCAAAAATAATCACTAATTAAAGAGAGGGTAGCATAAAACATCATAATAAAATAGCTCCCGTGCATAATACAATTGTCCGGCTCTTGAATTAACGTTATTTGTTATTTATACATTTATTGATTATTCACGTTCATTAGTTGTTTTAAAGAGCATCATGCCACCACTTTCATCGAGTAGAACGTTTAGTAATATTATTAACTGAAACAAGCCGATAACATTAGGATAATTGGGTTATATTAAGTGAATTGGAATCTAAAAATTGTTTACACTTTTTACGTAATCTGAAGTACAGTGTGTGTGAGAGAGAGAGAGAGAGAGAGAGAGAGAGAGAGAGAGAGAGAGAGAGAGAGAGAGAGAGAGAGAGAGAGAGAGAGAGAGAGAACCCGCTAATGAAGACATGGAAACTGACAAGAGGAGGCCGCCTATTTCCGTCATCTCTCCCTCCCTCTCTCTAGTTCCCCTATTCTCTCTCTCTCTCTATCTATCTATTATTCTCTCCAGTTCCCCTATTCTCGTCATCTCACCCTCCTCTTCTCTCCTTCTCCCTACTTCACCCACTTCTCTCTCTCTCTCTCTCTCTCTCTCTCTCCTAACACTACGTAACCATCCCCCTTTATACCCTCAACCCATCAGCCCTAATAACCAATTACCCCGTGTCCCATAACCTAGTCTTCTCACAAACACTATCGATGGGGAGGATATCGTTAACCTCCGTACAGTAACGTGTTGTGTCCCTTGTTTTATCACTCCACCCAAACACTATCTATGAGGAAGATTACGTTAATTTTGTTACAGTAACGTGTTGTGTCGTCCCTTGTTTTATCACTCCACCCAAACACTCTCTATGGGGAAGATAACGTTAACCTCTTTACAGTAACGTGTTGTGGCCATTGTTTTATCACTTAAGCCAAACACTCTCTATGGGAAAGGAAAGTTAGCCTCTTTACAGTAACGTGTTGTATCCCCTGTGTTATCACTCAACCCAAACACTCTATGGGGAAGATAACGTTAACCTCTTTACAGTAACGTGTTGTGTCCCTTGTTTGTATCACTGAACCCTAAACCTCTATTGGGAAAATCACGTTAACTTCTTTACAGTAACGTGCTGTGTCCATTGTTTTATTACTCATGACCTTATCATTACACCTGCCATGTTGCATCTATTCCGTTGTAAGTTAAAATCGTCTATGGTGCTTCATGCGATAGATATATGCCAAATCATGTTTCTTATATGTCACTAGTGGACTCAAACCATTCTTACCACACTGGCACATTCATGAACTTTACACCGTGCTCACAACCTTGGCAATTTGGACTGAGCCACCTTGGTATCACACAGGGTCGGCCTTCATCCTTTAGTGGACCATTCATAATTAACCTTTTGAGGACCGTGACGCGTTTTGTAAGTTTATTCTGGCCATCCGTAGGCGATTTTATTCAGCTTAGGAAGAACTTGTGGGAGCTAAAGAGTTAATTCAGATCGTATTAACTCCTACGATTCCTAGATATCCTTCC
The DNA here is from genome assembly GCA_032716605.1 of Paralithodes platypus. Lineage (NCBI taxonomy): Eukaryota > Metazoa > Arthropoda > Malacostraca > Decapoda > Lithodidae > Paralithodes > Paralithodes platypus. Next base: position 3,648,576 of record CM064521.1, read on the forward strand.
TAAGTTGAA
>CM064521.1:3653584-3659448 GCA_032716605.1 Paralithodes platypus
GGCACACAAGATAATTAGGTCGACGATGTATGAAGGGTTTTAATACCTTTTGTACCAGCGACGTCTTTTAGTTTATAGTCTAGCTATATTTAGATGATTTTGTGCTGCTTAAGAAGGATCTATGGTAGTAAAAATGATTACGTGAGATAGTCCGAAGCCTGTTAATTAATAGAGGCTCTTTTTAAACTGAATTAAATCGTCTAATAGTAGCCAGAGTACAGTTAAAAGGACGGCAACGGTACTGACAAATACAAAGAGAAAATGCAAATGAACAGGGTAGGTTAAGAGAAGAGGTTCCCCAGTAAGGCACTGGGAATTTAGATTACGAACAATAAAAAAAAAAAAAAAAAAAAAAAAAAAAAAAAAAAAAAAGGTAAAGGTGGGATATCAACCAAACAATGGTCCCCTAATTATTGACTATGATAATAATAATATAAACAAATATTAATAATAATAAGTACCGGTAATAATACTTATACTAATAATAATAATGATGACGAAAACGATGATGATGATGATTATAATGATAAAGATGATGCTGATGATAATAGTGATGAAACTAGCTATATAACAATTATAGAACATGATGTAAAACAGAAAACTTGAAAACAATATATATATATATATATATATATATATATATATTTACTGTATATATACAGTATATATACACCGGTATTGTGAAATGAATGGAAAAAGACTGACGGAGATAGGTTGCAGAGACACAAAGCGAACGTCCAATACAGTAAAAATTGAAAAAGAACAGTATTTTCTGAATAGTAGCTAACCAAAATTAATTTATATGGAGCAAGAGAGAGAATGAGGGTAAGGAGGAAAACAACCCCGATCATTTGTAATACTGAAATAATACAACCAACAACAGACAAATACTACTACAGTACAGAGAAGTAATATAATAATCATAATACTTGAAATACAAAACAAGGAGGGAGAGAAAATGGGATGCGGCGGGAGGGGAAACACAAGTAAAATGACAACATAAAATCAAAATGAAGAATGAGGGAGCATAATATATGAGTAATCTAATATATAAATTTCATTCCCAGCTCCAAACACCTACTACTGCATAACATCGCTTAATGCCAGCCAAAATAAAATACCCAAATCCCACCAATATGCTGGAAGGATCGACCAACAGGAAGAAACGATCACTTCCCAAGACTCGTAAATAATTCGACAGACTGGATAACTTCGGCAGGTATCGAATTCCACGCTGAATAATGTACTATAAACGCCCCTCGCTCTGGAATAATCGGGGGGGGGGGGGAGAGAGGGGAGCGAGGGGGGCTTGACCGCAATTATTAGGGGGGCTTGTGGTTGTCACGTGTATTATAATGTTGTGCGTGTCAGGTGTGTGGGTGGGGGGAGGGGGAGAGAGAGAGAGAGAGAGAGAGAGAGAGAGAGAGAGAGAGAGAGAGAGAGAGAGAGAGAGAGAGAGAGAGAGAGAGAGAGAGAGAGAGAGAGAGAGAACAAAATGTGTGTGTGTGTGTGTGTGTGTGTGTGTGTGTGTGTGTGTGTGTGTGTGTGTGTGTGTGTGTATGTATTTATGCAGGTAGGTGTGCGACCGTGGGAAAAAGTGAAATAATAAACGGAAAGCGACAGGCAAAACCGATGATGATGATGATGACGACGGCGAGAGCTGCCGCTGATAATGCATAGAACAGGTGATTTCATTTAGGCAATTAGGGCGGGACAGGTGAGAGAGAGAGACATCCGGGTACAAATTAATGACGACAGGAGAAAGGGGAGAGGGGAGAGAGAGAGAGGGTAGAGGATGATGAAGGTAGGAGTAGGGGAATGGAAGATGAGAGGAGAGAGAGAGAGAGAGAGAGAGAGAGAGAGAGAGAGAGAGAGAGAGAGAGAGAGAGTGAGTGCGTTAGAGAGCCTGAGAGTGAATGAGAGTCGAACAATAAGAGTAAAAAGGTGGGAAGGGAAAGGGGGCGGCCAGTGATCAATAAGAATCAATATAAAAATGCCGGGAGAGGGGGAGACACGGACAAATAACATGGAACATACAGAGGCAAAAGTGTACATCAGAGGAAATATTAATGTGAAGGGAAATATGATAGAGAGAGATGGAGAGAAAGGAGATAAAATAGAGAGATGGAGAAATATGATAGAGAGAGATGGAGAGAAATGAGATAAAATAGAGAGATGGAGAAATATGATAGAGAGAGATGGAGAGAAATGAGATAAAATAGAGAGATGGAGAGAAAGGAGATAAAATATAGAGATGGAGAGAAAGGAGATAAAATAGAGAGATGGAGAAATATGATAGAGAGAGATGGAGAGAAAGGAGATAAAATAGAGAGATGGAGAAATATGATAGAGAGAGATGGAGAGAAAGGAGATAAAGTAGAGAGATGGAGAGAAAGGAGATAAAATAGAGAGATGGAGAAATAAGAATTATAAGGTTATATTTATGTATTTATTAATTGATATTTATTTATACATATACATTAATATAGTTTATATAGATTTAGTTGTTTTTTAACCTATACATTTATTTTGTATTTTTTAGGGGAAGGGTGGTAGAGAAAGATGAGGGAGACACAAGGAGAAAGGAGCAACAATGATGGAGAAACAAGATTAAAATTTTATGTATGTATTAATTGTTTTTAATAGAGAGATGGTGACACAGGATTATTAAAAACAACTCAATTATGAAATTTGTCATCTCCATAGGTACAATCGGGGGTACTAAGTGTTGTCATAGATTCCAGTGATTTTCGCTCAACAAGTGTTATTGGTATCTTTATAGTTACTGGGAAAAGTGCTTATCCCTCAGAGTATTAGTCAGTGTCCGAAACTTTGTGAAATATCTGACTACACTTATTAACCTCCACTGTACATGGCTTTTTGTCATTTGCAGTTAAGTCAATGTTATAATATATAAACCAAGAGAGCATGCGAGGCGAGGGTTGAATAAATAATAAGGAGCGTGAAAGAAGAGGACAGAGCATAAAGTAGGAGAGCATTAGAGGTAATAAAGAGCGTGGAAGAAGAGAACGGAGTATAAAGCAGGGGAGCATGAGAGGCGTGGATGGATAATAAGGAACGTGAAAGAAGAGGACAGAGCATAAAGTAGGGGAACATTAGAGGTAATAAAGAGCGTGGAAGAAGAGAACGGAGTATAAAGCAGGGGAGCATGAGAGGCGAGGGTGGATAATAAGGAACGTGAAAGAAGAGGACAGAGCATAAACTAGGCGAGCATGAGAGGTGAGGGTGGATAATAAGGAGCGTGGCTAATCTCACGCTAGCTCTGGCAGGCAACGAGGGGGGGGGGGGGGGGGGGGAGGGGGGGGGGGGGGGAGAGGGGTGTGATACTATATATAACAGTTAGAAGAAAACACATTATTATAGCTTTTTGAGAGTACTGGTAGATAGATAGATACATATATAAATATATAGATAGATATACAGATAGATACATTGAGATATAAATACAGACAGACACACACACACACAGACAGACAGACAGACAGACAGACAGACAGACACTAACAGACAGACAGACAGGCAAACAGAGAGAGAGACAGGCAGGCAGGCAGATAGATAGATAGACTGATAGACAGATTGAAATATAGATAGATAGATAAGCAGACAGAACAATGTGGACATCAAGATAAATAATTAGTCAAATAGACTGAAAAATAAGGTCAATGAGAGAAGCCCAAAAGATTTCCTGAGTGCAGCAGGGTAATACAAAAAAGGCGAATTAATAAAAGAGAGCGAGAGAGAGAGAGAGAGAGAGAGAGAGAGAGAGAGAGAGAGAGAGAGAGAGAGTAATGAAGAGTAAACAGGGTAGAGGCGCTATAATCCTAAACTAAACTAAGGTACCGTAGTGTAGGAGAGAGAGAGGAGAGAGAGGAGAGAGAGAGAGAAAGAGAGAGAGAGAGAGAGCTAATGAAGAGTAAACTAAGAGGGAGGCAGCCAGCAGAGGGAGGTGGTCCTAAGAGAGCATTAAGATGAAGAGGGTGCCGATTCTCTTTCACGGGGGCGTAGCTACGGGCGCAGGGGAGGAGGGGGGAAGGCAACGTGATCATGTGGGTGGGGGGAGGGGGGGGGAGGTCATGAGGGGGCAGGGTGGTGGGGGGTAGGTAGTCATGAGGGGGGCACGTGGTTGGGGAGAGGTCGTGAGGGGGCGGAGGTGGGGGGGGGAGGTGGTCATGATGGGGGCAAGTGGGGAGGGGGGGGGGGGGGAAGGGGGGAAGGCGGTCATGAGCAGCTGTACAGTCACGGCCAAAAAATCCCGTCCTGCCTCCATAATTTCCATATATTGGTCATTAGGAGGGACGACCATGCTCGTAAGTCGTATAAGCCTCCATTCTCTAATTTTGACTTGGGCTATCTTTCAAGCACACGCACACCGAACCTACAGTACACACGCGCACACAGAACCTACACACATTAACACACACAGGAACCTACATACATTCGTTAACACACATAAACAAACCCTATTCAATCAAGCTGTTCAAGTTTTCTTTATACAGTATATATATGTAAAGATTATAAAGTTGAAATGTGAACCAAGTACGCGACTTTTGAGTGTGGCTGTACTATGGGAAGAACTCGATGGCTGAGTTGGTTGACACTCCGCACTCTTGTTATGAATGAAGACCTGGCATGGGTTCGAATTCAGCACACTGGTGATTGCATTATTTACTGAAGTCAGGAAACAAATACAAAGAAATAAATACTATAATTTTGTTATTGTTTTTATGCGAGTGTATTTTTCTACACAAAGCGTAATTCAAGGCATGTTAATTGCTGTAGGCCCTTTTTAAACTGAAAAAATCGTCTATAAGTAGCCAGCATAAAGTTAAAATGACGTCGCCGGTACAGAAGGGGTTAAAGGCTCAAAGATTCGAACTGGTGAACTTTATAATATCTGCTGAGAACTGTACCATATTCCCGTCCTACCCCCTGAAATAGTCCCCCCTAACCTTCCTAATCTTCCTATTCTGTGGCAGCAGATTAGAGGGGGCGGTTCGTTTGAAGGTGGGCAGGTCTTGTCGAGTTTCCCTTTGCGCCTCAGTTATCCATTTTCTTTCCTCTCCGCCCTCCTATCATTAATTTACTGGCCCGGCGAATATATATACCGGTATATATTATCTGGTAGTCAAAATTAATAGTTCACTGGGTACCTTGGTGATAATTTGTGTGGAATTCTAGAAAGCGACCATGTGAAGCAAATAATACACTACAGTCTGTTTCTTTTCAACTGAATTGCTAAGTTCCCATCATGATTTCTCAGTTATTTGGAAGATTGTGTAGTTAAATATGGTGATAAGTATATAACCTTGGTCTTAATATGATGCAGAGACCTAGTATAGTAGTTAAATATGGTGATAAGTATATAACCTTGGTCTTAATATGATGCAGAGACCTAGTATAGTAGTTTCATATTTTTGTCATTAAGTTTTGATAAATTAGCTGCTAAGGGATTCAATTTATCGCCAACAGAAAAGAAACATAGTCACAGGCTGTTAGAAACACATTAGGACTATTAACCCTCTGAAGATACGATACGCATTTCTTCTGTTTTCTGGCTATTACTAGACGATTTTATTCAGATTAGGAAGGGAATATGGCAATAAGAGGGTTAATTGAGATAGTCCGTACCCTTATAATTCCCAAAGACCCTTCCGAAATTTTAAATAAATCGTCTAATGATAGCCAGAAGAATCTGTCACAATGCGTCATAATCTTCAAAGGGTTAAGGAAGAGTGATAGTAACATGAAATTACATAGTTTACAAGGAAAGTCGTCTACGAACTTTTGATTTCGACTGTATCTAATGTTTTGCTATCTTTGTTGCTTATGAATTAGTGCCTACG